>ONZH01008387.1:0-44446 GCA_900303285.1 Rhinella marina
AAGACAAAGGGAACCTGTCAGTAAGACAAATGGAACCTGTTCACCAAGACAAAATGAAACCTGTCAGTAAGGCAAAGGGAACCTGTCACTAAGCTTCTGTTTAGCTTAAGGCATCAATATGATTTTGTATTAAAATGAGGCATGATTCCATCCCATTACTGGTCTCCTGAAGTGCCAGTAATGGGAGAAGAGGAAATAAGATCACCTTTAGGACTCATTTAGAAAAAAGAAATAGTCCTTATTGATTATCTCTGCAGGCATACTGCCTGGTAGGGTTGATCCTGCTGATTAAAACGATACATGTCTCGTGAGAATCGATTATGCTGTTCCCGAGAAAAAGACTTATTTTTTTCAATGGAAAGTAGAGCTTCTTCAGGTGTCCCGTGCTGGTCCCACCCCCTGAGTGCACTGAAGCCCTCATTTGCATAAAGAATAAAAGTCTTTTTCCTAGGGAGCCCAACAACCAATTTTCACAAGACAGGTGTCATTTTAATCAGCAGGATCAACTTGACCAGGCAGTGTGACTGATTTAATAGAGTTGATCCTGCTGACAGGTGCCACACAGCAGATAACATTGAACTCAATGGGAGCTCTATAAATGTCCATGGAATGAGTTCCACCTAGTGGTGGTTGCAGGTATTTGTAACTGACACACAGGGAGGCTGTTCAGTACATGCAATAGACTTCCTTTAATTCCATTGATGTATATGGCCGTAGTATTGTCCTGACACGTTGCGGTCATTTTTGTTAGGAGCACAGGCTGGAAAATCTGTGTTTATTGGAGACACAAGTGGAATTTTTGGGCCCCCTTTCCTTGGAGCACAGCGTGTGGTCTGGAGCGATGTCACCAGCGTGTCATGTTTGCTTGTGCACTGCTTGCCAGGTTTTCATGTTTATGCGGCTGGATGCGGTACGGTGCCAGCAGCTGTTTACTTTCTAGTAGGTCACATAGTAGGCGGCACAAATCACCGGGCCAGAGGCTGTCAGAGTCAACAGTGATTTACTAAAATTGCATTCCACTGCAAAACGGGGCTTTGTGTGAGGACCAACCTACCTGCCACCATCATAAAGTGGGACAGAAATAATGCTGCCATATACTGCACACTAATATCACCATATAGTGTTATATAAGTGAGCAACATAAATAACTAAGTAAATAATGTGATGATGAGCATTGTAATTATGTGTGACAGCCCCCCTCCCCCATTAGTTACAGCAGTGCCTTACTCCCTCTATTAATCAAAGCAGTGCATTCCCTTCCCTGTTACTAGTCATGGCAATGCCTGCTCCCCCACTAGTCATAGAAGTGCTTCCCTCATTAGTCACAGCAAGTGCCTTCTTTCCACCTACTAGTCACATCAGCACCTCACTCAATGGTCACACCAGTGCTTTACACCTCCCTACTAGTCAAATCAGTGCTTTTCCTTTCCTCTCACTACTCACAGCAGTGCCTCCTACCCGCTAGCCATGGCAGTGCCTCCTTCCTCTGTTACAGATGGCAGTGCCTCATTCCTTCATTAGACAGAGTAGTGCCTATTCCCTCACTAGTCACGGCAGCTCCTCCTCCCCCAATCATCATGGCAGTGCCTCCCCCTGTTAGTCTCAGAAGTGCATTGTCTCCCTTTTTCTAGCCATGTCAGTGCCTTCCTCCCCCTACTAGTTGAAGCTGTGCTTTCCATCCACTCTTAGTAGTCATAACTGGGGATTTTTCCTTTCCCCCACTAGTCATAGTAGTGCTTTCCTTCCCCCCAGAAGTTATAGCAGTGCTTCATCCCCCGGCTAGTCATGGCAGTGCTTTCCATCCGCTCTCACTAGTCATAACAAGGGGTTCCTCCTCTCCCCCACTAGTCATGGTAGTGCCTTCCTCCCCCAGCTAGTCAGGACAGTGCTTTCCTTCCATTCTCACTAGTTATAACAGGGGTTTCCTCCTCTGCCCCACTAGTCATAGTAGGGCTTTCCTTCTCCTCCAGTAGTCAGGGCAGTGCCTTCCTCTCCCGTGTAGTCACGGCAGTGCTTTCCAGCACTCTCACTAGTCATAATAGGGGCTTCCTCCTCTCCCCCACTAGTCATGGTAGTGCTTTCCTCCCCCTCCAGTAGTCAGGGCAGTGCCTTCCTCCCCTGGTTAGTCAGGACAGTGCTTTCCTTCCATTCTCACTAGTCATACCAGGAGCTTCCTCCTCTCCCCCACTAGTCATAGTAGTGCTTTCCATCCCTCCAGTAGTCAGGGCAGTGCCTTCCTCTCCCGGCTAATCACGGCAGTCCTTTGCTTCCGTTCTCACTAGTCTTTACAGTTACATTAACCACCCCCTTAGTTCTGGCCATCCCAGTAGTCATAGCGGGGTCCTCCACTGTTGCCCCTCCCAACCACATTATTGAAAAATATTTTCCTGTAATTTAAAATACATTTTAGAAAATGCTACAGATAATGGTCCTTATGGACTGGGACTAACCCTACTGTTTTGGGTATTGATGACAGGAGGACATGTTCTAAGTTGACGTCTGTGGTGGGGGGCAGTGTGGTTCCTGGTATCTCGCCGTACACATACAGCGGCAGGTTCACGTACATGGCGGCAGATTCTTCTTGGAAACAGTTCTTAAAATATAGCTATCAGTCTGCAGGTCCGTGCGAGTGTTTGCGAACCTGAGAGGGGGGAGGGGCACAGTGACCGGGATAACCGCGCTCCGCCTCTAATGACTTCTGCATCTGAAAAGGAACAAGTTGTTCGTGGTTAAACCCGACACATGAAAAAAATGTAACCTAATAATACAACAACAATCATTGACAACTTCAGATCCCAGAGGGGTTGTCACCCGGCTTTTCTAGAGCCCTGAATGGCATTGTATTAATATGGCCGCGTAGCCTGGCAGATCCCATTGCCATTTGGGGGCTTTGGAAAGCTGAGTGACAATCCTGGTGGGCTTTATACGCTCTGCCTATTTATGCCTCATTCACACCTCAGTGTTCGGTCAGTGATTTTCCATCAGTGATTTTGAGCCCAAACAAGGTGCGGCTCTAAACACAGATCAGGAGCAGATCTTTCTCTTATACCTTATGTCTGTGGAGGCTCCAATCCCGGTTGTGGCTCACAATCACTGATGGAAATCACTGGCCGAACACTGACGTGTGAATGAGGCTTGACTGCTCAGTCCCCCAAAAAAACGGGACTATCTGGACTACTCTAAAGGTCCCTGTACACATTACAGTATTGTTGGCTGGACTTGCCTTTTTTGGCGGAACCGGCAAAAAATCTTATATGTATGGGGAGCTCCCGACTCCAGAGAAGGATCGGGCACTTTGAATTTGTTTTGTTTTACCAGGAGATAAGTCTCTGCTAGATGCATCAGAGGTGTCAGGAGGGAACAGAGGTATCAGGAAGGGACAGAGACTTCTGGAGGGGACAGAGGTATCAGGAAGGGACCGCGACTTCTGGAGGGGACAGAGGTGTCAGGAAGGGACAGAGGCTTCTGGAGGGGGCACAGGCTTCTTCTGGAGGGGACAGAGGCTTCCAGAAAGGACAGAGGCGTCAGGAGGAGACAAAGTCTTCTGTAGGGTACAGAGGTGTCAGGAAGGGACCGTGAATTCTGTAGGGTACAGAGGTGTCAGGAAGGGACAGAGGCTTCTGGAGGGGGCAGAGGCTTCAGGAGGGGACAGAGGCTTTCAGAGGAGGCGGGGCTTCCGGAGGGGACAGCAGCTTCCGGAGGGGACAGAGGCTTCGGGAGGGGACAGAGGTGTTAGGAAGAGACAGAGGTGTCTGCAGGGGACACAGCAAGTCCACAAGTGACAGCGGGCAGATCATGGATATGGACAGGGAAGTCGGGGAGATAGCTTCCACGGAACGACTGTTCTCTGACATCTGTTTCAGGGCATCTTAACCCTAGAGGTGCTGGTGCTGCCCATGGAAACTAATCCCACTTTCCACCCTCACATGGCGGGTTTAAAAACGAAAGCAGAGATCTGATTGGTTGCTGTCTGTCACACTGACATATTTAGGGACAGTTTTTACCCTAGGAACCCATTTATGTATAATCCCAAAAAGAATAGATTATGTCATAAATGGCAACCAGTGATATCATAGGGAGTACTGTGTCTTTTGGGTGGAGTTGCCCCTTAAGCCTTCCTTCCCTCCCTGCATGCGGAGCCGTTATCGGCACCTTGTTCAGCGTGACCCTGATACTCCAGAGCAGATTAGAGGACACTGAATTGTGAGCTAAATATAGCCGCACGTAGAAGCCGCTCGCTCAAAATAATATCCCGGCAGGAGACAGACCTGTCATAACATGGACCTCCGCCTACACGCCAGGGGACCACTGGTTTCACTCTCACAGTTTTCTCAAACATTTATAACATCCTAGCAGCCAAATACATCTCCAGGATTAGAAAAACATGATTGCTTTCTTCCAAAATCAGCACCACCTCTGGCTACAGGTTGTATGTGGTATTGCAGCTCAGCTCCATTCACTTCAATGGAACGGAGCTGTAATACAAGGCACAAACCGTGGACAAATGTGAAAACAGCCATGTTTTTATAACCCTGTACTAACCCTTTAAAATTGTAAAAAACACTTTTTAGAATATTTTACTTTCAGGCAAAAAAAAAAAAAGATCCCTTGAAATGACAGGTCCAAAACCTGAGGCTGCACTACCGAGAATATGGTGACAACGTGTCCTGTACTGATTTCTGTCAGGTGCAGTGTTGTCATGAAGACCTCGTGTGGAACCGAATCAGAAAAGTGTATGCCCCACCCATTTATATAGGACACGCCCCCAATACCACACCCCAGACCCTCGAAATACAGGCTTAGAACAAACCCCCAAAATAAATTCAGTGCTTCTAATCAGACTCCCTAAATAAATATAGACCCCAGTCCTAGTTAAACAAATATAGAGCCTACACTCCCTACCTATTCAGACTCCAGACTAGAACCCCTGTAAGAGTAACTCCACCCCCTCTTTTCTTTTCTCTTGCTGATACTGTTACTCCAAGAGGGGTGTGGCTTAACAGAGAAAGGCGTGGCCTAGGATGTCCTCCTTTTTGCGGTGGCCACCCCACCTCAAACCCTTTAAATAGATCCAGACCCCAGACCAGACACCCAAAATCAAAACAGACCCTTTAAATACACTAGACCCTTTAAATACAGGCTTAAAACGTTCCCCCTAAATAAATTCAGACCCAAGACCAGAACCCAAACTAAATGGACTCCACCCTAGACCCTATGAGTAAATAGTCTCCAGACCAGACTCCCTAACTAATACAGAGCCCATAACCCCTAACAGAACAGGCTCCAGACCACACCCCCTAACAAAACAAACCCAAGACCTAGGACCCAGAGCCTCTAACTAAACAGGTTCCAGACCCCCTAAAGTAATATAGAGCTAAAACACTTTAAATAGATACAGATCCCAGAGCAGACACCTAAAATGAAAACAGACACAAGACCCTTTAAATACTGCCTTCAGGCTCCAGACCAAACCCCCTAACTAATACAGAGTCCATACCTCCTAGCAAAACAGATCCAAGACTAGACCCCCTAACTAATATAGAATTCAGAGCCCCTAACTAAACAGGCTCCAGACCATACCCCCTAAAATATAACAGAGCTTAAACCCTTTCAATACAGACCCCCAGACCAGATACCCAAAATGAAAACAGACACTCGACCCTTTATATTCAGGCTTAGAACAAACCCGCTAAATAAATTCAGACCCAAGACCAGAACCCAAACTAAATGGACTCCACCCTAGACCCTATGAGTAAACAGGCTCCAGACCAGACCCCCTAACTAATACAGAGCCCATAACCCCTAACAGAACAGGCTCCAGACCAGACCCCATAACTAATATATAGTCCTTAACCCCTAACAAAACAAACCCAAGGCCAGACCCCCTAATTAATATACCCAGAGCCCCCAACTAAACAGGCTCCAGACCAGACCCCCTAACTAATATAAAATCCAGAGCCCATAACTAAACGGGCTCCAGACCAGACCAGACCCCCCCCCCCCTAAAAGGAATACAGAGCTCCAACCCTTTAAATAGATACAGACCCCAGACAAGGGACACAAAATCAATACAGACACTATACCCTTTAAATACAGGCTTAGAACAAACCCCCTAAATAACTTCAGACCCAAGACCAGAACCCTAACTAAACAACAGGCCAACAGGCTCCAGACCAGACTCTCTAAAGCCACTAAGTAACTGCAGACCCCCAGAACACACCTCCTGAATAAAGTTTGCCTTCCCCCTTGACCTTCTAAAGTATAAAAATCCAAGCCAAACCTACTAAATAAATAAAGACCCCAGACCATTCAGACTTCAGACCAGACAGGCTGCTGCCACAAACTGTGTCCTAAAATCTGGGAGTGAACGTCCGCCATCCGGGTACATACTGATATGATCTTCCCAGCATAAATGAATTAACTAGTTGTGCACCTGGCGGTATTTTGTGCTGCACTATGGTATTCTTCAACTTCTGTGTGCCCTGCTAACTTGCAGCTTGTGGTGCCCCGACTTCTGTCAGTTTGGGCCCGCTTCCAACATAGGGCCACTTTTAGGTTTTTCCCAGGATTACTTTAAGCTCCCAGTCCGCCTCTGGGAACGAGGTTAGATTAGTAGCTTTTAAAGAGGGTGTGGGGCCCAAGAGATTGGCCTGCCATACCTGGAGGTATCTCCTGGGCACTCTGGGAAAGTAGGCAGGTGTGCTTTGTCATTAAGAATTGCACTATTCCTATTGGCTTGTTTGTGTGTCAGTGTTCACTGCAGCCGTCATTCTATTCATAGACCAGGAAGATCTGGATTTGTTGAATGGAATTGAGGGAAAATACAGGAAGGACACTGACTTGGTTCCTTTCACCCTATGCTGTATTCAGAGGTCTGGCTCCTTAACAGGTCCTTATGCGGTAGGAGATTCGAACCGATCAGGTTTCCTTCTATGGTTTGCCGTCCCTGGCATCGTAGCACAAGGTTAATGGGTTGAACATGGTGTTATCCGTCCAAGCTGTAATCTTCCTGAATTAACGCATGAGGCGAGCTCGCCGCGCTCTTCATTGATGTCCTTGGATTACAATGCTGCTCGCTTAAGATGCTGCACACAGATTACCGTGAATACGAGATATGAAGCGGCGGTGCGAGGAGCGGAGCCGGAATGTATCACGTCCCCGTCTCCCTTCACTGCTTCACATTGGCTTGTATTGATTTTGAGTGGCATCATGTCTTCTACTCTAGTCACATCCAAAGCAGTTCAGAATTTGGCTGGTTTCCTGTTACCGGAGAGCAGTGCATTGTGGGTGAGCTGATAAACTGCACATAGAAGATCCTGGTGGGCGCTGAATATGGGGTTTGCAGGTGTCCTCTCCTGCGGGGCGGGCTGAATCAGCCATATGGATTTTATTTTTAAGCAGAGGAAGGGGAAGCTGGTATCTGGTTCTCTTTTACTGAAATTTTTTCGTATTTTATTAAAATATATGTATTTTTTTAAATTTTTTTACAGAAATTTTATGAATAAGCACCAGAAGCCAGTGCTAACGGGCCAGCGGTTTAAAACCAGAAAGAGGGGTAAGTTTCTAAATTATACATTATTGTCCAGCAGTATTAAAGGGGTTGTGTCCCCAAAACATTCTACATTTTGTAAACCAGCACCTGGATCTGAATACTTTTCAAATTGCATGTAATTAAAAATTCACTATAGCCACTAAGATATTCAATAAAATGTATCTGTATAGCGCCACCTGCTGTTTGTTCTTTTCCCTATTTCTTCACCCACCTTACTTAGGTGGTCGCACACGCTCAGTTTAAATCTGTAACTGCCACTGGCCATATCTTTTGTTGTGGCTGAGAAAGGACACGCCCCCTGAGAAAGGGCACGCCCACCTGAGCTGCTAGCCTGAAATAAATCTAGCAGAACAATAAATGGGGAGATCTCTGGATACACATAGGGGATGTATTTTGCAGTCTGCAACACACGGATCCACAAAAAACGGATGACATCTGGGTCGCATCTGTTTTTTTTGCGGATCCATTGTAACAATGCCAGTTCTTGTCCGCAAAACGGACAAGAATAGGACATGTTCTATTTTTTTGCAGAACAGACATGTGGACATACGGAAACGGAATGCATGCAGTCATTTCAGGTTTGTTTGTGGACCCATTGAAATGAATGGTTCCGCATACAGACTTGTAAAAAAACGGAACGGAAACAGAAAAAAAATATATCCGATTTTCGTTTTTCACATCACTCATGGCAAAACCCTTTAATGATTTGGGATTTATACTCCCGTATTGTTTCTTTTGTTCATTTTCCTGTTGTTGCCACTAGAGGGCTCTCTGTGTGAGGCTTTTATGCAAGTCAATAGGACGAGTATATACAGTTCACCCTCTAGTGGTGACATTTGGTACGCAAAATATTTTTTTTGCACTATGTGGGAAAACAGAGGAACAGTGCGACGTACTACAGAATAAACATGCACGCCTTCTCAAGAACATTAGGAATTTGCTCCAAGTCCTTAATTTTGGTGAATTCCACTGAAAAATATTGTAACGGTATTTTCACTTTAAGCAATACAGTGACATGGATTTTGGAAAACAGCCCCTACCTGGATGTCATGAATGGGGTCTCCCATTCAAAAATGTCTCCATTAGAGCAGCTCCCAATTACATGCTCACTGATTTGTGACTGCAGTGATGAGACATGGCGTCAGAGTCTTCATCTCATGAGACAGCCTCTTTAAAGATTGCGCCCTCATGCAGCCTTTTTCCGACAGACTACAAAGTTGCCACAGTCTGCTGTGTTTCCAGACCCGGCTGTTGTTACATTTTTATATAGATTTATTTGGCCGCTCGCTTTCATCTTCCCAACATACCCCCAGGCCATCCAGCTCCTGCTGTGCTCTAAAGAAGGAAAGGGTTTTTTTTTCTATGTTTTTGGTCTATGTTATTTTATATGCTTAAAATTTCATTAAAAAAGAAAAAATTCTGCTTCTCTCTGACACATCCTGACTTATTTTTTTGCAATGAGCCCAGTGATGTCTAATAACATGTCAAATTGTCTTTGAATCCTCTTGGCGATCTTGTATGCATGCTCCATTCACTTTGGTGGGAGTTCCAAGAACAACTGAGCAAGTGTGCATGCTGGGAGTTATACTTTCGCTACAGCTGGAGTGGCAGAGGTAGCTGACCTTTGCCCTAGACGCAATGTTGGTTCTCCTACTGGTGACTAGCTGTGAGATAACTTAGCTCCTTCCTGACATGCGCCGAGCATGAACGTCACCTGTGGAGGCCCTAAAGATGTTGAGCAGGTGCCATAGACCCCGGGTGCCTGCTGTTTTCCACACTAGACACCTGGAGGTGATCGGCGATAACGCTGAACATGGACTTAAGCTCTTCACATTCAGTGGTCAGTTGTGACCACTGCATCTGAGAGGGGTTTCCCCAGGAGCACAGTGATCCTGGGGCACAAATAGCTTCCCAGGGCCAAGATTGAGGGAGCCTCCGTCCCTCTGAAGGATCCTAGGCCTGCAACAGAAATATTCCTATTAAAAGGGCATCTGTCTGCAGTTTTGTACCTATGACACTGGCTGACGTGTTGCATGTGCACTTGGCAGCTGAAAGCATCGGTGTTGGTCCCATGTTCATATGTGCCCACATTGCTGAGAATAATTATGTTTAATATATGCAAATGAGGCTCTAGGAGCAACGGGGGCGTTACCATTACACCTAGAGGCTTTGCTCTCTCTGCAACTGCCGTGCCTTCTGCACTTTAATTGACAGGACCAGGCAGGGAAAATGTGATGACACCCGGCCCTGTCAATCACAGGAGAGAGCGCAGTTGAAGAGAGAGCAGAACCTCTAGGTGTAACGACAACACCCCCATTGCTCCTATAGGCTCCGCTCTCTCTGCAACTGCCGCACCCTCTGCACTTTAGTAACAGGTGCTGACAGAACATAGATTCTTTGAAGTCTATGGGAGGAGCAATCATATAATCACATGTTCAAGTTCCTAGGGAGACTTAAAAAAATTGTAAAATAAAGTAAAAAGAATTTAAAAATATAAAATTCAATCCCCCCCCTTTCCCTCATATTAAAAATAAATACAGTGGGGGGGAAAAGTATCTAGTCAGCCACCAATTGTGCAAGTTCTCCCACTTAAAAAGATGAGGTCGGCCTGTAATTGACATCATAGGTAGACCTCAACTATGAGAGACAAAATGAGAAAACAAATCCAGAAAATCACATTGTCTGATTTTTAAAGAATTTATTTGCAAATTATGGTGGAAAATAAGTATTTGTTCACCTACAAACAAGAAGATTTCTGGCTCTCACAGACCTGTAACTTCTTCTTTAAGAGGCTCCTCTGTCCTCCACTCATTACCTGTAGTAATGGCACCTGTTTGTTATCAGTATAAAAGACACCTGTCCACGACCTCAAACAGTCACACTCCAAACTCCACTAAGGTGAAGACCAAAGAGCTGTGGAAGGACACCAGAAACAAAACTGTAGACCTGCACCAGGCTGGGAAGACTGAATCTGCAATAGGCAAGCAGCTTGGTGTGAAGAAATCAACTGTGGGAGCAATAATTAGAAAATGGAAGACATACTAGACCACTGATAATCTCCCTCCATCAGGGGCTCCATGCAAGATCTCACCCCGTGGGGTCAAAATGATCACAAGAACTGTAAGCAAAAATCCCAGAACCACACGGGGGACCTAGTGAATGACCTGCAGAAAGCTGGGACCAACGTAACAAAGGCTACTGTCAGTAACACACTACACCGCCAGGAACTCAGATCCTGCAATGCCAGACGTGTCCCTCTGCTTAAGCCAGTACATATCCGGGCCCATCTGAAGTTTGCTAGACAGCATTTGGATGTTCCAGAAGAGTATTGGGAGAATGTCATATGGTCAGATGAAACCAAAGTAGAACTGTTTGGTAGAAACACAACTCGTCATGTTTGGAGGAGAGTGAATGCCGAGTTGCATCCAAAGAACACCATACCTACTGTGAAGCATAGGGGTGGCAACATCATGCTTTGGGGCTGTTTCTCTGCAAAGGGACCAGGACGACTGATCGGTGTACATAAAAGAATGAATGGGTCCATGTATCGTGAGATTTTGAGGGCAAACCTCCTTCCATCAGCAAGGCCATTGAAGATGAAACGTGGCTGGGTCTTTCAGCATGACAATGATCCCAAGCACACCGCCAGGGCAACGGAGGAGAAGCATTTCAAGGTCCTGGAGTGGCCTAGCCAGTCTCCAGATCTCAACCCCATAGAAAACCTTTGGAGGGAGTAGAAAGTCTGTGTTGCCCAGCGACAGCCCCAAAACATCACTGCTCTAGAGGAGATCTGCAAGGAGGAATGGGCCAACATACCAGCAACAGTGTGTGCCAACCTGGTGAAGACTTACAGAAGACGTTTGACCTCTGTCATCGTCAACAAAGGATTTATAACAAAGTATTGAGATGAACTTTTGTTATTGACCAAACAAATTCTTTAAAAATCAGACAATGTGATTTTCTGGATTTGTTTTCTCATTTTGTCTCTCATAGTTGAGGTCTACCTATAATGTCAATTACAGGCCGACCTCATCTTTTTAAGTGGGAGAATTTGCACAATTGGTGGCTGACTAAATACTTTTTTTCCCCACTGTAAACAATAAAAAATAAACATCATAGGCATCGCCATGTCCCAAAACAGCCGTACTATTAAAATATAAATATATTTATCCTGTACCATGAATGGCGTAACGGAAAATAAATTCAAAATGGCCAACTCGACTTTTTTTTTTTTGCTTACCATACCAATATCAATACAATACACACTACAGATCAACCCTCAAAAAATTAGCACCCACACAGCTCCCTAGACGTAACTATAAAAAAAGCTATGGGAGTCAAAATGCAGCAGATGCAGCAAAGTTTTTTTATTTTTATCTTTCCAGTGTTAAAACACAAGAAAAACTATATAACTGTAATATAGCTGTAATCGTATTGACCTAGAGAATGAAGGTAATAGGTCAGTTTTATCTCATAGGAAGCACCCTAGAAACAAAACCCATAAAACTATAGTGGAATTGCGTTTTTTCCCCAATTTGACCCCTTTTGGATTTTTTTTTTCAGCTTCCCGCTACATCATATGCAATATTAAATAGTTCCATTAGAAAGGACTTGTCCCACAAAACAACAAGCTATGTGAACAAAATAATAAAAAAAAAACTGTGGTTCTGGAAAGGCAGGGAGTAAACAATGAAAACGCAAAAGTAGAAAATAATCTGGTCAGAAAGGGGTTAAAGACCACACGTCAGCAGGGTCAACTCCATTAAACCAGCCATACTACCTGGTATGGTTGATCCTGCTAATTAAATCCATACCTGTCTTGTGAAAACGTCATTCCTCAAAAAAAAAACAACAACTTTAATTCTTTTTGCAGATTAATGCCTCAGTGCACTGAGGGGCGGGGCCTAGCCCACCAGTGCACCTTAGCTCCTGATAACCTTGCACAAGTTGGATCTAATAACAAGATAGTATTACAAGCTGAACATCGAACGTCACAAGAATTTTTTTTTCTTTTTTGATTAGATCAATGAATCTACAGTGGGGAAAAAAAGTATTTAGTCAGCCACCAATTGTACAAGTTCTCCCACTTACAAAGATGAGGTCGGCCTGTAATTGACATCATAGGTAGACCTCAACTATGAGAGACAAAATGAGAAATCCAGAAAATCACATTGTCTGATTTTTAAAGAATTTGTTTGCAAATTATGGTGGAAAATATGTATTTGGTCAATAAGAAAAGTTCATCTCAATACTTTGTTATATATCCTTTGTTGGCAATGACAGAGGTCAGACGTTTTCTGTAAGTCTTCACCAGGTTGGCACACACTGTTGCTGGTATGTTGGCCCATTCCTCCATGCAGATCTCCTCTAGAGCAGTGATGTTTTGGGGCTGTCGCTAGGCAACATGGACTTTCAACTCCCTCCAAAGGTTTTCTATGGGGCTGAGATCTGGAGACTGGCTAGGCCACTCCAGGACCTTGAAATGCTTCTTACGAAGCCACTCCTTCGTTGCCCTGGCGTTGTGCTTGGGATCATTGTCATGCTGAAAGACCCAGCCACGTTTCATCTTCAATGCCCACTGTATTTTGGAAGACGTTTTGTGCATGCAGCTCCTGCGCGGGCCTATGGGTCTTCACAAACAGTCTTTGTATACTCTTGTGTTTCTCATATTCCTCTGCCTCCTCTTTGTTATAACTTACAGGATGTAGAAGAAAAGTCCGGTAACTGCCTGGTAATTTATCCACAAGTTTTATCTTTCCATGTTTACTTCACAGATGAAAAAGAGAAATTTGAACCTACAGTTTTCCGGGACACCATCATCCAGGGACTTAATGAAGCAGGGAGCGATTTGGAAGCAGTAGCCAAATTTCTTGACACAACAGGATCACGATTGGATTATCGCCGCTATGCTGATACACTGTTTGACATTCTCATAGCTGGGAGTATGCTGGGTAAGAGTCCATTGCTGAGTATCTTATAATTACCTGTGTCGTACAGGGGTTTTCTGGGGCCATACCCCTGCCGCTCCTAACCTCATTCAGGATATCATACTATAATACTGCCTCTATGAGAAATAATATAACTAGTATAATACTACCTCCTATGTACAAGAATATAACTACTATAATACTGCCTCCTATGTACAAGAATATAACTACTATAATACTGCTTCTATGTACAAGAATATAACTACTATAATACTGCTCCTATGTACAAGAATATAACTACTATAATACTGCTCCTATGTACAAGAATATAACTACTATAATACTGCTCCTATGTACAAGAATATAACTACTATAATACTGCTCCTATGTACAAGAATATAACTAGTATAATACTGCTCCTATGTACAAGAATATAACTACTATAATACTGCTCCTATGTACAAGAATACAACTACTATAATACTGCTCCTATGTACAAGAATATAACTACTATAATACTGCTCCTATGTACAAGAATATAACTGCTATAATACTGCTCCTATGTACAAGAATATAACTACTATAATACTGCTCCTATGTACAAGAATATAACTAGTATAATACTGCTCCTATGTACAAGAATATAACTACTATAATACTGCTCCTATGTACAAGAATATAACTACTATAAAACTGCTCCTATGTACAAGAATATAACTACTATAATACTGCTCCTATGTACAAGAATATAACTACTATAATACTGCTCCTATGTACAAGAATATAACTACTATAATACTGCTCCTATGTACAAGAATATAACTGCTGTAATACTGCTCCTATGTACAAGAATATAACTACTATAATACTGCTCCTACAGTATGTACAAGACTATAACTACTATAATACTGCTTCTATGTACAAGAATATAACTACTATAATACTGCATCCTATGTACAGGAATATAACTACTATAATACTGCTCCTATATACAAGAATATAATTACTATAAAACTGCTCCTATGTACAAGAATATAACTACTATAATACTGCTCCTATGTACAAGAATATAAGTACTATAATACTGCTCCTATGTACAAGAATATAAGTACTATAATACTGCTCCTATGTACAAGAATATAACTACTATAATACTGCTCCTATGTAAAAGAATATAACTACTATAATACTGCCTGTTTATGTACAAGAATATACACTACTATAATACTGCTTCTATGTACAAGAATATAACTACTATAATACTGCTCCTATATACAAGAATATAACTACTATAATACTGCCTCCTATGTACAAGAATATAACTACTATAATACTGCTCCTATGTACAAGAATATAACTATTATAATACTGCTCCTATGTACAAGAATTATAACTACTATAATACTGCTCCTATGTACAGGAATATAACTACTTATTAATACTGCTCATATGTACAGGAAATATAACTACTATAATACTGCTCCTATGTACAAGAAATATAACTACTATAATACTGCTTCCTATGTACAAGAATATAACTACTATAATACTGCTCCTATGTACAAGAATATAACTACTATAATACTGCTCCTATGTACAGGAATATAACTACTATAATACTGCTCATATGTACAGGAAATATAACTACTATAATACTGCTCCTATGTACAAGAATATAACTACTATAATACTGCTCCTATGTACAAGAATATAACTACTATAATACTGCTCCTATGTACAAGAATATAACTACTATAATACTGCTTCTATGTACAAGAATACAACTACTATAATACTGCTCCTATGTACAAGAATATAACTACTATAATACTGCTCCTATGTACAAGAATATAACTACTATAATACTGCTTCTATGTACAAGAATATAACTACTATACTACTGCTCCTATGTACAAGAATATAACTACTATAATACTGCTCCTATGTACAAGAATATAACTACTATAATACTGCTCCTATGTAGAAGAATATAACTACTATAATACTGCCTCCTATGTACAAGAATATAACTACTATAATACTGCTCCTATGTACAAGAATATAACTACTATAATACTGCCCTTTAGGGAAATGTATTAATCTATGTATTGTGTTATATATAATCTGTATCTTATCCCACTCCCTGGTGGGCTTCTTACAGTAGTCTTGTTATGTATCATTTCTGTCATGTTCTGTGATATAGCGGTATAGTCCGGTCTCCATTAAGTGTCTACATTGTAACATCTCACCGTTCTATTAGATTTTCAGTCTGGCAGACATTATGTGGGAATTATGGTAAAGCAGGTTGTGTCTCCTGAGATGGAGCGATATCAATCTGTCGTCAGATGCGGATGGAGATATGAAGTTCTTACGGGGAGATGGCGGGTGGTGGAGAAGACATTGCAGCCGGGGGGCAGTAATAATGTGATGTGTGTAATGGGAAGTCTGACACGGCTGCAGATATTTTTCACAGTATTTCCAAGCTGCAAATTTCTTGTCCACTGCAGAATGAGCTATAAATCCGTCACTTCACCCCCTGGGAAAATCACAGATAGATCTTGTAAATGAAATGTGTCCTGTGTTGACCGTCGGTCTTAACGGGCGGGATTATTTATACAAGCAAGCAAGTTCCTGTTTTTAGAGTTAAGTGTAGACCGAATGGTGGTTTTTATGTGTTTATTGCTGGTGGTTGACGCACATTATGATGGTGCTCACCTTGGTCTTCTCTTTCTGGTGCACATCGATAATCTCTTTCCTGTTCTTTTTATTGCGCCGACAGATGTCATTGTCATTGTACCCATAAGACATACCTCCCAACTTTGTAAATGAACAAAGAGGGACACACAGTGCAGATATTTTCAGCACTAGGCCACGCCTCTAACTCCGCCCAAAACATAACTATACACCTAATCCCACCCAGTCCCCTTACTGCTCCACATAGTAATTATTCGCCAGTTATGTGCCCCCAGTAATATTCCCACATTGTACCCCCAGTAATATGCCCAGTTAGATGCCCCCAGTAATATGATCAGCTGTGCCCCCCAGTAGTATGCCCACACTGTGCCCCCCTGTAATAAGCCCACATTGTCCCCCCCAGTAATATGGCCACATTGTCCCGCCAGTGATATGACCACATTGTGCCCTCCCTGTCATATGCCCACATTGTGCCTCCAGTAATAGGTTGTGCTCCCGTAATATGGCCACATTGTGCTCCCTTGTCATATGCCCACATTGTGCCCCCAGTAATATGTTGTGTCCCCATAATATGGCCACATTGTCCCCCCCAGTAATATGCCCACATTGTGTCCGCCCTAGTAATATGTTGTGCCCCCATAATATGGCCACATTGTCCCCCCCAGTCATATGCCCACATTGTGTCCCCCTAGTAATATGTTGTGCCCCCAGTAATATGCCCACATAGTGCCACTTACAGAAAGTTAAAAAAATAAACACCACTTACTTACCTTCTTCCCAGCATCATCTGCAGCAGCAGGACATCGGCTGCTCTGGTCTGTGGAGGGGGCGGGGCCAAAGCTGACTGCCAGCCGTCACAGCCCCCCCGCACAGGCCAGAGGTATGGAGAGCCATCAGGGGGACGGGAGGGTGGATGAAGCAGTGAGCTGACAGCTTGCTCTCTGCTTCATCATAATACAGGCAACTGTCTCTGCACCCTATGGACGCAGGGACAGCTGCCAGAAACCGGGACATACGTTCCCCATACCGGGGCAGCCACTGTAATCCGGGACGGTTGGGAGGTATGTATATGATGTCCTCAAAATTTTCTTTTTCTAATATGTCTGTGGGGCGTACGAGAAGAACCTGGAAGAAACTCTTTGGGAGAACATACAAACCCCATGCAGATGTTCACTAAGCTGCACCAAGAGTCCAATCACCATGACCCCCAAATTAAAAAAATTCTACATGGAATGCTCTCTTCACTGAGAGGTTTTCAGTCCCTTTAAGTTTAAAAAAAATGCTATGAATGGTGTAAAATAATAAAATACGTTGTGCTCACCTTTCCTCTTCCTGCACTTCTTGGTTCCCGGTCAGTCTCTACTCTCTGGTCTCCTCACACAGAAATGATACCTTAGCCAATCACTGGACTTATCAAGAGGGACCAGTAAGTAGAGATTCCCCGGAAAACTCCTTTCAGCCGAGCATAGAAGACCAGATGTCCCACCACCCCTAGGGCCCCAACTGAGCCATATACAGTGCATTCGGAAAGACTTCAGACCCTTTCACATTTTATTCTAAAATAAAAAAAAAAAAAACTCAAGTTTTCTCCCATCATTCTGCACTCAATCCCCCATTGAAAAGGAAAAAATAAAACTTGCATTGACATAAGTCTTCAGTCCCTTTACTCGGGACATAAGTCTTCAGCCCCTTTCCTCAGGACATAAGTCTTCAGCCCCTTTACTCTGGACATAAGTCTTCAGCCCCTTTACTCAGGACATAAGTCTTCAGCCCCTTTACTCAGGACATAAGTCTTCAGCCCCTTTACTCAGGACATAGGTTTTCAGCCCCTTTACTCGGGACATAAGTCTTCGGCCCCTTTACTCAGGACATAAGTCTTCGGCCCCTTTACTCAGGACATAAGTCTTCGGCCCCTTTACTCAGGACATAAGTTTTCAGCTCCTTTACTCAGGACATAAGTCTTCAGCCACTTTACTCGGGACATAAGTCTTCGGCCCCTTTACTCAGGACATAAGTCTTCAGCCCCTTTACTCAGGCCATAAGTCTTCGGCCCCTTTACTCAGGACATAAGTCTTCGGCCCCTTTACTCAGGACATAAGTCTTCGGCCCCTTTACTCAGGACATAAGTCTTCAGCCCCTTTGGCAGTGATTGCAACCTCCAGTCTTCTTGGAGATGATGCCACAAGGTTTACACCTGGATTTGGGAATCTTCTCCCATTCTTCTTTGCAGATCCTCTCCAGCTCTGTCAGGTTGGATGGGAGCAGTCGGTGGACGGCCATTTTCAGGTCTCTCCAGAGATGTTCCATTGGGTTCAGGGCTCTGGCTGGGCCACTCAAGGACATTCACAGAGTTGTCCCTCAGCCGCTCCTGTGTTGTCCTGGCTGTGTGCTTAGTGTCATTGTCTTGTTGGAAGGTGAACCTTCGGCCCAGTCTGAGGTCCAGAGCTCTTGATCAGCTTCTCATTAAGAATATCTCTGTACTTTGCTCCATTCAGCTTTCCCTCCACCCTGACCAGTCTCCCTCTCCCCCCAGCAGGACGCTGCCACCACCATGCTTCACTGTAGGGATGGTATTGGGCAGGTGATCAGTGGCACCTGATTTCTCCCAGATATGATACATAAAGTTGAGACTTAAAGCTCCAGTTGGTTTTATCAGACCAGAGAATCTTGTTTCTCTCAGTCTGGGAGTCCTTTAGGTGCTTTTTTGCAAACTCCAGGCAGCTTTCATGTGTTTTTTTTTACTGAGGAGAGGCTTCTTTCTGGCCACTCTGCCATAAAGCCCAGATTGGTGGAGGTTACAGTGATGGTTGACCTTCTGGGAGTTTCTCCCATCTGCACACAGGATATTTGGAGCTCAGCCAGAGTGACCATTGGGTTCTTGGTCATCCCTCTTATCAAGGCCCTTCTCCCCCAATTATTTATTTTGGTGGGGCGGCAGCTCTAGGAAGAGTCCTAGTTGTTCCAAACTTCTTCCATGTAAGAATTATGAAGGCCACTGTGCACTTGGAAACTTTCAGTGCAGTAGAACTGTTGTCCCCTTCTCCAGATCTTCCTCCACACAATCCTGTCTCTGAGCTCTACAGGCAGTTCTTTCCTCCTCATGGCTTGGTCTTTGCTCTGATGCATTGTCAGCTGTGAGATCTTATATAGACAGGGCTGAGTCTTTCCAAATCATGTCCGATCCACTGAATGTACCACAGATGACTCCAATAAAGGTGCAAAAATATCTCAAAGGTGAGATAAATGGGAGACCACAGAGCTGAATGTGTCATAGCAAAGGGTCTGAATACTTGGGTCCAGGCTAAATTTTTGTTTTTCCTTTTTAATAAATTTGCAAAATTTTTTAAAAATTTTCTATATATGGGGAAAATGTGATTTTATTTTTTTTTCTATTTTGGCACAAGGCTGCAACATAAAATAAAAGCACAATTGTCTAAAGACTTTCCGAATACATAATATGTATGATATGTTTCTGAATTTGCCGATTTTGTAGCCATTATCTACTTGCCATTCAACTATTCTTGTCTTCTCCTTAGCTCCAGGAGGCACTAGAATCGATGATGGAGACAAAACCAAGGTGACCGGTCACTGTGTCTTTGGAGCAAAAGAGGACTATGAGACCATGCGTAATTATGCCCAGGTAACGCAATGACACTTAAAGGGGATGTCCCATCAGGATGTCCGTGTCCAGGGCCCTATTTGGGGAAAGGTCATAGTAGGTTCCGTTCATTTTCTGTACCATGAGATCCAGTTCTGTGGAAACTATCAACATGCTGCTGATGACGGATCTCTCTTATTGTGGAATTGTCTCCATTTCATACTTTCTAAGCACATTCATTAAACTATTAGTTTGACTGGTTCACTTACCGTTAATATCCCTTCCGGTATGATTTATTTATGTGTCAATGGGCAGTTCTGGGTATTTACCCAAGCTGTAATGTTTTCAGAAGCTAGCCTACCTATTGACAGTTTCCAGATTACAACAGAAGACGTATTCCAATGACGCTATAATGCTATATCGAGCAGCAGATCTTTTTTTCCCTTACATATCAATAACAGCTTAGATGGCATCCCCCAAAAAATGTGCTCTTACCTTTGGCACAGGGGCCATACAAAGATCAGGGCAAAACTGGCTGCCTGCGTCCACCTCTAGGGGGCGCTCAGTTAATAAGAATTTATACAGCTTCCATTGCAATTTATGGAAGCTGTACAATTTCTATTGACAGAGCTCCCACTAGTGGTGGCTGCAGGAAAAATTGTATCAGGCGGAGAAGCAGTTCAGCGCTGGGCCCCCCTCCCCCCAGTTCTTCCGCCCCTTAGCAGTTACGTAGTCTTTTTGATAGGTACGCCAGATGGCTTTGCCCACTTTACTGGAGCTGTGGGCACCTCTGCTGGGGTTTGGGGGACACTACTTTGACTCAGTCTGTAGTGCAGCAGAACACACTTCAGCCGTAAGTGATTTTTGTTATCTCTTCTTGCTCTGACTCTCTTCTGTCCTCTTTTACTGTTCTTTCTAGGTCTTCAGCAAATTAATCAGGAGATACAAATATCTGGAAAAGGCCTTTGAAGACGAAATAAAAAAGGTGAGAAGGAACAGAAGCATTTGAAGTGATGTCCTTCTCTTCCTCCATACTGTTATGTCATAGATGTCAATGGCAAAGGGTTAACTGGTGCCATGAGAGCCCCCCCTTAACTGGTGCCATCAGCTGGCTCCCTTTTAACTGGTGCCATCAGAGGGCTGCTTCTTATCTGGTGCAATCAGAGGGCCCCCTCTTAACTGGTGCCATCAGAGGGCTGCTTCTTAACTGGTGCCATCAGAGGGCCCCCTCTTAACTGGTGCCATCAGAGGGCCCCCTCTTAACTGGTGCCATCAGAGGGCTCCCTCTTAACTGGTTCCATTAGAGGGCTGCTTCTTAACTGGTGCCATCAGAGGGCTCCCTCTTAACTGGTGCCATCAGAGGGCTCCCTCTTAACTGGTTCCATTAGAGGGCTGCTTCTTAACTGGTGCAATCAGAGGGCCCCCTCTTAACTGGTGCAATCAGAGGGCCCCCTCTTAACTGGTGCCATCAGAGGGCTTCCTCTTAACTGGTGCCATCAGAGGGCTTCCTCTTAACTGGTGCCATCAGAGGGCCCCCTCTTAATTAGTGCCATCAGCTGACTCTCTGTTTACTGGTGTCACTTCGGGGCTCCCTCTAAAATGGTGCCATCACAGAGGGCCCCCCCTTACCTGGTGCAATGAGAGTGCACCCTCTTAACTAGTGCCATCAGAGGGCCCCCCTTTAACTGGTGCCATCAGCTGACTCTCTTTACTGGTGTCTCCTCAGGGCTCCCTCTTAACTGGTTCCATGAGATGGCTCCCTCTAAACCGGTGTCATGAGAGGGCTCCCTCTTAACTGGTGCCATCAGAAGGCTCCCTCTTAATTGGTGCCATGAGAGGGCTCCCTCTAAACCGGTGCCATCAGAGGGCTGCTTATTAACTGGTGCCATCAGAGGGCTCCCTCTTAACAGGTGCCATCAGAGGGCTCCCTCTTAACTGGTGCCATCAGAGGGCTCCCTCTTAACCTGTGTCATCAGTGTGCTTCCATAGGTAGTTCCAGATCTCTGACCTTTCTCATTATAGGGGTTGGAGGTCTGGAATTCCAAATCCGCTGCTCCTTTCACTTCGTTTTCAGCCCATTCATATCAAAAGATACCCCAAAAGCCCAAAGGAGTTAATGTTGCCCCCTTTATCTTTTCTTGTGCAGCTGCTGCTTTTTCTCAAGGCATTTTCCGAAGCGGAGCAAACCAAGTTAGCCGTCCTCACTGGAATATTACTGGCGGGTGGAACGCTCCCCTCCACCATTTTAACGAGTCTGTTTACTGAGAATATAGTCAAAGAAGGTACAGTATGTGTTAACCCTCACAGTGAAAATTCCTTGCTTTCCTGTTCTTATATCGATTTAGGGTGACTTAGGCCTCTTTCACACTAGCGGCAGCACGGATCCGGCAACTAAAGGGTGCCGACAGATCCGTGCTGCCGCTGGTACATGTGTGGAGCCGGAGCAGCGCTCCGGCCCCACGCATGTTGACACAGACATTGGGACAAGACACAGAGAACATACATACACACACATACATACTCCAGCCAGGGACGCCAGCAGAACGTCTTCACGCGCCTCCTGCGCGCAGTGATGACGATTCCCCACAGCGCTCTCTGCTGGGCGCCATGGGGAAACGTCATAGCTGCGCGCAGGAGGCGCGTGAAGACATGCTGCCGGCGTCCCTGCCTGGAGTATGTGAGTATGTATGTGTTTGTGTGTATGTGTGAGTATGTATGTATGTATGTCTGTATGTATTTCTGTATATGTGTAGCCGGATCCGGAATGACCCCCCATTGCAAGTCAGTGGAGGACAGATCCGGATTACTGGTGTGTCACACCAAACGCATCCGTCCCCATTGACTTGCATTGGGGGTCATTCCGGATCCGTTTTGGTGTGGATGCCTGGACCGGAGAGAAAACCGCAGCATGCTGCGGTTTTCTCTCTGGTCTGAAGACGGAACGGAATGCTTTTAGGAGCCTCCGTTGTCTTCAGTTCAGTTTTGTCCCCATTGACAATGAATGGGGACAAAACGGAAGCATTTTTTTCCGGTATTGAGCCCCTATGACGGAACTCAATACCGGAAAATAAAAACGCTAGTGTGAAAGTAGCCTTACTCCAGTCACAGCCAAAGCTGCACTGAATATGTTGCTACAGTCTCTGGATCTCTATCGGGCTTTAAACAATGTGCTCCGTGTCAGGCATCATAAATGCATTAAGTATAACTTATATACCATTAGCCAAAAATAAGGTCACATGACTCCTTACGTTCAGTCCTATAAGCTCAGCCTTTTGATGTCAGTAGAAGTCCTGAAATTTCAAAGATTGTGCCAGATTTTCAGAGACAATCCTGGCAAATATGGGATGTCTTGGGATGAAAATGGGTGGTGGCTATGTAAACCCCACCCAGAAGTGGGCGGTCCCCAAGGTTTTGATTGTGTCCAGGGGTGGGGCCTAAATTTCCTGAATGTCCCCATATTGGTCAGTAGGAGATGGGAAGTAGTGGTCGTACATCTACCATTGTCTGACATATTGGCCGTAGTGGGTCTATGTCACCCAATATCTCCTCGCCCAAGTGTCTTGGAGGCGATGTCCAGACTCTCAGTTAATGATTCTTTTTCTTTCACCCCCTTCCTCTTCTCAGGTATTTCTGCATCTTTTGCTGTAAAACTCTTCAAAGCATGGATGTCGGAGAAGGACGCAAACTCCGTCACATCATCCTTAAGAAAAGCCAATCTGGATAAGCGATTACTAGTCAGTATAAAACCAATAACTGTAACCAAAAGTGTGGACACTTGTACAGATAACTGTAAACGCATCCTATGTACAAGAATATAAATACTATAATACTGCTCCTATGTACAAGAATATAACTACTATAATACTGCTCCTATGTACAAGAATATAACTACTATAATACTGTTCCTATGTACAAGAATATAAATACTATAATACTGCTCCTATGTACAAGAATATAACTACTATAATACTGCCTCCTATGTACAAGAATATAACTACTATAATACTGCCTCCTATGTACAAGAATATAAATTACTATAATATAATACTGCTCCTATGTACAAGAATATAACACTATAATACTGCTCCTTGTACAAGAATATAACTACTATATACTGCTCCTATGTACAAGAATATAACTACTATAATACTGCTCCTATGTACAAGAATATAAACTACTATAATACTGCTCTATACAAATATAACTATAATACTGCTCCTATGTACAAGAATATAACTACTATAATACTGCCTCCTATGTACAAGAATATAACTACTATAATACTGCCTCTATGTACAAGAATATAACTACTATAATACTGCTCCTATGTACAAGAATATAACTACTATAATACTGCTCCTATGTACAAGAATATAACTACTATAATACTGCTCCTATGTACAAGAATATAAGTACTATAATACTGCTCCTATGTACAAGAATATAACTACTATAATACTGCTCCTATGTACAAGAATATAACTACTATATACTGCCTCCTATGTACAAGAATATAAATACTATAATACTGCTTCCTATGTACAAGAATATAAACTACTATAATACTGCCTCCTATGTACAGAATATAACTACTATAAATACTGCTCCTATGTACAAGAATATAACTACTATAATACTGCCTCCTATGTACAAGATATAACTACTATAATACTGCTCCTATGTACAAGAATATAACTACTATAATACTGCTCCTATGTACAAGAATATAATACTATAATACTGCTCCTATGTTACAAGATATAACTACTATAATACTGCTCCTATGTACAAGAATATAACTACTATAATACTGCTCCTATGTACAAGAATATAACTACTATAATACTGCTCCTATGTACAAGAATATAACTACTATAATACTGCTCCTATGTACAAGAATATAACTACTATAATACTGCTCCTATGTACAAGAATATAACTACTATAATACTGCCTCCTATGTACAAGAATATAACTACTATAATACTGCCTCCTATGTACAAGAATATAACTACTATAATACTGCTCCTATGTACAAGAATATAACTACTATAATACTGCTCCTATGTACAAGAATATAACTACTATAATACTGCTCCTATGTCAAAACTATAATGCCTTAAAATATAACTACTATAATACTGCCTCCTATGTACAAGAATAACTACTATAAACTGCTATGTACAAGAATAACTACTATAATACTGCTCCTATGTACAAGAATATAACTACTACTTTTAAACTAGGATCTGGGGGGAGGGTGGGGGGTAATACTAATAAGGGGGTAGATAGTGTAGATAGAGAGTGGGTCATAGTCGGGGAGAGTGGGGGTTTAGTGGGGGTTGGGATTAGTGAGGAATGTAGGGAGAATATTGGGCAAAACATCAACCAAAGTAACCCAAAAACCCCGGATATTCACTTCACAGGTAATAGTAATTTAAAAAGGGGGTTAAAAAATATACATAAACCTCTTAAGTGTATGTACACTAATGCCAGAAGCCTGACTAATAAAATTGGTGAACTGGAATTAGTGATGTGTGAGTAGGACTATGACATAGTGGGAATAACTGAGACATGGCTGGATGATACCTATGACAGTGGGAATAACTGAGACATGGCTGGATGATACCTATGACTGGGCAGTTAACGTACAGGGTTACAGTCTGTTTAGAAAGGATCGCCAAAACCGGAGAGGGGGAGGGGTCTGCCTTTATGTAAAGTCCTGTCTAAAGCCCACACTGCGGGAAGATATAAGTGAGGGACATGAAGATGTGGAGTCACTGTGGATAGAAATAAATGGAGCAAAAAACAATAATAAAATACTAATAGGGGTTTATTATAAACCACCTAATATACCAGAGTCCACAGAAAATCTACTTCTAAACTAAATAGACGAGGCGGCAAATCATAATGAGGTCGTTATTATGGGGGATTTCAACTACCCAGATATAGACTGGGAAACTGACACCTGTATATCTCATAAAGGAAACAGGTTCTTGGAAATAACCAAAGACAATTACCTTTCCCAACTGGTTCAGGACCCCACTAGAGGGACGGCCATACTCGACTTAGTATTAACCAATAGACCTGACAGAACAACAGATGTGCAGGTTGGGGGACACCTGGGAAACAGTGACCATAATATTATAACCTTCCAATTGTCATTCAAAAGAGCGTTTCTTCAGGGAGGAACAAAAATACCAAACTTCAAAAAAGCTAAATTTAGCCAACTAAGAGAGGCCATAGGCCTAACTAACTGGGACAAAGTCCTCAAAAATAAAAATACAGCCACAAAATGGGATATTTTTAAAAGCATCCTAATATGTAATTGTGAGAGGTACATACCTTATGGGAATAAAAGTTAAGGAACAAGAAAAAACCAATGTGGATAAATAGAACTGTAAAGAAAGCAATAAATGACAAACAGAAAGCATTTAAATCACTAAAACAGGAGGGGAGCGAGGAAGCATTGAAAAACTATAAGGAAAAAAATAGAATATGTAAAAGACAAATAAAAACAGCCAAACTAGAGACCGAGAGATTAATCGCCAAAGAGAGTAAAACTAACCCTAAAATGTTCTTTAATTATATAAATACTAAAAAGTATAAACCTGAAGGTGTCGGCCCCTTACAGAGTAATGAGGGGGGAGTAGCAGAGAGCGATGAGGAGAAAGCAAAACTACTAAATATCTTTTTCTCCACTGTATTCACTGAGGAAAATAAACTGTCAGATGAAATGCAGAATATAAAAGTAAATTCCCCATTAAAAGTGCCCTGTCTGACCCAGGAAGAAGTAGAGCTGCGTCTTAAAAAGATTAAAATAGACAAATCGCCAGGACCGGATGGCATACACCCCCGTATCCTAAGAGAATTAAGTAATGTCATCGCCAGACCCTTATTTCTGATATTTAAGGACTCTATACTGACAGGGAGTGTTCCACAGGATTGGCGCATAGCAAATGTGGTGCCAATATTCAAAAAGGGTCCAAAAACAGAGCCCGGGAACTATAGGCCGGTAAGTTTAACATCTGTCGTGGGTAAACTGTTTGAGGGTTTTCTAAGAGATGCTATCTTGGAGTACCTCAATGAAAATAAGCAAATTACTCCATATCAGCATGGCTTCATGAGGGATCGGTCATGTCAAACCAATTTAATCAGTTTCTATGAGGAGGTAAGTTCTAGACTGGACCTCGGCGAATCAATGGATGTCGTATATCTGGACTTCTCCAAAGCGTTTGACACTGTACCACATAAAAGGTTAGTATATAAGATGAGAATGCTTGGCCTGGGAGAAAATGTCTGTATGTGGGTAAGTAACTGGCTCAGTGATAGAAAACAGAGGGTGGTTATTAATGGTACATACTCAGATTGGGTCACTGTCACTAGTGCGGTACCACAGGGGTCAGTATTGGGCCCTATTCTCTTCAATATATTTATTAATGATCTTGTAGAAGGCTTGCACAGTAAAATATCAATTTTTGCAGATGACACTAAACTGTGTAAAGTAATTAACACAGAAGAGGACAGTACACTGCTACAGATGGATCTGGATAGACTGGAGGCTTGGGCAGAGAAGTGGCAGATGAGGTTTAACACTGACAAATGTAAAGTTATGCACATGGGAAGGAATAATGCAAGTCACCAGTACATACTAAATGGTAAAATATTGGGTAACTCTGACATGGAAAAGGACCTAGGAATTTTAGTGAACAGAAATCTAAGCTGCAGAAACCAGTGTCAGACAGCTGCTGCCAAGGCCAATAAGATAATGGGCTGCATCAAAAGAGGCATAGATGCCCGTGATGAGAACATAGTCCTGCCACTTTACACATCACTAGTCAGACCACACATGGAGGACTGTGTACAGTTCTGGGCTCCTGTGAACAAGGCAGACATAGCAGAGCTGGAGAGGGTTCAGAGGAGGGCAACTAAAGTAATAACTGGAATGGGTGGACTACAGTACCCAGAAAGATTATCAAAATTAGGCTTATTCACTTTAGAAAAAAGACGACTGAGGGGAGATGTAATAACTATGTATAAATATATCAGGGGTCAGTACAGAGATCTCTCCCATCATCTATTTATCCCCAGGACTGTGACTGTGACGAGGGGACATCCTCTGCGTCTGGAGGAAAGAAGGTTTGTACACAAACATAGAAGAGGATTCTTTACGGTAAGAGCAGTGAGACTATGGAACTCTCTGCCTGAGGAGGTGGTGATGGTAAGTTCACTATAAGAGATCAGGAGGGGCCTGGATGTATTTCTGGAGGGTAATAATATTACAGGTTATAGTTACTAGAGAGGGGTCGTTGATCCAGGGAGTTATTCTGATGTCTGATTGGAGTCGGGAAGGAATTTTTTTCCCTAAAGTGGGGAAAACTGGCTTCTACCTCACAGGGTTTTTTTTGCCTTCCTCTGGATCAACTTGTAGGAAAACAGGCCGAACTGGATGGACAGGTGTCTTTTTTTCGGCCTTATAAACTATGTTACTATAATACTGCTCATATGTACAAGAATATAACTACTATAATACTGCTCCTATGTACAAGAATATAACTACTATAATACTGCTCCTCTGTACAAGAATATAACTACTATAATACTGCTCCTATGTACAGGAATATAACTACTATAATACTGCTCCTATGTACAAGAATATAACTACTATAATACTGCTCACATGTATAAGAATATAACTACTATAATACTGCTCCTATGTACAAGAATATAACTACTATAATACTGCTCCTATGTACAAGAATATAACTACTATAATAATACCTCCTATGTACAAGAATATAACTACTATAATACTGCTCCTATGTACAAGAATATAACCACTATAATACTGCTCCTATGTACAAGAATATAACTAGTATAATACTGCCTCCTATGTACAAGAATATAACTACTATAATACCGCTCCATACATACATATGGTCATGCTTTATATTAGTATATATTAGAAAAAAAAGAAAAAAATTCCATTATGAAGGGGTATATTTAAGTTAATTTAGAAATAATATTATAAATTATGCAGATGTAATTCTTTCTTACACATAAAGTCAGTAAGATCTACTGAAGTAGTAACGGTTTCTTTGAACAGGACTGAGTCTTCTGCAGGATTCAGTACAGTACACTGTATACCAAAAATATAAAATGGAGCTGCCCGCACCTGGTGTAGGCCAGCTCAGTGTGGTACAGATATATAGCGGTACAGTGCAGTAAGCGGTTCAGTAGCACAGGCACTTTATCACTCAACCACCCTCTTATATTACGGTGGCCTCAGGCTGTTGTAACCTGTGAAGCGCTGTTTTTGTGTCTTTGTGACTGATGAATCTTTGACATCTTAGGAGCTGTTTCCGGCCAATCGGCAGACGGTTGAGCATTTTTCTAAGTATTTTACTGATGCGGATCTGAAGGAGCTTTCCGATTTCCTGCGGGTCCAGCAATCTCTGGGAACACGAAAGGAGCTCCAGAAGGAGCTACAAGAAAGATTATCTCAAGAATGTCCAATCAAAGAGGTAACAATGTGTCTTTGGTATATCGTTCCAGATGAACATATGGTAGAATTAGGTGCCATCATCTCCCGAGACTCTTAAGCCCTCCCCCTAGGAACACCCAACCACTTGGCCTCCTCTAAAAGCCCAGGAAACTCCCATAAATCCTCCTCCTTTTCCACACCCATTGTGGTGGCCCCAGCCCTTTCCCAGGACTGAGTTTTCCTGAATTTTGATAATTTCCTGTACTGAACTCCTCCCTCTGCCTCTTCCCGCCTAATTTTCCGACCGTCTCGCTGTTCGCAGATAGTATTGTACTTGAAAGAAGAGATGAAACGTAACGAGTTACCCGAGGCTGCCGTGATTGGGCTCCTGTGGACCTGTGTTATGAACGCCGTGGAATGGAACAAGAAAGAAGAGCTGGTGGCAGAGCAGGCTCTGAAGCACTTGAAGGTGGGGACTCAAATTTAAGCTCCACCCCTGAGGTAACACCGCCCTAACCCCTGAAGGAGACCAAAGATCAGGCTTCAGAAACCTTTCATATGAATTTATTTTTTATGGAAGCCCAGTACAAAATGATACATTTAATTCATCTTTAAAAACCCCTCCTCTCCTCCCACAAACCCTCCCCGTACCACACAGTTGAAGAGAGAAATTTAAGCTCCACCCCTGAAGTACCATCACTCAATTTATATCAATGACACCCCCTGAAGGACCCCAAAGATCAGGCTCGAGAAACTTTTCATGTGAATGTATAAACATTTTTTTTATGGAAGCTCAGTATAAAATTTAAAATACTTATTGGGATACAAATTAATCTAAATATGTATCATCTTGTACCGAGCTTCCATAAAATAAAAAACAAATGATAATAGCTTAAATATTCACATAAAAGGCTTCTGAAGCCTGATAACTGGTCTTTAGGGGAGGTCATTGATATAAATTCAGAGGTGGTACTTCAGGGGTGGTACTCCCCAACACACTGTTGAAGAGGTGAATTTAAAGGGGTTGTCCGGGTTCAGAGAAGAACCCGGACATACCTGCAATTTCACCCAGGCAGCCTGCCTGAAGAGGACATCGGAGCATCTCATGCTCCGATGCCCCCCCTTGCCCTGCGCTAGATCGCGCAGGGCAAGGTCTCTTTTGGATGTAAACACTCGCTGCCGGGCGGGTACTTCCGCCCGGCAGTGAGTTCGGTGACGTCACCGGGCCTTAATGGGCCGGCTTTAGCGCTGCCCTAAGCCGTTTTACTGGCTAGGGCAGCGCTAAAGCCCGTCCATCAGCGCCGATGACGTCACCGACTCACTGCCGGGCGGAAGCCTCTGCCCGGCAGGGACCGGTACGTCACCGGAACTGGCTAAATTCCTTTGCCCTGCGCTAATTAGCGCAGGGCAAAGGAGGGCATCGGAGCATAGGATGCTCCGATGCCCTCTTCAAGCGGGCTGCCTGGGTGAAATTGCAGGTATGTCCGGGTTCTTCTCTGAACCCGGACAACCCCTTTAAGCTCCACCCCTGAAGTACCACCACTCAATTTGTATTGATGACATCCCCTGAAGTAGACCAATGATCAGGCTTGAGAAACTTTTCATGTGGATGTATAAATTATTTTTTATTTTCTGGAATCTCAGAATAAAATTATATAAATATATATATTGATACAAAATAATTTAGCAAACCCCTCCCCTACACTGTTAAAGAAGTGAATTTAAGCTCCACCCCTGAAGTACCACCACTCAGTTTATATTGATGACCCCCCAGAAGGAGACCAATAATCAGGCTTGAGAAACTTTTTTGTGTGAATGTATAAATAATTTTTTATTTTATGTAATCTCAGTATAGAATTAGACATAGTTTGATACAAATTAATTTTGCAAACCCCTCCCCTACACTTTAAAAAAAAAGTGAATTTAAGCTCCACCCCTGAAGTACCACCACTCAATTTCTATCGATGATATCCTCGGAAGGGGACCAGTGATCAGGCCTGAGAAGTCTTTTGTGTGAATGCATAAGTTGTTATTATTTATTTCATTTTATGGAAATTTGGTACAAAATGATACATATTTAAATACAAATGAATCGTACAAATCCCTCCTCTCCACCCCACACCCACTCTCCTCCCAGACCAATACAGAGGTGAAAAAAAGGGGAGGAGGGGAGTGATTACTCCTCAAACAGAGGTAAAATTTACTTACCCATTTTCTCCATATTTGATAACATTTTGCCAATTAATTTCTGTTGTTGAAAATTGCTCATTTAACCCTTTCACCAAACAATCATGTATGTAATAGGTCAATTTGCCATGGATAGAATATTAAAGCTTAGATCTCAGCCCAAAATCTTATGTTTGAAATCATACCAGGATCATTGTTGTACTTAAAAGATTGGGGTGCAGTACCTGTTCAAAGTCAGGGAACAGTGTGAAAGGGTATGCTGTGTCTGTGGAGGGAGGAGGAAGCTGCAAGCGGGAGCAAGGAAAAAGATAAGTGTGTTACTGAAACCTCTCAGCTCTCCTGATGAGACTCAAGATTACGATAAAATAGTGATAATATAATGATCTGTTTTATCATGTAATAAAATATTATGGGGTGAATGGTCACATGTCATCACCGTGTCTTTCAGCAATACGCTCCCCTGTTGGCTGTATTCAGCACCCAGGGCCAATCAGAGCTCGTCTTACTACAGAAAGTTCAAGAATACTGTTACGATAACATCCACTTCATGAAGGCCTTCCAGAAAATCGTAGTCCTGTTCTATAAAGGTGAGAAGAAAGGTGACAATTGTGGAAGAAATGTAATAATAGGCAGTAGTTATATTCTTGTACATAAGAGCAGTATTATAGTAATTATATTCTTGTACATAGGAGCAGTATTATAGTAGTTATATTCTTGTACATAGGAGCTGTATTATAGTAGTTATATACTTGTAAATAAGAGCAGTATTATAGTAATTATATTCTTGTACATAGGAGCAGTATTATACTAGTTATATTCTTATACATAGGAGCAGTATTATAGTAGTTATATTCCTGTATATAGGAGCAATATTATAGTAGTTATATTCTTGTACATAAGAGCAGTATTATAGTAATTATATTCTTGTACATAGGAGCAGTATTATAATAGTTATATTCTTGTACATAGGAGGCAGTATTATAGTAGTTATATTCTTGTACATAGGAGCAGTATTATAGTAGTTATATTCTTGTACATAGGAGCAGTATTATAGTAGTTATATTCTTGTACATAGGAGCAGTAATATAGTAGTTATATTCTTGTACATAGGAGCAGTATTATAGTAGTTATATTCTTGTACATAGGAGCAGTATTATAGTAGTTATATTCTTGTACATAGGAGCAGTATTATAGTAGTTATATTCTTGTACATAGGAGCAGTATTATAGTAGTTATATTCTTGTACATAGGGGGCAGTATTATAGTAGTTATATTCTTGTACATAGGAGCAGTATTATAGTAGTTATATTCTTGTACATAGGAGGCAGTATTATAGTAGTTATATTCTTGTACATAGGAGCAGTATTATAGTAGTTATATTCTTGTACATAGGAGCAGTATTATAGTAGTTATATTCTTGTATATAGGAGCAGTATTATAGTAGTTATATTCTTGTACATAGGAGCAGTATTATAGTAGTTATATTCTTGTACATAGGAGCAGTATTATAGTAGTTATATTCTTGTACATAGGAGCAGTATTATAGTAGTTATATTCTTGTATACATAGGAACTTAGTATTATAGTAGTGTTATATTTCTTGTACATAGGAGCAGTATTATAGTAGTTATATTCTTGTACATAGGAGGCAGTATTCTAGTAGTTACATTCTTGTATATAGGAGCAGTAATTATAGTAGTTATATTCTTGTACATAGGAGCAGTATTATAGTAGTTATATTCTTGTACATAGGAGCAGTATTATAGTAGTTAGTATTCTTGTACATAGGAGCAGTATTATAGTAGTTATATTCTTGTACATAGGAGCAGTATTATAGTAGTTATATTCTTGTACATAGGAGCAGTCAGGAGCAGTATTATAGTAGTTATATTCTTGTACATAGGAGCAGTATTAATAGTAGTTATATTCTTACATAGAGCAGTATTATAGTAGTTTATATTCTTACATAGCAGTATTTAGTAGTTATATTCTTTACATAGGAGCAGTATTATAGTAGTTATATTCTTGTACATAGGAGCAGTATATAGTAGTTATATTTCTTATACATAGGAGCAGTATTATAGTAGTTATATTCTTGTACATAGGAGCAGTATTATAGTAGTTATAATTCTTATACATAGGAGCAGTATTATAGTAGTTTATTCTTTACATAGGAGCAGTATTATAGTAGTTATATTCTTGTACATAGGAGCAGTATTATAGTAGTTATATTCTTGTACATAGGAGCAGTATTATAGTAGTTATATTCTTATACATAGGAGCAGTATTATAGTAGTTATATTCTTGTATAGAGCAGTATTATAGTAGTTATATCTTTTTACATAGGAGCAGTATTATGTAGTTAATTCTTACATAGGAGCAGTATTATAGTAGTTATATTCTTGTACATAGGAGCAGTATTATAGTAGTTATATTCTTATACATAGGAGCAGTATTATAGTAGTTATATTCTTGTACATAAGAGCAGTATTATAGTAGTTATATTCTTATACATAGGAGCAGTATTATAGTAGTTATATTCTTGTACATAGGAGCAGTATTATAGTAGTTATATTCTTGTACATAGGAGCAGTATTATAGTAGTTATATTCTTGTACATAGGAGCAGTATTATAGTAGTTATATTCTTATACATAGGAGCAGTATTATAGTAGTTATATTCTTGTATATAGGAGCAGTATTATAGTAGTTGTATTCTTTTACATAGGAGCAGTATTATAGTAGTTATATTCTTGTACATAGGAGCAGTATTATAGTAGTTATATTCTTGTACAAAGGAGCAGTATTATAGTAGTTATATTCTTGTATATAGGAGCAGTATTATAGTAGTTATATTCTTGTATATAGGAGCAGTATTATAGTAGTTATATTCTTGTACATAGGAGCAGTATTATAGTAGTTATATTCTTGTACATAGGAGCAGTTATTATAGTAGTTATATTCTTGTATATAGGAGCAGTATTATAGTAGTTATATTCTTGTACATAGGAGCAGTATTATAGTAGTTATATTCTTGTACATAGGAGCAGTATTATAGTAGTTATATTCTTGTACAAAGGAGCAGTATTATAGTAGTTATATTCTTGTACATAGGAGCAGTATTATAGTAGTTATATTCTTGTACAAAGGAGCAGTATTATAGTAGTTATATTCTTGTACATAGGAGCAATATTATAGTAGTTATATTCTTGTACATAGGAGCAGTATTATAGTAGTTATATTCTTGTACATAGGAGGCAGTATTATAGTAGTTATATTCTTGTACATAGGAGCAGTATTATAGTAGTTATATTCTTGTACATAAGAGCAGTATTATAGTAGTTATATTCTTGTACATAGGAGCAGTATTATAGTAGTTATATTCTTGTACATAGGAGCAGTATTATAGTAGTTATATACTTGTACATAGGAGCAGTATTATAGTAGTTATATTCTTGCACATAGGAGCAGTATTATAGTAGTTATATTCTTGTACATATGAGACAGTATTATAGTAGTTATATTCTTGTACATAGGAGCAGTATTATAGTAGTTATATTCTTGTACGTGTCTCTTTTTATTGGATATTACAAAATACTGTATTTTGGGGCTACAGAACCCTCTTCAAACATGGTGCCTGTTCACATGTGCAGTTTTTCTGCTTTTTCCACCTTCTGTGAACAGCTATTGGTACAGGAGGGAGGGGTTAGCAGTGATTGATAGCATTGTGTGGATAAAGGTCCCTTTACATGGGAAAACACGGCAGCAGATTGAAAAAAGCGAAGCTATAAATTACAGGTTTTACAGAATCTTTTCCTAAAAAGATAAATATTAATCTGCTCAGTTGTTCCTGCTCTATAACATGGTGCTGTCAGATTGCATTGCATATTTTGGTGACAGGGCCTATTTAAAACAAGGCTAGTCAATACCTGCAGATCTCACTACTGACTTGGTTTATAAAGGCCCTATCTCTAGCTCACCTCTCTAGCTGCTATACAGAGTGAGATAGAGCAGGTTAAAAATAGTCCCTCCCCTTTCAAGCAGTGCTGGAGAAGCAGAGCAGGGAGGGGGCAGTGGGGAATCTGCTGACAGAACTGACCCTATGGAGAAGGATAACATGGACCACTGTTCATGTTAATAACCTTCCATATTAACCAATCTCTGGTGTAATTTGTAGAAATTTGATTTTCGACATTTGAAAATATTATTTGAGAGGGAGCCTGGATATTTTGAGGGTTGAAATATTTTCGGCTGCCATTTTGAAGTCCTCCATATTGAATTCAGCTCGGGTTTTTCCAATGGAAAGGGGGTCATGTGATATGTCAGTCTTGGTTAGAAATTTGATCCATCTTTACCCGTTTAGGAGTTAATCAAGGTCAACATTTCCTGAGATGAATTCAATAGGGCAGATTTCAAAAGTTCAAAACTTTCTCTATCAAATAATGCAGCCAGTTAAAAAATAGGTGTCCAGACTTTTTCCTCACTCTGAATTTCTGACATTTTCGCTCACTAATTGTTGCTATGAATGAAAAAAAAAAAACGAAAAGTTGTATGTTCCTTAAAAGGGTATAAATGAAAATGTTAACTGCCCCTGCAAAAAAAGTCATGGCTTTCCGAATACTTTCATAAAAAAAAAAAAATGTTTACTTTTTTTTAAATCTAAAATTCCAACCCATAGAACAAAGGTTATTTGTGTTATTTTTGCTATTAGTATGACTTTTTTCCCCCAATTTTTCCCCTTTTTGCTTTCCAATTAGTGTGTGAAAAAATTTATCTGGGCGGGGTCAAGGCTTTTTAGTCTCATTATGAATGAGTGGAGCTTACTGCAAAAATGTAGATGTAAAATGGAGGCCCGTCCCTTTAATTTAGCTCCTCCTTATTCTGACAGTCTAGATCAGGGATCATCAACCTTTGGCACTCCACTCCAGCTGCTGTGAAACTACAACTCCCAGCATTCAAACATGCTCAGCTGTTCTTATAGCTCCTATAAAAGTGGAATAGAGCATTCTGGGAGTTGTAGTTTCAGAACACGTGGAGTGCCGGAGGTTGCTGATCCCTGGTCTAGCCAGTCACTGAGAGATGAATTCAGTGGTTGAATCGCTGCCGAGTAAAATTATTCAGCCGGCCTTGAAAATACGTTTGCGGTCTTATTTCACATGATGCCGGGTACTTACCTTATGTTCTCTTGGATTCCAGCTGATGTCCTGGGAGAAGAAGCCATCCTGAAGTGGTACAAGGAGGCGCACGTTGCCAAGGGGAAAAGCGTATTTCTTGACCAGATGAAGAAATTCGTTGAGTGGTTACAAAATGCAGAAGAAGGTAAAAAAAATAAAATGTAACCGGTAATCAGTGCGCAGTGTGAGCCCTAGAGTAGGAGCTCATGGTGTTTGCTGCCACCTAGTGGAGATCACAGGTATTAACCTCCCATACATTTTATAGACAATCCATCACGACTGTATGACAGGCAGGACCCCTCTTCCTCCCGACTCTACATCCACTTTGTGGATACCGGATAATTGTGTCATCTGGTTAAATGTTTAAATCTGTATACCTCCCTGAATGGGTGCCACTTCACTGAGTCCTCTGGTGGTCTTTATTTCTCTGTGGCCCCCCAATCAGCACTGCACAGTGGATTGCAGCTTGTTGGAGCTCCACCGATCTGATACTGATGATGTAGCCTGAAGATAGGACATCACTGTCTACTTTAAGTCTCAACATGAATTAAAGGGGCTATCACCATAGACCACCTCTATAAACTGCAGTAATGGGGGAATGGCATACACGACGTTGAGCTCAGATCACTGCTCTTACTCCGCCATCTGCCCACAGACCGCCCGTGCAATGCCTAGAGAGGACTCGTGAGCGTGCGCCCGTAATGGGGAGGGCTCCAGTTCTATGCTCTGCACGGTTGGTTTACGGGCGCCCAACGGCAACATAAGAAATATCGATCTGAGCTGTGTCCTGTATACTGTCCATTTATTACTGTAGTTCATAGGGGTGGTCCGAGGTGACAGAACCCCGGTAATGTATGTTGTACATTCATGAAGGACTAGAGGACGGCTGTGTGTCTCTGCCGCCACCAAGAGGATGACTCTGTATCCCTGCTGCCACCTAGAGGATGACTCTAGTTCTCTTCCGCCACCTAGAGGACAACTGTATCTCTGCTGCCACCTAGAGGACGGCTCTGTCTTTCTGCTGCCACCTAGAGGACGGTTCTGAATCTCTGCTGCCGCCTAGAGGACGGCTCTGTATCTCTGCTGCCACATAAGTGACTGCTCTGTATCTCTGCTGCCACCTAGAGGACGGTTCTGTATCTCTGCTGCCCCCTAGAGGACGGTTCTGTATCTCTGCTGCCACATAAAGGACGGCTCTGTATCTCTGCTGCCCCCTAGAGGACGGCTCTGTATCTCTGCTGCCCCCTAGAGGACGGCTCTGTATCTCTGCTGCCGCCTAGAGGACGGCTCTGTATCTCTGCTGCCCTCTAGACGACGGCTCTGTATCTCTGCTGCCCTCTAGACGACGGCTCTGTATCTCTGCTGCCCCCTAGAGGACGGCTCTGTATCTCTGCTGCCCCCTAGAGGACGGCTCTGTATCTCTGCTGCTCCCTAGAGGACGGCTCTGTATCTCTGCTGCCCCCTAGAGGACGGCTCTGTATCTCTGCTGCCCCCTAGAGGACGGTTCTGTATCTCTGCTGACCCCTAGAGGACGGCTCTGTATCTCTGCTGCCCCCTAGAGGACGGCTCTGTATCTCTGCTGCCCCCTAGAGGACGGCTCTGTATCTCTGCTGCCCCCTAGAGGACGGCTCTGTATCTCTGCTGCCCCTAGAGGACGGCTCTGTATCTCTGCTGCCCCCTAGAGGACGGCTCTGTATCTCTGCTGCCCCCTAGAGGACGGCTCTGTATCTCTGCTGCCACCTAGAGGACGGTTCTGTATCTCTGCTGCCCCCTAGAGGACGGTTCTGTATCTCTGCTGCCACATAAAGGACGGCTCTGTATCTCTGCTGCCCCCTAGAGGACGGCTCTGTATCTCTGCTGCTCCCTAGAGGACGGCTCTGTATCTCTGCTGCCCCCTAGAGGACGGCTCTGTATCTCTGCTGCCCCCTAGAGGACGGCTCTGTTTATCTGTTCCTGCCTAGAGGACGGCTCTGTATCTCTGCTGCCCCCTAGAGGACGGCTCTGTATCTCTGCTGCCCCCTAGAGGACGGCTCTGTATCTCTGCTGCTCCCTAGAGGACGGCTCTGTATCTCTGCTGCCCCCTAGAGGACGGCTCTGTATCTCTGCTGCCCCCTAGAGGACGGCTCTGTTTATCTGTTCCTGCCTAGAGGACGGCTCTGTATCTCTGCTGCCACCTAGAGGACGGTTCTGTATCTCTGCTGCCCCCTAGAGGACGGTTCTGTATCTCTGCTGCCGCCTAGAGGACGGCTCTGTATCTCTGCTGCCACCTAGAGGACGGCTCTGTCTTTCTGCTGCCACCTAGAGGACGGTTCTGAATCTCTGCTGCCGCCTAGAGGACGGCTCTGTATCTCTGCTGCCACATAAGTGACTGCTCTGTATCTCTGCTGCCACCTAGAGGACGGTTCTGTATCTCTGCTGCCCCCTAGAGGACGGTTCTGTATCTCTGCTGCCACATAAAGGACGGCTCTGTATCTCTGCTGCCCCCTAGAGGACGGCTCTGTATCTCTGCTGCCCCTAGAGGACGGCTCTGTATCTCTGCTGCCGCCTAGAGGACGGCTCTGTATCTCTGCTGCCCTCTAGACGACGGCTCTGTATCTCTGCTGCCCACTAGAGGACGGCTCTGTATCTCTGCTGCCCCCTAGAGGACGGCTCTGTATCTCTGCTGCTCCCTAGAGGACGGCTCTGTATCTCTGCTGCCCCCTAGAGGACGGCTCTGTATCTCTGCTGCCCCCTAGAGGACGGTTCTGTATCTCTGCTGCCCCCTAGAGGACGGCTCTGTATCTCTGCTGCCCCCTAGAGGACGGCTCTGTATCTCTGCTGCCCCCTAGAGGACGGCTCTGTATCTCTGCTGCCCCCTAGAGGACGGCTCTGTATCTCTGCTGCTCCCTAGAGGACGGCTCTGTATCTCTGCTGCCCCCTAGAGGACGGCTCTGTATCTCTGCTGCCCCCTAGAGGACGGCTCTGTTTATCTGTTCCTGCCTAGAGGACGGCTCTGTATCTCTGCTGCCCCCTAGAGGACGGCTCTGTATCTCTGCTGCCCCCTAGAGGACGGCTCTGTATCTCTGCTGCTCCCTAGAGGACGGCTCTGTATCTCTGCTGCCCCCTAGAGGACGGCTCTGTATCTCTGCTGCCCCCTAGAGGACGGCTCTGTTTATCTGTTCCTGCCTAGAGGACGGCTCTGTATCTCTGCTGCCACCTAGAGGACGGTTCTGTATCTCTGCTGCCCCCTAGAGGACGGCTCTGTATCTCTGCTGCCCCCTAGAGGACGGCTCTGTTTATCTGTTCCTGCCTAGAGGACACAGTAGTTATAGTAGCATAGTGCCCTCACACAGTAGTTATAGTAGCATAGTGCCCCACACAGTAGTTATAGTAGCATAGTGCCCCCACACAGTAGTTATAGTAGCATAGTGCCCTCACACAGTAGTTATAGTAGACTAGTGCCCCCCACACAGTAGTTATAGTAGCATAGTGCCCTCACACAGTAGTTATAGTAGCATAGTGCCCCCACACAGTAGTTATAGTAGCATAGTGCCCCACACAGTAGTTATAGTAGCATAGTGCCCCCACACAGTAGTTATAGTAGCATAGTGCGCCTCACACAGTAGTTATAGTAGCATAGTGCCCCACAGAGTTATAGTAGCATAGTGCCCCACACAGTAGTTATAGTAGCATAGTGCCCCCACACAGAGTTATAGTAGCATAGTGCCCACCAGTAGTTATAGTAGCATAGTGCCCCCCCACACAGTAGTTATAGTAGCATAGTGCCCCCACACAGTAGTTATAGTAGCATAGTGCCCCCACACAGTAGTTATACCAGTATAGTGCCCCCCACACAGTAGTTATAGTAGCATAGTGCCCCCCACACAGTAGTTATAGTAGCATAGTGCCCCCACACAGTAGTTATAGTGCCCATAGTGCCCCCACACAGTAGTTATAGTAGCATAGTGCCCCCACACAGTAGTTATAGTAGCATAGTGCCCCCACACAGTAGTTATAGTAGCATAGTGCCCCCCACACAGTAGTTATAGTAGCATAGTGCCCCCCACACAGTAGTTATAGTAGCATAGTGCCCCACACAGTAGTTATAGTAGCATAGTGCCCCCACACAGTAGTTATAGTAGCATAGTGCCCCCACACAGTAGTTATAGTAGCATAGTGCCCCCCACACAGTAGTTATAGTAGCATAGTGCCCCCCACACAGTAGTTATTAGTAGCATAGTGCCCCCACACAGTAGTTATAGTAGCATAGTGCCCCCACACAGTAGTTATAGTAGCATAGTGCCCCCACACAGTAGTTATAGTAGCATAGTGCCCCCACACACAGTAGTTATAGTAGCATAGTGCCCCCCACACACAGTAGTTAAGTAGCATAGTGCCCCACACAGTAGTTATAGTAGTATAGTGCCCCCACACAGTAGTTATAGTAGTAGGCATAGTGCCCCCACACAGTAGTTATAGTAGCATAGTGCCCCCCCACAGTAGTTATAGTAGCATAGTGCCCCCACACAGTAGTTATAGTAGCATAGTGCCCCCACACAGTAGTTAGTAGCATAGTGCCCCCACACAGTAGTTATAGTAGCATAGTGCCCCCCACAGTAGTTATAGTAGCATAGTGCCCCCAACAGTAGTTATAGTAGCATAGTGCCCCCCACACAGTAGTTATAGTAGCATAGTGCCCCACACAGTAAGTTATAGTAGCATAGTGCCCCCACACAGTAGTTATATAGTAGCATAGTGCCCCCACACAGTAGTTATAGTAGCATAGTGCCCCACACAGTAGTTATAGTAGCATTGCCCCACACAGTAGTAGCATAGTGCCCCACACAGTAGTTATAGTAGTATAGTGCCCCCACACAGTAGTTATAGTAGCATAGTGCCCCCACACAGTAGTTATAGTAGCATAGTGCCCCCCACACAGTAGTTATAGTAGCATAGTGCCCCACACAGTAGTTATAGTAGTATAGTGCCCCACACAGTAGTTATAGTAGCATAGTGCCCCCACACACAGTAGTTATAGTAGCATAGTGCCCCATAGTGCTAGTGCCCACACAGTAGTATAGTAGCATAGTGCCCCCACACAGTAGTTATAGTAGCATAGTGCCCCCCACACAGTATTATAGTAGCATAGTGCCCCACACAGTAGTTATAGTAGCATAGTGCCCCCACACAGTAGTTATACCATAGTGCCCCACACCAGTAGTTATAGTAGCATAGTGCCCCCACACAGTAGTTATAGTAGCATAGTGCCCCCACACAGTAGTTATAGTAGCATAGTGCCCCACACAGTAGTTATAGTAGCATAGTGCCCCCACACAGTAGTTATAGTAGCATAGTGCCCCCACACAGTAGTTAGTAGTAGTAGTAGTATAGTGCCCCCACACAGTAGTTATAGTAGCATAGTGCCCCCCACACAGTAGTTATAGTAGCATAGTGCCCCCCACACAGTAGTTATAGTAGCATAGTGCCCCCACACAGTAGTTATAGTAGCATAGTGCCCCCCACACAGTAGTTATAGTAGCATAGTGCCCCCACACAGTAGTTATAGTAGCATAGTGCCCCCCACACAGTAGTTATAGTAGTGCCCCCACACAGTAGTTATACCAGTAAGTGCCCCCACACAGTAGTTATAGTAGTATAGTGCCCCCACACAGTAGTTATAGTAGCATAGTGCCCCCACACAGTAGTTATAGTAGCATAGTGCCCCCACACAGTAGTTATAGTAGCATAGTGCCCCCCCACACAGTAGTTATAGTAGCATAGTGCCCCCACACAGTAGTTATAGTAGCATAGTGCCCCCACACAGTAGTTTATAGTAGCATAGTGCCCCCACACAGTAGTTATAGTAGCATAGTGCCCCCCACACAGTAGTTATAGAGCATAGTGCCCCACACAGTAGTTTATAGTAGCATAGTGCCCCCCACACAGTAGTTATAGTAGCATAGTGCCCCACACACAGTAGTTATAGTAGCATAGTGCCCCCACACAGTAGTTATAGTAGCATAGTGCCCCCACACACAGTAGTTATAGTAGCATAGTGCCCCACACAGTAGTTATAGTAGCATAGTGCCCCCACACAGTAGTTATAGTAGCATAGTGCCCCACACAGTAGTTATAGTAGCAGTGCCCCACACAGTAGTTATAGTGCCATAGTGCCCCCACACAGTAGTTATAGTAGCATAGTGCCCCCCACACAGTAGTTATAGTAGCATAGTGCCCCACACAGTAGTTATAGTAGTAGTGCCCCCACACAGTAGTTATAGTAGCATAGTGCCCCCACACAGTAGTTATAGTAGCATAGTGCCCCCACACAGTAGTTTATAGTAGCATAGTGCCCCCACACAGTAGTTATAGTAGCATAGTGCCCCCACACAGTAGTTATAGTAGCATAGTGCCCCCACACAGTAGTATATAGTAGCCATAGTGCCCCCCACACAGTAGTTATAGTAGCATAGTGCCCCCACACAGTAGTTATAGTAGCATAGTGCCCCCACACAGTAGTTATAGTAGCATAGTGCCCCCCACACAGTAGTTATAGTAGCATAGTGCCCCCCACACAGTAGTTATAGTAGCATAGTGCCCCCACACAGTAGTTATAGTAGCATAGTGCCCCCCACACAGTAGTTATAGTAGCATAGTGCCCCCACACAGTAGTTATAGTAGTATAGTGCCCCCCACACAGTAGTTATAGTATAGTGCCCCCACACAGTAGTTATAGTAGCATAGTGCCCCCACACAGTAGTTATAGTATAGTGCCCCCATAGTGCATAGTGCCACACAGTAGTTATAGTAGCATAGTGCCCCCACACAGTAGTTATAGTAGTTAGTGCCCCCACACAGTAGTTATAGTAGCATAGTGCCCCCACACAGTAGTTATAGTAGCATAGTGCCCCCACACAGTAGTTAGTATATAGTAGCATAGTGCCCCCCCACACAGTAGTTATAGTAGCATAGTGCCCCACACAGTAGTTATAGTAGCATAGTGCCCCCACACAGTAGTTATAGTAGCATAGTGCCCCCACACAGTAGTTAGTAGCATAGTGCCCCACACAGTAGTTCTAGTAGCATAGTGCCCCCCACACAGTAGTTATAGTAGCATAGTGCCCCCACACAGTAGTTAGTATAGTAGCATAGTGCCCCCACACAGTAGTATAGTAGTATAGTGCCCCACACAGTAGTATAGTAGTAGTATAGTGCCCCCACACAGTAGTTATAGTAGCATAGTGCCCCCCACACAGTAGTTAGTAGCATAGTGCCCCCACACAGTAGTTATAGTAGCTAGTAGTAGTTATAGCATAGTGCCCCCCACACAGTAGTTATAGTAGCATAGTGCCCCACACAGTAGTTATAGTAGCATAGTGCCCCCACACAGTAGTTATAGTAGCATAGTGCCCCCACACAGTAGTTATAGTAGTATAGTGCCCCCCACACAGTAGTTTAGTAGCATAGTGCCCCCACACAGTAGTTATAGTAGTAGCATAGTGCCCCACACAGTAGTTATAGTAGCATAGTGCCCCCACACAGTAGTTATAGTAGTATAGTGCCCCCACACCAGTAGTTATACCAGTATAGTGCCCCCCCACAGTAGTTATAGTAGCATAGTGCCCCCACACAGTAGTTATAGTAGCATAGTGCCCCCACACAGTAGTTATAGTAGCATAGTGCCCCCACACAGTAGTTATAGTAGCATAGTGCCCCCACACAGTAGTAGTAGCAGTGCCCCACACACAGTAGTTAGTAGCATAGTGCCCCCACACAGTAGTTATAGTAGCATAGTGCCCCCACACAACAGTGCCCCCAGTTATAGTATGCATAGTGCCCCCACACAGTAGTTA
>ONZH01008388.1:0-89075 GCA_900303285.1 Rhinella marina
TAGCATGGATACGTGCTGAACAGCGATAGAGCTGCTGTCATTCACTCCAGATACTGTAAATAAAAATCATACATATGTACTGGGCTTACTGTAAATTAACTCCTTACAATTGCCCCTGATTTCTAAATGATATTCCCTGCATGTATACAATATAATGTATATTAATCAGCACACAGCATTATGCTGTATGTCGGTGAGTGGCTGAGAGACACAGTGCGGGATGTCAGCGCTCCTTCTCCGCTTGCTGTGTGCCGGGTTCCACACTCCCGATGTTTAACATATCTAAAAATTGCTCCAATAACATTCCTAAACATAATTTAACAATCCAAAACATACATAACTATTGCATAGCCCAACATTACTGCTGCTGGCAGAAGAAATAACGCTCTGCTAACCAGCACACAGTTAGCAGAGCAGCAGTGCTCTATACAAACATTAAATACGGTTCCATGCGCCACCTGGCGGTGGAACAAGCAAATTACACCTGAAATCTTTTTACTCGCTTCTCAGAAATACCAGTTGCGATATTGCTCTGCGCATAAGCGCTTCAAGGATGAGCGTCAACAATACTACATCTGTAATTGTGCCACTCTGTGGCCTACTCATGCTGCTGCCGCCGCCTCCACATGCTGTGTCCTAGCTGCCGCTACCTCCAAATTATGTAATTGTGCCACTCTACGGTATGCTGCTGCTGCTGATGCCTCCACACGCTGTGTCCTAGCTGCTGCTACCTCCAAATTATGTGATTGTGCCACTCTGTGGCCTACTCATGCTTTTGCCGCCTCCACACGCTGTGCCCTAGCTGCCGCTACCTCCAAATTATGTAATTGTGCCACTCTGTGGCCAACTCATGCTGCTGCTGCCGCCTCCACACGCTGGGTCCTAGCTGCCGCTACCTCCAAATTATGTGATTGTGCCACTTTGTGGCCTACTTATGCTGCTGCCGCCTCCACGCGCTGTCTCCTAGCTGCCGCTACCTCCAAATTATGTAATTGTGCAACTCTACGGTATGTTGCATTTAAATTTTTATGACTGCTGCTGCCGCCTCTCCCATGTCACTGTGCCAGTCTATCTCATTAAAATTAGTACTACTCCTGCTGCCTCTCCCACTCTGTGGCCTTGAAATGTATTCGACTGCTGCCTCTTGCAGATGCTGTTACTGTGCCACTCTGTGGCCTTGAAATGTATTCGACTGCTGCCTCTTGCAGATGCTGTTACTGTGCCACTCTGTGGCCTTGTAATGAATTCGACTGCTGCCTCTTGCAGATGCTGTTACTGTGCCACTATTTGGCCTTGAAATGTATTCGACTACTGCCTCTTGCAGCTGATGTTACAGTGCCACTCGTTGGCCTAGTAAATTTGATCGACTGCTGCTGCCGCCTCTTCCAGGGTCTGTCATTCTGCAACTCTGTGGCCTCAAAATTGATTAGAATTTTTTGGACCTTCTGCTTGGCAGCAGCATGTCACTCGTAAATTTTTGGTACATTCTGTAGTCCTATTCCATTATTCATAGCTCAAGTATACAGGAAACCCTGTTTGTTTTGAAAACTTGAATTTTTAAAAGTAAACGATTCCAGCCCCTGGGAAACTCAGCGATGAGCATTGGGGAGGCGAGAGGCAGGGGCTCCCACAGGTGGTAGCTCAGCTACCTACAGACTGCCAGCTCGATCTCAAGATGGAACTCTGAGCTTTCTTGGCATACTGTGTCAATACTGACATTTTGCCACAGTTGAGGCAAAGCTGGAGCCTTTACTGCACCTCCTCTTTTTTACGTTCCCGTCCGCTGGCATAACCAGCCCCGATACTGATAAGAACATATACTACAGTTGATCTTAACCAAGAGGCCAAGAATTCTTTTTTACGGTCTGCTCTTCAGGGTATGTCCCCATGCCACTCTCCGGCCTGATGCTGCTGCCGTCGCCGACTCCACATGCCGTCTCCTAGCTGCCGCTACGTCAAAATTATGTAATTGTGCCACTCTGTGGCCTCCAAATTGTACTACTACTTCCACTGCTGCTGCCACTTCCAGGGTCTGTCATTCTGCCACCTGGCCACACTGTCGTTGTGCCACTCTATAGTCTGCTGATGCTGCTGCCACTGCCATCTCCACGCTGTCTGGGGGGGCTCTGCTTGTATAAGCGTGTAATAGAACAGGTTCTGTCGAAATGTATGTGGAATCAGTGAATTGGTGTAAAAGGCGTGTGCTTTTGGCGCTCTAGTAGGCTCTTGGGCCTCTGCATGATTCTTTATAGCTGGCACTAACATTGACCTGTAAGGCTGAGTTCAGACTTGAGTTATTTGGTGAGTTTTGGCCCCTTAACTGCCCAAATACATTAAAAGTGTGCAGCGATTCTAAGAGCGACGCCTATTATGTGCGTGTCACACTGGCTCACAGTATTCTTTCACTACCACAGTAGACTCCCTATGCGTTTTACTGCAAGGCAGTGTTCTACACCACTATCCAGGCTCTCTGCAGCCCGGAAGTAGCCATTTTTTAACGCAATTCGCCACAAATTTATTTGAATCGAAGCGAATCTTTTCGGAAAATTCGGCGAACCAGCCGACTCGAATTTTTGAAAAATTCGCTCATCTCTAGCAGTGACATATGACGTCACCACGCCAGCCGGCGTGATGACGTATTCTCGCGCCGCGCGAGATTTCGGGCCAGATCTTTAAGCAAGATGGCGGCGGCCGGCCCTTCGCGAGCAAATGGAGGAGGTAAGTATGATTTAATTTTTTTTAATGTTAATTTTACACTTTTTTTGCACTCAGATGCCATGATCATGTATGAATGCGGCATCTGAGGGTTACAATGACGGGGCGGCGCTATCGCAGCTCCCTGTCATTGCACCCACTACTTACAAAAAAATGCGCTTCGTGGTGAAGTAATTAGTCACAAAGCTATTTTTTTTGTAAAATTTGACGAATCAGCCGAATTGAACTTTTCAAAAGTTCGCTCACCCCTAATGAGGGTAATACTTGCAGTCAGATTTACTTGAGTCTGCACCAAATTTATCAAATCTTACATGTTTATTAAATTTGGTCCATCTTTAAACCTGACACCACAGGGTGTCATCTATTATAGCTGGACACTTTACACTGAATACATTTTAATGAAGTAGAAAAGGCACAAATGTTGCTGCAAGTTACTGTTTGCTACAAATTTGACTTTTTAGCTTTATCTGACACCATTGCTTCTTTTTCAAAAAGTTGGCATGGCAAAGTAGGTCACAGGAACAACCTCTATCACCTGACTAATTTAAGAACATAACAGAAATCTACTCATACTGGATAGAGTATATTTCAGTTCAGAAGCCCAGGAATCTCACAGAACTTGAAGACTTTTGCAATGAAGAATGGATGGAAATCCCTCAAACAAGAATTGAAAGACTCTTGGCTGGCTACAAAAAGCTGTGATATTTGCCAAAGAAGGTGCTACTAGGTACTAATCATGTAGGGCGCCAAAACTTTTGCTATTCTCTTAATAATAAAAATACATAGGGAATGTGTCATTTTTAACGGTATGCCTTTTGGAGATCATTTCATCTTCAACTTGTTTTACTGTTTACAGTAACAGTAATTTTGACCAAATTGTGCCCAAACTTTTGCATGCCACTGTATACTAAGAATTTAATGATCACACAAATCTGGACTTAGAGTGGTGCTTATTGACTTTCATAAAAAGTCTCATTCATTAAACAAAGCTCTAAGTGGTAGTGTCGGGCTCTTTGTCTCCATTTATGTCCCAGCCACAAGTTACAAATAATCTGTGATGCTATATAATATTCACCACCAGTTAATACTGGTTACAAAGCAACATTTCATTTCCAGACAGTTTACAGTAGTTAGGATTTGGTAAGTGGACTGCATAATCCATGCTGGCTGCATACAACATACATAAATACATTTTGGTGAAACTGCCAAGGACTGTTAGATCTATGAGACACAATGGGTACAGTTTACTAATCTGGTAAGATCTGGAGACAGTGTAAATTTAGACTCTGCAGATGCTCCAAATTCTGGATAATAATAATAATAATTTTAATAATAATTACTATTATTATTATTTATTAAAGCGCCATTCATTCCGTAGCACTGTACATATGATAGGGGGTATACATATATAATACAGGCAATTGCACTAAGCATGAAGTAGACTAGTTACAAACTAGTACACAAGGAGAGAGGGCCCTGCCCGTGAGGGCTTAAAATCTAATTGTTTGGGAGAAGGACACAGTAGGTGAGGGTAAACCTGGTCATGGCAGTATAGAGGCAGCAGGGTCACTCGTTGTAGGCTCGGAGATGTAGGGAGGGGACAGGTTGTGGACGGCCTTGTATGTATTTGTCAGTATTTTGAACTGAATTCGCTGGGCAATGGAAGCCAGTGAAGGGATTGGCAGAAGAGTAACAGGGTGAGAGATGGATTAGTCAGGCAGCAGAGTTGAGGATAGATTGGTGGGGTGCGAGAGTGTAAGATGGAAAGCCGCAGAGGACAATGTTGCATTAGTCTAGGCGGGAGATGATGAGGGCATGTACTAACATTTTTGCAGACTCCTAGTCGAGGAATGTGCGGATGTGGGATATATTTTTGAGTTGGAGGCAGCAGGTGGTGAAAAGGGCTTGGATGTGTGGTCTGAAGGAGAGGGCAGAATCCAAGGTCACTCCAAGGAAGCGGACTTGGTTGACCGGGGAGAGTGTGCAGCCGTTGATTGTGATAAATAGGTTCTGTTTGGGGGGGGGGGGGTTGAGCAATATGGGGGAAAGATGATAAATTCTGTTTTTTCCATGTTAAGTTTTAGAAAACGAGAGAAGAAGGAGGATATAGAAGATAGTCATTGTAGGATTCTGGATAGTAAGGTGGAGATGTGTGGACCAGAGAGGTAGATTTGTGTGTCATCAGCATAAAAGTGATACTGAAAGCCATGGGACTCTATAAGCTGTCCCAGGCCGAAATTGTAGATAGAGAAGAGAAGGGATTACTAGGACAGAGCCTTGTGGGACACCAACAGAGAGAGAATGAGATGAAGAAGTGGTGTGAGAGTGGGAGATGCTAAATGTCTAGTGTGAGGTATGATGCGATCCATGAGAGGGCAAGGTCAGTGAAGCCAAGAGATGAGAGAGTTTGAAATAGGAGGGAGTGGTTCACAGTGTCAAAGGCAGAGGACAGGCCAAGGAGGAGGAGGACAGAGTAATTTTTTTTGGTTGTTGGTGCAGTTTCAGTCGAGTGGTAGAGTCAGAAGCCAGATTGTAGCCGGTCAAAGAGGGAGGAGAGGTGAGAGGACAGTTCAGAATGGGCATGTTGCTCAAGTAGCTTTGAGGCATATGGAAGAAGTGATATGGGGCAATAGCTGTACAAAGAAGATGGGTCAAGTGAAAGCTTTTTAAGGATGGGTTTAATGGTAGTTAGAGATGAGCAAAGCGATTCGTTGATTCGTATCGAATCTTGGGATTTTTCAGCTGCGAAGCGAATCCGAATATTAGGTGATTCGCATCGCTACGTAGTTTGTCCGCTAAATTATACGCTATTCTACGTATAATTTAGTTACTCTATACGCTGTTGCACAGACTCCTCCCTGGTAGTTACTCTACACGCTGTTGCGTACAAATTCTATTCAGCGATGCAGACTCCTCCCTGGTAGTTCTGCCCAGTTCTCCTGTGTGCGAGGAAGACGCGGCAAGTCAGCAGAGTAAGATGGCGGCGAGACAGCGAGGTCCTGACTGGGGAAGCATGTTGTGGGCAGACGACCCCTATGAGGAGAAGGAACCGGAGGAGATCTATCTCTCACAACTCAACAGGAAGTCGGATGAGGTGCCTGCTGAGGTGGTGACTCCACTGGCTGACAAGGCGGAGGCGGCAGGAGTTCCTGCTCCGCCGCGCAAGGACTACTCCTTATGCCAGAATTTTATGGTCCCTGAGGCTGTCACCCGGAACGCCCAGACCCTCTGGGAATATAAAAAGCTGGTGGAGGAGTGGGTGGTGCAAGTTTTGGAGCACCCACGGTCCGGTGACCCTAAGCTGGAGCGCCGAAGGGGAACCGTTATTTGGTTCAACGTGGAGCGGGGAGTCGGTTTCATCGGCGATGAGGAGACGGCGGAGGAATTATATGTTAACCGCCGTTCGGTTAAGCGGCTGTATCTACCGCCCATACGCCACAATCTCCACACAGGGGATTACGTGGAGTATACCCCCATGAAGAGCCTCCAAGGCCCCTTTGCTACTGGGGTGAAAATCTTAAAGCGACCACCTACTCCTGCAGCGCCCCCGGAAGACTGGAGTGAGGAGGCCCAGGCCGTAGAAGAGGCTTGTGACCTTGAGACCTTGAGATTTGAAGAGAAATCCCAAGGTCAGGATCAGCCGGAACCCCTGATTTCTGATTTGCCGTCACTGATACCACCGATCCTTCATGTGGGACAGATGACCACGAACACTTTCGTGTACCATCCAACTGTGGTACAGTACCACTACCAACTGCCATGCCCATGGCAGTTGCCGGCCACACAGATCGCCGCTCATATTTTTTTACCCATTTGGATTACAATTTTGCCTATGTGGATTACAAATTGCGACTGAGTTTGGGACTCTGCTCCAGTTCTATGACAACCGTCAGAAGAAAAGAGACTTAAACATGTCCATGAGCATACTAGGTAGGTGATATTTAAATGTTTATATTATACTTATAATAATGTATTTGCACTATTTACCATATATGTGTCTCGAATATTCGCTCTGCCTCTGAGGAGTGCACGCCGTGGCCTCTCCTCGTACGTGCCTGCGTATTACGTAATCGCTTAGACAATAGTACGCTCAGTTTCGTAAGCTATTTGTACGCTCATGCGTACGTCTTCTAAGAAGTTGCGTACATTTTGTAAATGAACGATCGTTATTAGTGAGCGAATGTTCGCTAATAGCACATAATAACGTATATTTTGTACGCAAATCCAACAAATCTATTCGTCGAATACACGAATTTTAGGAAAAGTTCGGCGAAAGTTCGGCGAATGATGAGGTGGGATGGGATTGGGTCAAGTGCGCAGGTGGTGAGATATGACCTAGAGAGTAGAGTGGAAAGTTTTTCTTTTGTAATGGAAAAGCAGGTTTTGGGAGAAGAGGAATGAGTAGTTGTGTACAGGGGCTGTTGAGACTGTGCGCTGAAGCTTTCTCTGATGTTGACGATATTTTGTTTAAGTATGTGGCAAAGTCCTCAGCTAAGATGAAAGGTGAGGGTGGGGCCGCTGGGGGACAGAGAAGAAAGTTGAAAGTTTTAGGGCTGTGGGACAGGGAGGATATGAGAAATGAGAGGTAGGCCTGTTTTAGCGATTAGCGAGTGAGAATTTGAAAACGAGGAGGGATTGCTTGCATGTGGTGAAGTGATCCTTAGAATAGAATTTTTTCCATCGCCACTCAGCAGCTTTGGAAGCTTGTCTGAGTTTTTTTGGTCAGGTTGGTGTGCCAAGGTTGTCTGTTGATTTTTCAGGTTTTGTTGTGTGTTAGGAGGGCAACAATGTCAAGAGCTGTACTTATTGTGGTGTTATACATAGTGGTGGCAGCATCTGGGTCTTGAAGGTAACAAATATTAGAAAATGGCAGAAGAGAGTCAGAAAGCAAACAAAAGTCAGGATTAGAGATGAGCGAGTCATTGAAAATTTGCTTCGGCGAATGTTCTACAAATTTTTGACAAGATTCGGTCTTAATCCGAATTTATTCGGTCGAATTTACGTTAAAAAAAAAAGTTGTTTTGCGAACATTCCTACACAAATTAAAAACATACAGTCAGCATTGTTAAAAGTACACAATACATAAGCATTAGCGTACAAAAGTGCGTACGGATCCTTAGCGTACTATTGACTCGCGATTGCGTCATACGCACGAGGCTAGGCCGCGGCGTACAGTCCTCAGAGGCAGTCCATATGAGGTAGAAAAGTAGGGTGCTCACTGCTAGCTATCCAGCTAAGTGCATAATTTAATAAAAATACCGTACAATAAGTGCATAATATGACACATAGCAGTACTGGAAAAAGAATGCACACAATGGGCTAAAGTGCTTGACCGTTGCTGAACCTGTAAAAACATTATTGCTAAAATACATCAAAGACAGTATGCAAACATTTTAGTTCAATTTCACATTTGCAAGCATAAAAGGCTCAGATATATGTTTGAGTCTCTCCTTATGGCTGCTTGATAATAAAACACTGGAACACAGTCCAAAATTCAATTGTAATCCATGTGAGGTAATTCTGTAATCCAAACAGGTAATGTGTAATCCACATGGATGGTATAAAATAGCAGCAGATGGAGAACCCTTTTTGCAAAGGGGGCTCCCAAATAACCTGAGAAGGGGGGGAATAGGCGCGCTTAGGCGCAAATGGACATTTTCTGCAGAATGGGGGGGGGGGGAGTCCTGACAAGCCATGTCCATCTAAGTGAGAGTCAAACAGGGGGCAATACAAACTAAACAAACAAAAAAAGTGCCAACTAGCTCTCACCCGTCAGGTGCAGTCCATGGTGTGGCTCCCATAGGTCCTCTTTGCCATCCTCGTCGTCTGCCAGGCAGCCAGAGCCTCGCTTGACCGAATACCACAGGATAGTTCCCTTTCGGCGCTCCAATTTAGGATCTCCAATCTCAGCAGCCGGTAAGGAGAACAAGGGCACTGAAGTTGACTTCAGAGTGTGACACCCTGATGTCTGGAGCGGGCGGTGGTTCGGGTAACTCGTTCCCAAAGACCATCTGGTTCCAGTTTGGATGCAGCTCTTTAGCCATGCTTGCTACTGATTAGTGTTCAGCGCTGGTCTAAACTGGTTCAGAGGAGGCTGGAGTACTGAGGGAGGAGTCTTCACTCCCTATACGTGCAAATAGTTAGATCCCAGTGGGCCGGGCTGTTTTTTTCCAGTTCTGAGGGGGGCGTATCTTCACTTTCCCCCTTTTGCGGGGGCGTATTGTCATTTTCCAGCTTCACGACAAATGCGTACGTTTCGTATGTAGCGTGTGTATCGTACGTATCATTAGCGTTCAAAATTTTACGAAAATTTACGAATAATACGAAGTGAATACAAAAAAATCCGAATTTGCTTCAGAGTACAAAATTTGTAAGATTCGATACGAATCTACAAAGCTGCAAATAGATTCGCTTATCTCTAGTCAGGATGTTTAAGGTTCCTTTGGGGGTGTGCTTGTGTGTGTGCCGGGGGAGTAGCAGTAATGCCGTCTTAGAAACCCTGGAGCCAAGTTGTTTTTCTAAATCTAGATGTTTCAAATTACGCAAAGTTTTATTGCATTTTTTTTTACAAGGTCCAGGTTCAGTCGCATTAGTAAAAGCGTATTCCACAGATATGAATAATTCATTGACAATCATACATCTGTGAGAACCACAGGGTGATGAGGGACAAAAGCATTATTTCAAACATCAGCTGCTGATTAGAGATTAGAAAATTTTTAAAAAATTCGATTTTGTCAGTTTGACGAATTTTCCGAAAAGGTTCGATTCGATCCGAATTACTTTGTGGCGAATCACATTAAAAAATAGCTATTTCCTGGCTGCAGAGAGCCTGTAAAGTGGTGTAGAACACTATGCCCTGCAGTAACACGCATAAGGAGTCTGCTGTGGTAGTGAAACAATACTGTGAGTCAGTATAACATGCAGCTGACAGGCATCGCTCTTAGAATCACTACACACTTAATGTATTTGAGCAGTTATGGGGCCAAAACTGACCTAATAACTCAAGTGTCACTGTTATTGACAGGTATAATGAATCGTGCAGAGGCCCAAGATCCTACTATAGCGTGAAAGAGGGCACTCCTTTTACACTGATTCCACATAGATTTCTACAGAACCAGTTCTATTAAATGCTTATACAATCAGAAGGCCACAGAGTGGCACAATGACAGTGTGGAGGTGGCAGCGGCAGAAGCAGGAGGCCCCAGAGTGGTACAAGGACAGTGAGGAGGAGGCAGAAGCAGCATCAGAAGACCACAGAGTGGCAAGGTGACATAATGTCGAGGTGGCAGCAGTAGCATCATGAGACCACAGAGTGACCCAGTGACAGAGTGGGAAGGTGGGTGGCAATAACAGTACTGCTGACGATGGTGGGTGTAAGAAGGAGCACTTGGCATCAGATGTGTGGCATCAGGCGGGTGGCAGCATCAGAATAGAGGCAAGTATCCAAAAGAAACTGGTCTCTTTTGTCAAGGTATGGGTGAGGCAGCATGGATGGTCTAATCTAAAGCATCAGGCATTAGTGGGTGGAAATTCTGGCTGATCCACACCTGATTCATCTTGACAAAGATCAGTCTCTCCACATTTTGGGAGGACAGGCAAGTTCTTCTTGGGGTAACTATGGACCCTGCCGCACTAAACACCCGCTCTGATGCCACACTACTGGATGGGCAGGAAAGCTTTCCAGGGCAAACTCTGCCAGTTGCAGCCACAAATCCACTTTGGCTGCCCAGTAGTCCAATGGATCTTCAATGACGGGTGGCAGGGTGCACTCCAAGTATGCCACCACCTGCTGGTTCAGGTTCTGCTCTATGTCTAGCTGCTGGTAAGTATTTTCTTCACTATGCAGGGCTTGGGCTGCTGCTGATGAAGCTGGTACTGCTCCTGCCACCCCCCCACCAGCACCCATGGCAGTGGAACGTGAGTGCAGAGGGCCCCCAGGTCAGACCAGCGAGAGGATGGACGATGGCGTAGATAGGAAGCGGCCAACTGATTACATAGGATGTCTCAATAGTAGTTCAGTTTGTCCTCCCTCTTGGCGGGTGTAAAAAAAAGGCCCCCATTTTGGACATGTAGCCAGCTTCCAACAAGGTGGAGAGCCAGAAGTCATCCCTCTGCCGAATGGTGACAATTCAGCTATCATTACGCAAGCAAGTGAGCATGCATCGGGCCATTTTCGCAAGTGACTCTGAGGGACTCCCTGCCTTCATCTCCACTGCATACTGCCACAGTGTGTCTGAGTCCTCTGCCTAGTCTTCCTCATCACCCTGTAGCTCCTCTGGCTGCTCCTGCTCCTCCTCTCCTGTCACCTGTGTAGAAAAACCACCCATTTTGCTACACATTGCTTGTGCTCCAATGTCCTTCTCCTCTTCCTCCTCCTCCAGTTCAGCCCCCACAGGGTTCATGTGGCCATGAGATATAGTTGCCACGTCTCCTGACCCCTGACCAGCCTGATTTACCAGCATCTTTTCCAGGATATGAATCAGTGGAATGACATTGTTCATCCCGTAGTCCTGGCGACTGACAAATAAAGTGTCCTCTTCAAAGGGCCCAAGCAAACGGCAGGTGTCACGCATGAGCTGAGGCTCAAGGACTGGCCAACCTTCTGTTTTACATATTTGTGCAGGGCTGGTACTGACAGTTTCACAAAGAAATGACGGCTTCGAACTCTCCACCTCGTCTCAGCACCAGCCATCAGTTCTCTGAAAGGTGCAGAGTACACCAATTGGAAAGGGAGGGACTGCAGCACCAGCAACTTGGCTAGGAGCATGTTGAGCTTCTGCGCCCTTGGATGAGTTTTTTTCCACTAATACACGCCAAACAGGGCTGTAATTTTCCCACATCGCCACACAACGGCTAATAAGCCCTTTCTTCTTTTCCACCACTAATAAAAGACAAAAAAAGGCTTTAGTACATGTAACTGTGGCACTATATGCCGAATAAAACTTTTTTTGCCACTAATACATGCCAAAAAGCACTGAAATTTTCCCACTTCACCACACAACGACTAATAAGCCCTTTCTTTTTTTCCCCACTAATACACACCAAAAAAAAGCCTTGCTGCATGTAACTTTGGCGCTATACGCCAAATAAAACTTGTTTTGCCACTAATACACGCCAAAAAGGGCTGTCATTTACCCACTTCACCTCATAACGGCTAATAAGCCCTTTCTTTTTTTCCATCACTGATACACACCAGAATAGGCTTTTCTATATGTAACTTCGACGCTATACTTTAAATAAAACTTTTTTTGCCACTAATGCACACCAAAAAGGGATGTAATTTTCCCACTTCACCTCACAATGGTTAATAAGCCATATCTTTTTTTTCATCACTAATTCACACCAAAAAAGGCTTTACCAAATGTAACTGCGGCGTTATACGCAGAATAAAAATTTTTTGGCCACTAATACACGCCAAAAAGGGCTGAAATTTTCTCACTTTACCACACAACTACTAATAATCCTTTTCTTTTTTCCCCACTAATACACACCAAAAAAAGGCTTTAGTACATGTAACTGTCGCTCACAAGGGCTAATAAGACCCCAATAATTGGAATTACAGTGGTATGATCTATTGCAAACCTGAAATGAGCAGCTGTATCATGGCAATTTTGAACCCCAGTCTGTGCACCAAGGTGTAATAGGACTGTTCCTATTACCCAGGCTCTAAACACCCTTATTGAACCATGTTCTGCTTCAATATTTTCCTCTCTATCCTTTCCCTACACTTCTATTGAGCGATATATAAGTTTGAAAGCCTTTTCTACCACTTTCCCTAGCGCCTGCTAAGTTCTCTCCCTGCACTAAGTACACTGGAGAATAGCAGAATCCAAGATGGCTGAGGCTATTTATAGGGCTATGACATCACAGGGCTGGATGACTACTGATTGGCTGCATGCATGGCATTGTGGGTGATCCCTCATTTCCAGAATTCCTTTCTCCGTGTCCTAACACGTGCAGCAGCCATTTTAGGAAAAAAAATGTGATTCGTTATCACGAAGCGTCAGGAAATTTGGATTTGGTGCGAAGCGAATCATTTCTGAAATTCGTATTGAATTCTACTTTGTCAGCTTTGATTTGCTCATCTCTTTTGCTGATATTACAATCTTCAAAGACTAGTATCAAGAAAAACAGTATCAAGAAGGTATAATCAAAAATAGCATATAGCTCTTAAATATAATGGAATGAGAAAACAAACACGAATAACATATACCTCCTTTTTCAGAAAATAAAGGGGAGTGTTAAATGATATTTGTCCAATACATATCGGGTACCTTTTTCTACTCTTTCATATTCTATTGTTCAGATATCATATGGTAAAATGTATTCATGATACACAATTGAGGCAGTAATCCCTATCACATCTAACTAAATTTAGCTTTGGATTTAAGAAAAAAAGTAAAACCATAAATCTGGTTTTGACTAGATGTTCATTTTTACTGTAAGAAACATTAAAATTTGAGTAATCTTCTGGATTGTTTCTAGTCCTTTTTGGGTAGGCAGAAAAGAGGGAGTTAAGATATGCTCTGCATAAAACTCATTGTTTCCCTTTGAAGAACATTCTTATTTGTGAGTCGTGTACAAAGAGTGTTTTGGTTCTTTTATAGACCTTTGAAAATGTGTGTCCTTAGAGAACAGTGAATACCATTTCAAAGTAATAATATGTCAAAAGGAAGAAGTAATAACTATAAAATGGTGAATTACTTATATGCAACTCAATGACACAGGGAGGAGAAGAGGTCAAGGTCAAGAGCACTCTTTGATGTTTCTCAATAATTTGGTCATTTTAAGATGTACAGAATCCTGTAATAAATACCAGTCTGGTGATAAAGTTATATTACAGCTATGAATCTTTCACACTAGTTCATGTGCAACAAGTACCTTCATTTTCTTTTGCCTTCTGCCATTGTTTATACCATGATCTTGACCAAACTGTTCCAATCAGGAAAGCTCCTCTTACTAAAATCAACGTGATGTACAGTGCCTTGCGAACGTATTCGGCCTCCTGGAACTTTTCAACTTTTTGCCACATTTCAGGCTTCAAACAAAAAGATATAACATTTTAAATTTATGGTGAAAAATCAACAGCAAGTAGGTCACAATTGTGAAGTGGAACGAAATTTATTGGATCATTTAAACTTTTTTTGTAATAATAAAACTGAAAAGTTGGGCGTGCAAAATTATTCGGCCCATTTACTTTCAGTTCAGAAAACTCACTCCAGAAGTTCATTGAGGATCTCTGAATGATCCAATGTTGTCCTAAATGACTGATAAAGATAAATAGAATCCACCTGTGTGTAATCAAGTCTCCGTATAAATGCACCTGCTCTGTGATAGTCTCAGGGTTCTGCATCATGAAGACCACGGAACACACCAGGCAGGTCCGTGATACTGTTGTGGAGAAGTTTAAAGCCGGATTTGGATACTAAAATATTTCCCAAGCTGTAAACATCCCAAGGAGCACTGTGCAAGCGATCATATTGAAATGGAAGGCGTATCCGACCACTGCAAATCTACCAAGACGCGGACGTCCCTCTAAACTTTCATCTCAAACAAGGATAAGACTGATCAGAGATGCAGCCAAGAGGCCCATAATCACTCTGGATGAACTGCAGAGATCTACAGCTGAGGTGGGAAAGTTTGTCCATAGGACAACAATCAGTCGAACACGTCACAAATCTGGCCTTTATGGAAGAGTGGCAAGAAGAAAGCCATTTCTCAAAGATATCCATAAAAAAGTCTTGTTTACAGTTTGCCACAAGCCACCTGGGCGACACACCATACATGTGGAAGAAGGTGCTCTGGTCAGATGAAACCAAAATCAAACTTTTTGGAAATAATGCAAAATGATATGTTTGTCGTAAAAGCAACACAGCTCATCACTCTGAACACACCATCCCCACTGTCAAACATGGTGGTGGCAGCATCATGGTTTTGGCCTGCTTTTCATCAGCAGGGACAGGTAAGATGGTTAAAATTGATGGGAAGATGGATGGAGCCAAATACAGGACCATTCTGGATGAAAACCTGTTGGAGTCTGCAAAAGACCTGAGACTAGGACAGGGATTTATCTTCCAACAAGACAATGGCCCCAAACATAAAGCAAAATCTACAATGGAATGGTTCAAAAATAAACGTATCCAGGTCTTAGAGTTGCCAAGTCAAAGTCCAGACGTGAATCCAATTGAGAATATGTGGAAAGAGCTGAAAACTGCTGTTCACAAATGCTCTCCATCCAACCTCAAAGAGCTCAAGCTGTTTTGCAAGGAAAAATGGGCAAGAATTTCAGTCTCTAGATGTGCAAAACTGATAGAGACATACCCCAAGCGACTTGCAGATGTAATCGCAGCAAAAGGTGGCGCAACAAAGTATTAACCCTTTGGCGCATTTGGACGTAACTGTACGTCCAAAGTGCAAGTAAGTTGCTGCATTTGGACGCGCAGTTACGTCCAAACTGCTTACCGGGACTGTGACACTATAAAGTGTCACAGCCCCGGAGTCTCCGCTCTCCCGGAGAGCAGAGACGTCGGGGAAGCCGGCAAGGGACCAATCAGAGTGGTCCCTTGCCAGCAAGCGCTCCGATTGGTTAGTCTCTGCAGACTAACCAATCGGAGCGCTTCAGTATTAAAATGCCGGTTTCAGGCTGCGATCTCCACTCTGGAGAGAGATCGCAGCCTGAAACCAGGTAAGTCCTCTGTGCCCCCACATAGCCCCCTTCTTGTAGTGCCCCCCCTTGTAGTGCCCCCTCCTTGTAGTGCCCCCCTGGTGCCTCCGTTGCCCCCCCTCCTGCTTTGTATTGTATGATGGCAGCGGCTCAGGAACGGAGCCGCTGCCATCAGCAGAGAGTGTGAGCTGTAATTACAGCTCACACTCTGCTGTTAACAGCTGAAATCGGTGCTGGCACCGATTTCAGCTGTTTAACCCCATAGATGCTGCGGTCAGTAGCCGCCCGCAGCATCCATGGGGTTAAGAGGGAGGGAGCTCCCTCTCTATACCATCGGGCCGCCGCTGCTGCAATGGCAACGGCCCGATGGTTACCATGGCAACCAGACGCTTTACAAAAAGCGTCCTGGTTGCCATGTAGCTAAGGCTGATTAGACCCTTAGGGTCTGATCAGCCTTAGTGTAGAACTGATACAGTGCATTGCAATAGATGGCTATTGCAATGCACTGTATAGCCATCAAGCCCACTGGATCTTCAAGATCCAAATGGGTCTTGATAAGTTTAAAGAAATGTAAAAAGTAAAAAAGAAAGTGTGAAAGAAAGTAAAAAAAAGTGTAAAAAAGTAAAAAAAATAAAGTTTAAAAAAAGTTAAAAAAGCGCCCTTTTTCCCCAAATAAAGTAAAAAAAAAGAAAAAGTACACATATTAGGTATCGCCGCGTCCGTATCGACGGGCTCTATAAAAGCGTCACATGGTCCACCCCGCCAGCTGTACACAAAAATTTTTTTTTAAAAAAAACTATACCAAAACAGCCATTTTCTGTCACCTTGCCACACAAAAAGTGTAATAGCAGGCGATCAAAAAGGCGTATTTACCCCAAATGGTACCAATCAAACCATCATCTCGTCCCGCAAAAAATGAGCCCCTACCTGAGACAATCGCCCAAAAAATAAAAAAACTACAGCTCTCTGACTATGGAGATACTAAAACATGATTTTTTTTGTTTCAAAAATGATATTATTGTGTAAAACTTAAATAAATAAAAATAAGTATACATGTTAGGTATCGACACGTCCGTAACAACCTGCTCTACAAAATATCACATGATCTCTCCCCTCAGGTGAACACCGTAAAAATAAAAAATAAAAACTGTCTAAAAAAAGCCATTTTTTATCACATTTCATCACAAAAAATTTAATACCAAGCGATCAAAAAAGCATATGCCCCCAAAATAGTACCAATCTAACGTCCATCTCGTCCCACAAAAAATGAGCCCCTACCTGAGACAATCGCCCAAAAAATTAAAAAGCTACAGCTCTCTGACTATGGAGACACTGAAACATGATTTTTTTTGTTTAAAAAATGATATTATTGTGTAAAACTTAAATAAATAAAAATAAATATACATGTTAGGTATCGCCATGTCCGTAACAACCTGCTCTACAAAAATATCACACGATCTCTCCCCTCAGGTGAACACCGTAAAAAATAAAAAATAAAAACTGTCTAAAAAAAGCCATTTTTTGTCACATTTCTTCACAAAAAATGTAATACCAAGCGATCAAAAAAGCATATGCCCCAAAAAATAGTACTAATCTAACCGTCATCTCGTCCTGCAAAAAATGAGCCCCTACCTGAGACAATCGTCCAAAAAATAAAAAAAACTACAGCTCTCTGACTATGGAGACATTAAAACATGATTTTTTTTTGTGCTTCAAAAATATTGTGTAAAACTTAAATAAATAAAAAAAGTATACATAATTGATATTGCCGCGTCCGTAACGACCTGCTCTCTGAAAATATCACATGATCTAACCTGTCCGATGAATGTTGTAAATAACAAAAAATAAAAACTATGCCAAAACTGCTAGTTTTTGTTACCTTGCCTCACAAAAAGTGTAATATAAAGGTACCAAAAATCGCATGTACCCTAGAATAGTACTAACAAAACTGCCAACTTATCCCGTAGTTTCCAAAATGGGGTCAGTTTTTTGGAGTTTCCTACTCTAGGGGTGCATCAAATGTGACATGGCAACTTAAACTTTTTCCAGTGAAATCTGCCCTGGCGTTCCTTTCCTTCTGCGCCCTGCCGTGTGCCTGTACAGCAGTTTACGATGACAAATGGGGCATTTCTGTAAACTACAGAATCAGGGTAATAATTATTGAGTTTTGTTTGGCAGTTAACCCTTGCTTTATTCTCGGACTAAAATGATTTAAATGGAAAATCTGCCAAAAAAGTGAAATTTGGAAATTTTGGCTACATTTTTCTTTAATTCTTGTGGAACACCTAAAGGGTTAATAACGTTTGTAAAATCAGTTTTGAATACCTTGAGGGGTGTAGTTTCTAAAATGGGGTCATTTTTGGGTGGTTTCTATGATGAAAGTCTCACAAAGTGACTTCAGACCTGAACTGGTCCTTAAAAAGTGGGTTTTGGAAATTTTGTGAAAAATGTCAAGATTTGCTTCTAAATTTCTAAGCCTTCTAACGTCCCAAAAAAATAAAATGTAATTTTCAAAATGATCCAAACCTGAAGAAGACACATAGGGAATGTAAAGTAATAACTATTTTTGGAGGTATTACTATGTATTTTAAAAGTAGAGAAATTGACATTTGGAAATTTGGAAATTTTTCTAAATTTTTGGTAAATTTGGTATTTTTTTATAAATAAGAATGAAATATTTTGACTCAAATTTACCACTGTCATGAAGTACAATATGTGACGAGAAAACAATCTCAGAATGGCCCGGATAAGTAAAAGCGTTCTAAAGTTATCACCACATAAAGTGAGACATGTCAGATTTGAAAAATGGGGCTCCGGCATTTGGTCCAAACTGGCTGTCGGTTGAAGGGGTTAATGCAAGGGGGCCGAATAATTTTGCATGCCCCACTTTTCAGTTTTATTATCACAAAAAAAAGTTTAAATGATCCAATAAATTTCGTTCCACTTCACAATTGTGATCCACTTGTTGTTGATTCTTCACCAAAAATGTAAAATGTTATATCTTTTTATTTGAAGCCTGAAATGTGGCAAAAGGTTGAAAAGTTCCAGGGGGGCGAATACTTTCGCAAGGCACTGTACATAGAAGAGAGTGCCCCTTATAACACATTGAAATGTGTTACACATTATTGTGCAGCATTTTTCCATGTAGGACAGAAGGCCTTCTGTGACCAAGCTGTCTTCTTTTCGAAGGCTACTTTCACACCACCAGTTTGCATCCCGGCAGGCTATTCCGGCAGAGAATAGCCTGCTGGAATGCTCTGGATCTGGCGCTAATGGGTATGGTTGGAATTTCCACCTGCACCATTAAGTATAATGGGGTCTGACGGAGATCCGTATGCATTGTGGCATACAAGCCGAGAACCATCCAGACACAAACTGCCGCATGCTGCTATTGTGTTTGGCCATTCCTCCCCTCTCTGCTGGAACGGCCATGTCACAGTTTCACACCGGAGGTGTGAAAGTACCCTAACAATGAAGTTCCTTTCTACAAGAAGTTCTGCATATGTTCTTATCACCAATAACAGAGAATGGGACCTGCTAGGGCCCCTTTCTCAAAAACTAAGGGGAATTTGAAGCATTTGCCCATGGTATTCTTTCTAACCCAGAAAACCTTTCAGACACTAATAGATATTCTTTTGTGTGTGTTCATACCAGCAATTTGTATTCCATTTTATTTTTGCAAAAGGAAATATAAAACAACAAAAACTCCACTCGTGAACACAGGCCGCAGGGTTACACTAGCCAATGATAAGTAAGCCTGCACTTCGTAATGTAGTGTTAATTTAAAATGAAAAAAAGAGGGCTGCTTTCATCCAAAAAGTGGCACACCTTTCGACAAGGTTGTGTACTGCAGCTCAGCCCCACTCACTTTAATGGAGATGAGTTACAATACTTGACACCCACAGAGGTTTGTGGTGCCGTTTCAAATTCTGTACAACATCATTAACATATTCAAAATAAGATCAACCATCATATTCTTATAGATGAGTTTCCATAGTAAAGTTTTTTTTTATGCATTTTTTGAAGCCAAAGTCAGGAGTGGATTTACCATTTAAATATTTAGCCTTTCCTATACAAGTCAACATGACAGTAAAGTTTCAGCATTGCAACCATACACATTATTGCAACGTACATTGATTTTTAGGCATGATTGAAATTGGTGAGATCCTCAATGCTGTTACTTCAAAGTGCTTAAAGAAAATAATTATTTCTGCAGAACATGTATTTTACCCTCCGGCATTTCAGTGTCACATAACTTCATGTTTGAAATATCCCTGCTGGCTCAGAGAATGGTGAAGAATCTTATTGTCGGATCACAGCATTAGTGCCTATTAAACTATTACTTTCATCCATGGCCTCTTGTATGATCTACTCCTAGACAGGCACAACACGGGAACTACAATAGAAGCCTCTGGTGAAGAATCCAAAGTTTGAGGTCCAGTGTACACAATATGTAACAATAACGTTTGTGGAAAAGACATGTGCTTATAAAAAAAAAAGTACAAAAAATTGCATCAGTAAAAGTTTGCAATAATAGAGTAGCTTTACCAGCTTCAATAATGTGTACGATCTGGTGATTTATTGATTGTGCAACTATTCACTACTGGCCTTGAAAATAAAGAAATTGAATAGTAATTGAAATAAGAAGTTGAATAGTGTATATTTACATGGTGATTCTGTGATATTACATGTCTAACAAAATCTCAGTCAGAATAATCAGGGAAATAATGCAATATACCTTAAAGAGTAACTAAACCTTTGTATAAACTTTTAATATGTTGCCCACTATGTCCTAATAAAACTATCTCTAATATACTTTTTTAATCAATTTTCTATTTTTACTATACTTTTCCCTGCCTACAGTACCCAGAAAGATTATCAAAATTAGGGTTATTCACTTTAGAAAAAAGATAACTGAAGGGAGATCTAATAACTTGTAAATAAAATGTATAACTATATCAGGGGTCAGTACAGAGATCTTTCCCATAATCTATTTATCCCCAGGACTAGCTACTAGAGATGGGTCGTTGATCCAGGGAGTTACTCTTATTGTCTGATTAGAGTTGGAGAGGAATTTTTTTCCCCCCTAAAGTGGGGAAAATTGGCTTCTACCTCACAGGGTTTTTTTGCCTTCCTCTGGATCAACTTGCAGGATAACAGGGGCGGAGCCTAGCCGTTGAGCTGCATGGAGGTCTGAGCTGAGAGCTCCCGCTTCATAGACCCGTGTTAGACCTTATAAGCTGTCGGGACTTACTCAAAAATGGTCAAAATCGGCTAGAACAGGCAAGGAGAAGCACCTGCAACCCCCAGGCAGAAAAAAAGTCAAGCGGAGATGGACCGCTTCTTGAAGAGACTACTGGCAATCTCCCCATCGCGTGTGGACAAAATGGCGGCGGCAGCCAGCACGGCTGCCTCAGAGGATGAAGCAGACGATGAAACCTGCAGCATCGCTGATACAGCGGACGTTGAAGAGAGTGGAGCGGTTACCAAAGCGTTTATCAAAAGCGCTCTATCACAGGCTTTAGCCCCACTTCTGAAAGAGGTAAAAGACTTAAGACATGATATGAAGGCACTAGGCCACAGGGTAGAATCCCTAGAAACTAATCAAGGCCTACTCACCACTCAGCGGTCGTTCAGGCTATGGGTGCCCAGATTACCTCTCTTAATAATGCCTACTACCTTATTGAAGACCAGGAGAACCGTAGCAGACGGAAAAACATAAGGCTAAAAGGGCTGCCAGAGTCGGTCACCCAGGCGGACTTACAATCCACTGCTATAGAAATATTTGCAGGCTTGCTGGGGGCTGACAGGGCCCAAAACATTATCATTGAACATATACATTGTGCCCTCAGGCCACCTCCCAAACAAGAAGAGCCACCAAGGGACGTGATCTGTGGCCTTCTCAGTTTTAGAGATACCTCTGCAATATTGCAAGCTGCCAGAGAACAGAAATCTGTCACCCTGGGGGATGCTCAAATACTACTTTTTCAGGACATTGCTCCATCTACCCTAGCAAAAAGACAGGCTTTAAAACCGCTCACAGATTACCTTCGCTCACAAAAAACACCCTACAGGTAGTTGTTTCCCTTCGGGATCACCTTCAACAAAGACGGCAGAAGATGTACTATCAGATCCCCGTCAGATCTACCAGCGGCCTGGTCAACTTTGGACATAGCGTCATTGCAGATTGATTCCTGGTTGCCTGTGGATATAGCTCTGAAAAAATTGCCTCCTCTGCCACCACAAGAAACATGGATGCCAGTAGTCAGACATAAATCACCCAGGAGCAAGAAATATCTCGAGTGAGCCTACAACTTGCCTTTACTATATTATTATTGCTTGAACTTCATTTCAGCAATGGAATCAAGAAGAACTCAGATTCCAAATGAGCTGGGAACCTCCAAGACCAAGGCGTCAAGATCAGGCCTTCACATGAAAAAGGAGCTTTCTAGCTGTCATCTGTATCCATCGCTTTCATACTATATCAAGGTTTTTTGTTACTTTCTAGATAAACTACGTTTTCCCTCCCATCTATCTAATTGTTACAGACTGTTTGACCAATATTCCAATATATGATATGTCTCTCCCGACAATTTAGCATACTTATGAATGTCTTGTTGAATTGTAAAGGTTGCTATTGCCACAAGTGCCATTCGCAGACATTAATACTTATAATCAACACAGTTGATGTTTAATGCTAATTTTATAATATACACGGGGATGTGATGCCCGGTTAGGATAACCATTTTGCTCTGTCCCTGGTTATCACACCCTCCTTGTTTCATAGGGCTGCAACAGTTGCCCTTCCCAAAACAAATGCTTTGCATACTTGTAGTCACTCTCTTGATTTTAGGTTATTATGTCATGTATGCAATATTTCCCTCAACAATTTCTGTCATATATGAGGATATTGTTGTTGTATCTGGTGGTAGCACAATCTGGGGCATGGTTAGCCTCCCTACGCTAAATACTACATTACTATGGCGTCTCTGAATGTTACTTCTTTCAATGTTAGGGGCCTACGCACACCACAAAAGAGGTCTCAAGTTTTAACTATAATGAAAAAATATAAAGCTGATATTTGTTTCTTCCAGGAAACTCATATTAAGAATGACAAAATTCCTAAACTGCCAGCCTATGTTTATTCTCAGTGGTTTCATTCTTCCTATTCTTTGGCAGCAAGAGGGGTCAGCATAGCCATCTCCAAAAAGGTGCCCTTCCAGCTGGCTTTGCTACAAAGCGACTCTGAAGGTAGATATCTCTTCATAAAAGGTAAAATTGCACATACAAAAATCTCATTGGCCTGTCTTTATGCCCCAAACACGCACCAACATAGATGGCTTAAACTCACCCTAAAGAAATTTCAGGACTTTGCAGAAGGGGTAAAAATCATTGGGGGAGACCTTAATGTAGCTTTAAATCCCCTTATTGATACATCCAAAGGTATTTCAGCACAATCTTATAGATCATTAGGGGGCATTCAAAAACTTCTAGCTGAATCGCAGCTTGTAGATACATGGCACACTCTGAACCCTTCTCTTAAGGATTATACTTATTTCTCAACAGTCCACCAGTCTTTTCAGAGATTAGACTATGTATTCATTTCTGAAAGCCACATAGATGCTTTATGTGCTTCCGAGATAGGTCATATTACTGTTTCGGACCACGCACCTGTCACAACTACGGTAACATTCAGAGATATTCCAGCTAGAACATGGCAATGGAGACTGAATGAATCCCTGTTAGGTAATGAGAAAAATCTCTCTGATATTGCTCGTAAATTGTCTCTTTATTTCAAAGAAAATGATTCTGATGATATATCAGATACAATTATATGGGAGGCACACAAGGCTTATATTAGAGGTGAACTTATTTCCCTGGGCTCTAGGGTCAAAAGGAACAGACAAAAAACCCTCAACTCACTCCTTGCCCAAATCTCATTATTGGAAAAACAACAAAAGAAGTCTCTGGTTAGTAGTGTACTCGAAGATTTATTGTCTCTTAGGCAACAACTAAAGGAACATCTGAACCTCAAATGCGCCAAAGCTTATCAATATTCCAAATTCAAATATTATGCACATGGAGATAAAGGGAATAAGATTATGACCCAATTAGTAAAAAAAAGGAAAGACTCACAATACATCGAACATATCAAAAGCCCCCTAGGAAGTCTTCTGTCGTCCACTAAGGCGATAGCAGAAGAATTCTGCAAATTTTATACGGAACTCTATAATATTCCACAAAAAGAGCAGGATCATTCTATTTCAACAGAACCAACCAATTTAAGGGTTGAGACACAGATTAAAGACTTCTTATCCACTTTATGCCTACCATCCCTATCTATTGAAGATGCAAATTATCTTACATCCCCCATATCCCAAGAAGAGGTTGAATCCATCATTAAATCTATGCCTATGGGCAAGGCACCAGGCCCTGATGGGTTACCATTGGGCTATTATAAGAAACTTCTACCCACCCTCTCACCATATATAACCAGATGGTGCCAAACCTTAACAAAAGGCACTCCTCTCCCGAAACAGGCTCTAGAAGCCACAATTACAATATTACATAAAGATGGGAAAGATGAAAAAGAATGTGGCAGCTATAGGCCCATATCTCTTCTCAACTTAGATATAAAGATCTGGGCAAAGTTATTGGCTTCTAGATTAAATGCTTTGACGCCTAAGCTTTTGAACTTGGAGCAAGCTGGCTTTGTCAGAGGGAGAGAAGGCCATTTCCACTCTTGCAGAGTAATAAATGCCATACAATATACTATTAAACATAAGTCACCTATGATTCTATTAGGAACTGATGCTGAAAAACCATTTGATAGGGTCAACTGGAAGTATATGGAACACACTTTGCGCAGGTTTGGTATTCCTGACTCATTTATCAGCTCCATTATGACGTTATACAGTGAGCCAAGTGCTAGAATTAGAGTCAATGGAATTCTATCTGATTCCTTCAAGATTTCAAATGGCACACGCCAGGGGTGTCCTTTGTCACCTACTCTGTTTATTTTAGTAATGGAAACATTATTGCAGGCTTTTAGAGACAACAACGTAATAAAAGGCATTAAAATTGGAAAAACTGAACATAAATGTGCAACATTTGCAGACGACCTCCTCCTGCTAATTACTAACCCCATACAAGCTTTCCCACATGTAGTAGCCCTCTTTGAAAAATTCGGACTTCTTTCAAATTTCAAAATCAATTACACTAAATCCGAAGCCTTGAATATAACGCTTCCCCGGAAAGACATAGATTATTTGTCCAGTTCATTTCCTTTTAAATGGAGATCGGATAGTTTACCTTATTTGGGTATACTACTGACCAGAGACCCAAACAATCTGTACTCCTCCAACTATTCTCCCCTTCTCAAGAAAATCAAACAACAATTAATGTCCTTAGCCTTACCTTATATATCTTGGATGGGTAGAAAGAATTTATTGCAAACTTATATAATGCCTAAAATTTTATATCTAATGCAGATGGTCCCAATTCATCTCCCTAAATATTACTTCCATCAAATCAGATCTCTTTTTACTGCCTTCCTGTGGAAAGGGAAGAAACCAAGAATAGGTTACTCATGATTAACTAACAACCGCATGAATGGAGGCTTTGGACTCCCTGATATTCAGAATTATTATAAGGCGATCCAGCTGAGGAGATGGCTACAACTATGTGTCCCGAAATATAGACCATTAGGTGCAGATATGGAGATGGCTATGCTGACTGATAAAAGTCTGTCGACCCTCTGGGGCATTGATATCCCTCAGACTGCTCACATGAGCTTGACTAAAGGGATATACCACATGATACGTTCACTCAAGGGAAGTGTATCCCTGTTCTCCACTCCACCTCATTCCTTACCTGCCTCACTAACACCATATCTGTTAGACCCGTCCAGTCAACATTGTCCGCAATTCTGGACCTCGCTACATAGCACTTCTGTTCAGGACCTTATGGATAAGTTATACTCTGACACTGATTTATCCACTATATTTTCCCAACTGGTTGTTAAAGGAAATTTCTTGGATAAAGTTGAGTTTGTATGCTCATGTAAAATATTATCCTCTAAATATACCTCCACATCAGATGGTACCTGGTTTGAAAAATTAGCAAGGTCAGATAATCTCCCAAGACATGCTATATCTATGCTGTACAAATTTCTTACTTCCCCCTCATCACCTAGCACTCCAGCATATATTAGATCTTGGGAAAAAGACTTAGCTATATCCTTCTCAGAAAGTGATATAAAACGAATTCACCTCAGATCACATGGTTTTTCCCAATGTGTCCGAATTCAGGAACATTCTTATAAAACGATGACACGCTGGTATAATGACCCCCAAAAACTTAAGCAAATGAATCTGAGTGAGACGGACATTTGCTGGAGATGTAGAAAGGAGGTGGGCACCCTGGGACATATATTCTGGCACTGCTCCGTTAATTAAACCGTATTGGTCCCAAATTGAATCACATATAAACCGAATTTGTCGGTCATCTATTCAATTGACCCCAGCCTCGGTACTCCTGTGGTTACCCTCTAACACTTGGCGTCTAGCGAAGTTTAATCTTCCCACATTGCTTGTCCAAGCTGCCCGACTATTAATCCCTCTGAATTGGCTTAGTTTGTCCCCACCGAGCATTTCCCAATGGAGAGATAAGGTTGACCAACTATATCTTCTCGAAGAACTTGCTAGCTGGGCGAACAGGAGACATGCCCAGTTCATAAAGATATGGACACCCTGGAAAGAATCCCGTCCATCTACATAATGTCTGAGGACGTGGACTAGTGGAGTTTGTCCCCCTCCCCTAACTATCTCTAAAGCACACCCATTTTAAGTATATATTGTCTTTACTATGGTTCTACTAAGACGCTGTATAAACAAACTAGTAATGCTAGCCTAATTTGGAGCTTGACCCACCCAGTGTGATATGCACCAGATTTATATGCAAGTACACATATGTTATCTCGTTGTTGTGTGATGATAACACTATTTTCTGAAATATATTTGGTTCACAATGTCCCATTAGACATTGATGTTAGAAACACTCTTATAACTTGTACAAACGTTGTATTGCTCCGGGTTGGAGAGATCTACACCGGGATCACCATACCCAGCGGTGTTGGATGTCTCTAATTTCAGAGCAATTTAACCCCCCCCTCTATATTTTCCCTTTATACCACACTACTACTTCTTCCCTAGTGTTCCCTACCCTCCCCATTTAATGCTACGCAGTCTTGCATTACTGTACCTTTCAATGTATGCTAAGGTCATTGTCATTTATAATGCGAGAATTGGCTGTATGTAAGTTTTACTTATACAAAATCAATAAAAAGAGATTTGTTAAAAAAAAAAACCTGCAGGATAACAGGCCGAACTGGATGGACAGATGTCTTTTTTTGGCCTTATAAAATATGTTACTATTTTACTATGTTACCATTCACTGTAAACTTAAAACTCAGTACACATTTTATGAATGGGGCCGCAGCAGCGTTGCACCTTGGGCAATTAATAACTTCTGGCATAGCACATGCGTACCCTGTACCCATTTACTATGCCAGGATTAGCTGAGCGGATCGGGCTCCTTCTTCTTCCTGCTCCGCTAAGCAAATAGAACTGCATGTCAACTCTTAGTTTAACGAAGCAGGCAGAAGCAGGAGCCCACTCCACTCAGCTAATAATGGCATAGCACATGGGTACAGGGTATGCCAGGAGTAGTAATCCTCCGGGGAGCACGGGCAGGAGCAGCAATATGTGCTCCTGCCCGTACTCACAGAGCTGCTGCTGCCCCATTAATAAAATGTGTACTCCGTACACAGCTGAGCTGTCAGTGGTGTACAGAGAACAAATTTTTAAGAGCACAGTGCATGGTGTGCTTTAGGCAGAGAAAAGTGTAGTAAAAATAGAAAAGTATATTAGAGATTATTTTTATGTTTTATTAGGGCATTAGGGACAACATATTAAAAGTTTATATAAAGGTTTAGTTACTCTTTAAAGGTTTTATCAGTTTTATTTTGTTTTGTTTTTTAATTTAAATCTGCTCCCTATCCCCCCCTTCCCCCCAGCAGCAGAAATCCATACTCAAATGATCCCTGCTGCTCAGTCCTCACTCCTGTGCCGTCTTCACTGGACTTTCAGTTCCCATCTGTCAACTTCCTCATTAGGGATTAGTGAACCTGACATTTCCAGGTTCAGGTTCGGCATTCGGGCAGTGGAGGGATTCCGTTAGCACAGAATATAACAATTCTATGATGGAATGCAAAACAGAAGCCTTTAAGAGGCATTCTGTTTTGCATTCTGTCATATTAGAAGTCTATGGGCAGCATAACGGATCTGTCTGGTTTCCGTTATGCAGAACGGAAAAAAAAGTCCTATCCTTTGAGCTGCAGCCAATGTCTGGCCTTAGTGCTGATGTGTCCTTATCATTGCTGAGGTCAGTCACTGGCTGCGCAGTGCAAGTGACCCTGTCTTTGTGGAAGTTGACTGCAAGGGACCAGTAGTCCTTTGAAGACAGCTAGGGAACTCGATCTGAGTAGTGTGAACCAGGTCAAAGTGTAGTTTCCTGAGATGGGTTATTAAGCCTTTGTTCAGACCTTAGGTAGGTAGGTTCGTAGTGGGACCTGACAGTCCACACCCTTCCAGCATGGCTTTTTCCACTAGCCTGAGGTGATCCCAGGTGTTATTGCTAGGATCATTACTAGGGAATAAAAGAGATCTTAGACTTTCAGTCAGCGTAAAAGAAAAAACTGGGAAGCTAGCGTACCTGCTAGCTGTCTGAGCCTGACTCCGCATGTTAACTGTGCTGTATTGGTAAGACAGAGACGACTTGCCTACATTGCACAAGTTTTGTTTATATTGCATTATGTTAGTGCAGTAGATTCATCCCACTAAGTAAAGTTAATAACTTGAATGCTGTTTTGACTATAGTGCATAACAGAAAATAAACTGGATTTTTTTAACCTGCTGTCTCTGCTGAAGTCTGAGTACAGATGCCAAAGATATATATATATACCGTATTTTTCGCTTTATAAGACGCACTTTTTTTCCCCCAAAAGTAGGGGGAAAATTGCAGTGCGTCTTATAAAACGAATACAAGTGAGCGCTTCCATTATGGAAGCGCTCACTTATATGTTTTAGCTGCTGGGGGCCGGGACCCCCCCATCAGACCTCAGATCAGCCCAGCGTGCCCCGTAACAATAAAAAAAAAACTTCACTTACCTGTCCAGCGCCGCGGCTCCGCTCCGGCGCTTCTTAGGCTTCCCGGCCCGGCGCTGCACTGTCCTGAACGCGTACAGCGTCAGGACGTAGTGCGCGCACTATGACCTGACGCTGCACGCAGTCAGGTGACAGTGCAGCGCCGGGCCGGGAAGCCTAAGAAGCACCGGAGCGGAGCCGCGGCGCTGGACAGGTAAGTGAAGTTTTTTTTTTATTGTTACGGGGCACGCTGGGCTGATCTGATCTGAGGTCTGATGGGGGGCACAGAGTGGTCTAATGGGGGCACTGTGAGCTGGTCTGAGGTCTGATGGGGGCACAGAGTGCTCTAATGGGGGCACTGTGAGCTGGTCTGAGGTCTGATGGGGGCACAGAGTGCTCTAATGGGGGCACTGTGAGCTGGTCTGAGGTCTGATGGGGGCACAGAGTGCTCTAATGGGGGCACTGTGAGCTGGTCTGAGGTCTGATGGGGGCACAGAGTGCTCTAATGGGGGCACTGTGAGCTGGTCTGATGGGGGCACAGAGTGGTCTCATGGGGGCACTGTGGGCTGGTCTGAGGTTTGATGGGGGCACAGAGTGGTCTCATGGGGGCACTGTGGGCTGGTCTGAGGTCTGATGGGGCACTGTGGGCTGGTCTGAGGTCTGATGGGGCACTGTGGGCTGGTCTGAGGTCTGATGGGGGCACAGTGGGCTGTTCTGAGGTCTGATGGGGGCACAGTGGGCTGTTCTGAGGTCTGATGGGGGCACAGTGGGCTGTTCTGAGGTCTGATGGGGCACTGTGGGCTGATCTGAGGTCTGATGGGGCACACTGGGCTGATCTGAGGTCTGATGGGGGCACACTGGGCTGATCTGAGGTCTGATGGGGGCACACTGGGCTGATCTGAGGTCTGATGGGGGCACAATGGGCTGATCTGAGGTCTGATGGGGGCACAGTGGGCTGATCTGAGGTCTGATGGGGGCACAGTGGGATGATCTGAGGTCTGATGGGGGCACAGTGGGATGATCTGAGGTCTGATGGGGGTCTGATGTGATGTCCTGAAATTTATGGGGGGTCAGATATGAGGTCTGATGAAAAATATTTTTTTCTTATTTTCCTACTCTAAAATCTGGGGTGCGTCTTATCTTCGGGTGCGTCTTATAAAGCGAAAAATACGGTATATATATATATATATATATATATATATATATATATTTTTTTTTTCTGGGGCATAGGGAAAGTGTCTGCTTTGGCGCCTAAACTCAGGAGGGGCCCATCCAGGAGGAGGATTAAGATTTTATTGTCAGGGCCCCCTCAACAGTACAACAGTATGATACAATGACATTATATACAGTGACAGTATATACAGTCACATATATATTTTATATGTGCAGGAAACAGATGGAATGGCTGTCTGGCCTGGTCTGAGAGAGCAATCTTGACTAGTCACATGAGTGAGGGTTGGGAGGGGTTCAAAAGTTTACTTACTGTGGGGCCTAGTCATTTCTAGTTACGCCACTGCATACATTTACTAATTGTCGAGCTTTCATTTTTTCACAAATCTGTTTTTCTTTTTCTGATTGTAGATTATTTTATTCTATTTCTTGAAGATGATTATTTGGGCAGCCATCTTGTCTGAGATGTTGTTATCAGTATTCAGAGATTTCTTACTACAACCTCCTTGTGCGGTGAGGGGGTGTAGATCTAGAGATGAACGAACTTCTTCAAATTAGTTTTGGACCCAAATTAATTGTAGATGAACCAAATATGCTGCAATTAGCTGGAAATTGACATATATAAACCTTCTAGTCTCCTAGGACTTTTTGTCTAAAAAGTGTCAGCAAATAAATATGAGTTTAGAAGAGGAGGTGTGTGTGTGTGCGTGTTTGTGTGTGTGTGTAAGGGGATGCTTCTCTCAACAAGACATGCAAGTCAGGTCTCTTTCCAGAACGAAAACAGAACCAGAAAGCCTCAAGATAATTTTTTTTTTGCTTTCTCAGATAAAAGGAAAATTCACTGTGGACACAGAGAATAAAGGCACACCATAGGGTAAGTACGTCTAGTACAAACAAAAATGTATGAAACTCCAAATGGAGGCTCACCTTTTAGAGTTATGTTAATATACACACAACTCTATTGTGACTATTATTGAAGGCAGTGGTGACCCCTATTGATTTACAACATAAACATTTAGGTTAACGGCATTTGAAACTGTCCACTAGTTGTGATTCAATGATTGAGGGTACGGACGGAAAATGGTCTTCCCGAGAGGTGGATTGTAATTTGCCTGGGGCTAGAGATTTTTTAATGTTTTGGCCCTCCTATAAATAAGATGAGGCTGGTGGGGAAGGATCTTACCTAGAATGGGATCCTTCTTAAGGATATGCCAATGTTTTGATAAAATATTCCTCACGATATTATGATTGCTACTATAGATGGTGGATGAAAGTTAGGCCATGTGGTTTTTCTTTGTTAGTCTCTCATTTCCTGGGAAGTCAATATCCACATAAAGACGGCAGCATCATCTTCAAATAGGCTTATTCTTTATTCAAGTGGGTTCCATAAACAATACATAAAATCGGCAGCAATGCAGCAACCCAAGCAAGGGAAATTCCCCATCTTTTTGGGAGCCAAAAGTCTTTGTCTATCCACCTGTGTCCCACCAATATCAGATTGGTGGGACACAGGTGGATAGACAAAGACTTTTGGCTCCCAAAAAGATGGGGAATTTCCCTTGCTTGGGTTGCTGCAATTGCGGCAACCTAATCAAGGGAGATACGTTTACACATCCGTACACAGGACAAATATATAACATTAGAGGCTTTTTTACATGCAGGTCCCAGTTTGTTATTTATATGATCGTCTGCCCTTGCGGTAAAATCCATGTGGGGGAGACGACGATGGAAATTAGAGAGAGGATTAATAAACATAAAAGCACAATACGTAAAAAAATGATGGATAAACCAGTGGCAAAGCATTTTATTGAGTTTGGACACACGGTGAATCAATTAAGATTCCGGGTTATTGATTCTGTGGGAATTCTGAGGAGAGGAGGAGATAGGGAACAGATTTTGAGAAGAAAAGAATTGAGATGGATCTTTACATTGAGAGCTCTACAACCATATAGCATGAATATAGAATTTAATGCGCGTAACCTTGATTGAAGTATTAATGTCCTTTTAGGTCATTTGAGATGTCTCAGAGTGTTTTTAAATGTTTTTTTTAATTGTATATATTGTTTGTTGTAGTTGGGAATGCATATAGACTACCATTCAACGTGTGTGTCCGAAGAAAAAAATATAGAACATGGTGTAGCCCCTCTATTTTGCTTTTTCGCTCTTTTCCCTTTTTTAGGCCGCATTTGTAGGATTTAATAGGTATATAAATGTGAGCATCAGTAGAAATTTCAAATATGGCCCAATTTTGTGGTTGCCCTGGTGAGAAGAGATAGTGTGTCTTGATAGCGCTATAAATAGTGGGCTATGTAGATATGGAGGACCCCTGGAAAAATGGGGAGGTGGATATAATTTTATGTAAGGCCATTTTTGTTAGTCTTTGATTGTTTTAAATGGGTATAAGTATTGATGAACTTTATTGATACCTACCGATAGCTTGGACACATTGGTGGCAGTGAACGTGAGTAGATTGATAGCGGTCTCCATGGCGATGAAGACGCCGATGGTGTTCGCTATATGCGGCCGAGAGTTTCCTGAATCATGTGATCGGGAGTGATCACATGACCCGATGATGTCAGAGCAAGGCGCGGCGCAAATTGAGCGGAATGTTGTGGCATGCGTAGTAGAGGGATGGCAACGCTCAGGGAGGACGCGCACGCGGGATATGAGTCTGCTTGCAATCCCCCACAGGTATGGTGATGACATATAGACCTGTAATAGGTGATCACAAGTATGTGTTGGGAGGTGAGTTCACCTGATTGGTGTAGGTTCAAACTATATCTTTAGCATAATTAATTGATTATGGTGATTGGACAACAACAAAATAGGAGGGATTATGTGTACTATTTAAGATTAGTAAATGCACTTTGTATTATGCTTGAGAAAGGCTATGTATTAGCCGAAACATTGCATTGGCACTTTATGGCCGATTTTTTGTATTGTTTATGGAACCCACTTGAATAAAGAATAAGCCTATTTGAAGATGATGCTGCCGTCTTTATGTGGATATTGACTGTTCAGTGGACTAAAAAGGATCCAGAGTCCAGGACGTGCTGTTGCATCACAGAGGCAGTCTGGGGCTGGATTGGTGCTGTTCTCACATTTGATTTATTTCATTTCCTGGGAAGGAGACTTTCTGCCTCTTTGACTTTCCTAAACGTGTCATCTATCACACCCTGGTGGTAAGCCTTCTCTTGAAATCTTGACCTTATGATCTCAGCTTGTTGAAGGAAATCCTGATCTGGTGAATAATTATGCCCAACTCTTCTAAATTGATCAAAGGGGATATTTAATTTCCACTGTTTGTGGTCTGAACTGGTGAAATCTAAATAACTATTGCAGTCTACTTTTGTTTTTTGTTTTTTTAAAGTACGGGTTGTGATAACATGACCTAATGAAGAAACTTTAAGATCTAGGTATTCAATTTTGTGTTTGTCATAAGTGCCGGTCAGCCTAATGACCCAGTTGTTTTTGTTTAAATGGCTAATGAAACTATTAATGGATAAAAAGTCCCTGTGACAGATGAAAATCGGGGTTGTCTATATACCGACGGTAGTAAATTATGTTATTGATGATTATATATCCTCAAGTTTCCCCATAAACAGATTCTAGACCAGCTATTTTTCTCCCTGATTGACACTCTTCTCCGCCATGCTGTTTGATCTTGGAGGCGGTCACGACCGGCCAGAGGCGTCACCTTTCAGCACGCACCCTGATCACATGATGCACCAATGTAATCATGTGACTTTGTTTGTCTCTTTTTTATTTTATACTACGGGCTGCATCCTTTGAGTCTAAGCCAGTTTTTTTTTAAGTGTCCTGTTATCCTAAGAAGTGTTTTATTGTTTAGTGAATATTTTTAATGTATTTCTGTGATCCATTCATAATTTAGGGGTGTGCTGATTGCACGGTCTTAAAAAATGTGCCCCATTGTCTACAGATATTTGAAGTTTCAAATGCAGGACATGCAAGTGTTTTTTGGTACTAGTATTGTTCATTTGGTCTTGTTTTGTGTCTTTCTGGCTTCTTGTAAAAACACAGCATGCTATAGCTTTTGGCATTTTTCCAGGCATTTTGACATCTTCATCATTTTTGAGACCTTCTCTCAGCTCACCAAGCACTACCGTACATTGTATAGTGATTGTGCCTGGTATCATGCTCAGGCCCATTTACTTCTTTATGGTGAGCTGTGCCTAAGTCACATGGCTGATTAATGTGTCTTCAATGGTTTACGGAAAGCAGCGTGAAGGCCGCAGCACTATTGCAGACGTCATGTCTTTTCAAACAGGTGTCTCGGAAAACCCCTTTAACCTTTATTACAGCTAATAAAACCCTTTAAATTAAAACAACGATCCTTCACCGACCCAGTGCTAATATGCTCCTGAGTTCTGACTTTACAACTCAGCAGGCTTGTTGATCTTAAGCCCTCAGTGTTATGTTTCACATAGCAGATTATAACTGACTGTCAGTTGTCAAATGAATTTATGTCTGTCTGTTGCACTAAGGGGATTGGATGCTGTGAAGGTCAATGTTAAGAGGTGGGGCACTGTGGAGGTCACTGTTAAGAGGGTGGAGTGCTGTGGGGGTCAATGTTATGAGGGTAGGCCACTGCAGAGGTCACTGTTAAGGAGGCAGTTTAACTTTGGAAGTAACAGTTAAGGGGGTATGGTGCTGTCAGGTGTCACTGTTAAGGGGTTGAGGAGCTATGCAAGGTCACAGTTGAGGGGGCAGGCTGTAAATGTCAATGTTAAAGAGGCGGGTTTTGTGGAAGTTACTATTAAGGGGCAGAACATTGTGGGGGCTCTGTTAAGGGGGTGATCCACTGTGGAGGTCCCTGTTAAGGGGCATGGCGCTGTTGAGGTCATTGTTAAGGGGATGGGACACTATAGAGGTCACTGTTAAAGAGGTAGGTTTACTTTGGAAGTCACAGTTTAGGGGGAAGGGTGCTGTTAGGAGTCACTAAAGTGAGGAAAATTAGCTTCTACCTCACAGGGTTTTTTTTTGCCTTCCCCTGGATCAACTTGTAGGAAAACAGGCTGAACTGGATGGACAGATGTCTTTTTTCGGCCTTACAAACTATGTTACTATGTTACTGTTAAGGGGGGTCAGGGCACTGGGCAAATCACTGTTAAGGGTGGCAGGGTGCTGTGGAGGACACAGTTAAGGCGATGGGGGCTGTGAAGGTCAATGTTAAAGGGGAGGGGTGCTGTGGAAGTCACTGTTAAGAGGCAAAGCATTGTGGGGGCGCTGTTAAGGGTGTGGGCCACTGTGGTGGTCACTATTAAGGGACAGGGCACTGTGGTGGTCACTGTTAAGGAGGTGGTTTACTTTGGAAGTCACAGTTAAGGAGGCAAGGAGCTGTGAGGAGTCACTGCTAACAGGGGGGACTGCTGTGGAGGTCACTGTTAAGGAAATGTGTGCTGTGAAGTGAGTGAGTGGGGTGCTGTGGAGGTCACGGTTAAGGGGATAGACTTCTGTGGATGTCACTGTAAAGGAGGTGGGCTTACTTTGGAAGTCACAATTATGGGAGCGGGGTGATGCGGAGGTCACTGTTAAGGGGACAGGACACTGTGGGGGGTCACTGTTAATGGAGTGGGCCGCTATGGAGGTCACTGTTATGGGGGACACTGTGTGGATATGTTTTAACCACAAACATTAAATGAAATCGTTAAAATATACCTGTGCGAAGCTGGGTCATTCTCCTGGTATGTAATATAAGTGACAGACTAAAGGTTGCAGAAAGTACAGTTGGCCAACACTGTTACTATTTCTGTTAGTGTATCTGCGTATTGATTTGTCCATGTGCTGTCTCAAATTATAACTCAATATACTGCAGTAAACCACTTTTCCAGTTAAGCAGCTGGTGATTACCTCATTATGGATGGCTATGGGGTCATGGAGTTTAGATCCGCTGTTCCTTGGTGGAGTTCAGCAGGATCACAGCTCAGTGTGCCTCAAACAGTCAGCATCTTTTGGGACCATTCCTCCTGTCCTTATCCACACTCGGTAATGCAAGGGTTGGCACAAGCTGCATGACAATATTAGTGCTTGCTTGGGCAGCACATACTCCAGATTGGTAAGTAAACCATGCAAACTATTTTGTCAGGTAAGTAGACCATGCATGTGTTTAACCAGCTGGATTGCCTCAACAGTTCCAATTACTTGAGAATTTGTGTGTGGATCTAAATGGCTACTCAGGCAATAGTAGCATCACCTGTTTCTTTAATGAGAACAGGCTGTGGATTTAAAAATTTTCAGGCTGCATTGAATTGACAAGGTTGCAAATTTAAGTCTTTCAGGCCTGGCATGCCGCCTCATGGCCTCTGTGCCTGGCGTGCCGCCTCATGGACTCTGTGCCTGGCGTGCAGCCTCATGGCCTCTTTGCTGGTGTGCAGCCTCATGGCCTCTGTTCCTGGTGTGCAGCCTCATGGCCTCTGTGCCTGGCGGGCAGCCTCATGGCCTCTTTGCTGGTGTGCAGCCTCATGGCCTCTGTTCCTGGTGTGCAGCCTCATGGCCTCTGTTCCTGGTGTGCAGCCTCATGGCCTCTGTGCCTGGCGGGCAGCCTCATGGTCTCTGTGCCTGGCGTGCCGCCTCATGGCCTCTGAGCCTGGCGTGCTGCCTCAGGGTCTCTGAGCCTGGTGTGCTGCCTTGACCTCTGTGCCTGGCGTGCAGCCTCATGGCCTCTGGCATGCAGCCTCATGGCCTCTGTGCCTGGCGTGCAGCCTCATGGCCACTGAGCCTGGTGTACCGCCTCATGGCCTCTGAGCCTGGCGTGCTGCCTCAGGGCCTCTGAGCCTGGCGTGCTGCCTCAGGACCTCTGTGCCTGGTGTGTTGCCTCATGGCCTCCATGCCTGGCATGCCGCTTTGGTGTCTGGCGTGGTCTAATAGGCACTGTGTCCCAATGCTGCTGCCACTTGCCTCCGGGCATGGCCTGCTGCCACATGCCTCTGTGCCTGGCCTGCTGCCACTTGCCTCCGGACATGGCCTGCTGCCACTTGCCTCTGGGCAGGGTCTGCTGCCACTTGCCTCCACGTACGGCCTGCTGCCACTTGCCTCCGTGCAGGGCCTGCTGCCACTTGCCTCCGTGCAGGGCCTGCTGCCACTTGCCTCCGTGCAGGGCCTGCTGCCACTTGCCTCTGTGCAGGGCCTTCTGCCACTTGCCTCTGTGCAGGGCCTGCTGACACTTGCCTCTGTGCAGGGCCTGCTGCCACTTGCCTCTGTGCAGGGCCTGCTGCCACTTACCTGCGTGCAGGGCCTGCTGCCACTTGCCTCTGTGCAGGGCTTGCTACCACTTGCCTTCGGGTTGCCTTTGGGGCTGGTGTCACAAATATTAGGGACATTGCCTTCCCTGCACTTAATACAAATAACAACAAGGACACCTCTGTCGCCACCGGGTAGGTGATTCCCCTCAGTACACTCTGTCTCAGGGAGCTACAAAACGTTAATAGAGACTGTGCATTCCTCTCTCCTCATTCTCACTTACAACCATGCTCACACTTATAAGCTGGGGCTTTATACGCTGCACAGATCCTGTAAGCTCTTCCCACTCCTCAATTCCTGTGTCTCCTGGCTAGTGCCATGTAACTAGGTCTTGTGAACTCCATAAGACTGCCTCTGACCTTGAAGTTATACGGCAGGTGGGTTCTCAGTTATCCTAGTTTCGTCGGGAGGGTTCTTTCCCCCTTCTTCTCCCTCAAGTTCATACCAACACCTCCTAGTACCGGGTCCTGAGCTTGTCCTGGTCCGGTATGATGTTAAGGATACAGTTTGGTTACCTCAACGTTAATGTGCATGCGTGCTGTGCGAAAGAGGTCAGCTTGGCTTGACGTCTTTCCTATATTTTTCAGACATACCGAAGATAGTTCTTTTTTCTTATGATAACATTTAAGCTCTTGGTGTATGAACTACTATGGGGGTCTACAGTAAATTTTTTACTCGGTGCAGTGGTTATATATAAATAAATATATATATATATATATATATATATATATATATATATATATACACTCACCGGCCACTTTATTAGGTACACCTGTCCAACTGCTCGTTAACACTTAATTTCTAATCAGCCAATCACATGGCGGCAACTCAGTGCATTTAGGCATGTAGACATGGTCAAGACAATCTCCTGCAGTTCAAACCGAGCATCAGTATGGGGAAGAAAGGTGATTTGAGTGCCTTTGAACGTGGCATGGTTGTTGGTGCCAGAAGGGCTGGTCTGAGTATTTCAGAAACTGCTGATCTACTGGGATTTTCACGCACAACCATCTCTAGGGTTTACAGAGAATGGTCCGAAAAAGAAAAAACATCCAGTGAGCGGCAGCTCTGTGGGCGGAAATGCCTTGTTGATGCCAGAGGTCAGAGGAGAATGGGCAGACTGGTTCGAGCTGATAGAAAGGCAACAGTGACTCAAATTGCCACCCGTTACAACCAAGGTAGGCAGAAGAGCATCTCTGAACGCGCAGTACGTTGAACTTTGAGGCAGATGGGCTACAGCAGCAGAAGACCACACCGGGTGCCACTTCTTTCAGCTAAGAACAGGAAACTGAGGCTACAATTTGCACAAGCTCATCGAAATTGGACAGTAGAAGATTGGAAAAACGTTGCCTGGTCTGATGAGTCTCGATTTCTGCTGCGACATTCGGATGGTAGGGTCAGAATTTGGCGTCAACAACATGAAAGCATGGATCCATCCTGCCTTGTATCAACGGTTCAAGCTGGTGGTGGTGGTGTCATGGTGTGGGGAATATTTTCTTGGCACTCTTTGGGCCCCTTGGTACCAATTGAGCATCGTTGCAACGCCACAGCCTACCTGAGTATTGTTGCTGACCATGTCCATCCCTTTATGACCACAATGTACCCAACATCTGATGGCTACTTTCAGCAGGATAATACGCCATGTCATAAAGCTGGAATCATCTCAGACTGGTTTCTTGAACATGACAATGAGTTCACTGTACTCAAATGGCCTCCACAGTCACTAGATCTCAATCCAATAGAGCATCTTTGGGATGTGGTGGAACGGGAGATTCGCATCATGGATGTGCAGCCGACAAATCTGCGGCAACTGTGTGATGCCATCATGTCAATATGGACCAAAATCTCTGAGGAATGCTTCCAGCACCTTGTTGAATCTATGCCATGAAGAATTGAGGCAGTTCTGAAGGCAAAAGGGGGTCCAACCCGTTACTAGCATGGTGTACCTAATAAAGTGGCCGGTGAGTGTATATATATATATAATTTTTTTTTTTAAATCTGAAGACGGGTTGCTTTTATGCAATGGTACTTACCATATAGAATAAACTTAGAAGTAAAACATCCTTTTTGATGCCGTTGTCTAATAAAAACAATTATTCTACCTCTAAATAAGAATATAAGTCTATAAAAAGGGGTATAGGTCTGTTTGTCAAGAATGCAGATAAAGGAATTAGTTTTCTTGCAGAATCAAAAAGTTTCTGTCTCAGGTTTTTTTTTCCTGATTTCTATCAATGGTATTTTAATCAAATGAGTAATATCTGGTATATGTTGTCCTTAGACTTCCCCCGCCTGAAATTTTTATCTGGTATTGCTCCAAGTGGTGCTGTCAGGAAGGAATGAACTGGAAAATAGGAATTCGACTTATCGGTAATTCGATTTCCAGAGAATCCCACATGACAGCACCGTACATTCCCTCCTTTACAGCTGTTATATGTAAAATTTTTTTATATTTATTCTTATGATTTTATAAATTGGTTGCATCCATCCTGGTGTAGTAATCTGAGAAAACACAGGTGGGTGGAGGTGGGAGGGACCTTTTAACCTCTCTGCTTCCTGTCCCAAGAAGATCAAAGGGGAATAACCTCCAGTGGTGCTGTCATGAGGGATTCTCTGGAAATCTAATTACCGGTAAGTGTAATATCTATTTTCTCTTTCACTGACTATTCAGGCCTGCACTTGTGATTTGTTGTGAGGACTTCAGACATTAGTGGGGGATCGGTCATAAATAAAAATATTCTAGAAAACCCCTTTAACCCCATCCGGACCAGTGCTTATTTATAAAAGCAATTCTTAACATTTTTAAGAAAATTTCCAAAACCCACTTTTTAAGGACCAGTTCAGTTATGAAGTTACTTTGTGGGGCTTACATAGTAGAAACCACCCATATATGGCCCCATTTTAGAAACTACACCCTTCAAGTTATTCAAAATTAGAGGTGACATTTCAAAATTTCCCCTTTTTTTGTAGATTTTCCATTTTAATCTATTTTTCCTGTAACACAGCCAAATAAAACTCAATATTTATTACCCTGATTCTGCAGTTTACAGAAACACCACATATGTGGTCGTAAACTGCAGTATGGACACATGGCAGGGTGCAGACCCCCTGATGCACCACTACAGTAGAAACTCCCATCTATATTGTAATGCATTAGCTGTAAGTATATTACACAGTATAATATATTTACAGTCTGTTTTCCTATGAGACCCAGGGGGCTAGGTCTCGCAGGCTTACATGGAATGCATCAGGCTGCTTTCCCAGCCATTGGGTCCCTGTCACCGTAGCGCGGGGACCCGATGTCGAAGGGAACCCTCCACACACATCAAACATGCCACGGTCAGTGCTGACAGATAGGGTTAATGCACTGGCATATGTTTTTTTTTACCACTGCTGCCGCATAGAGCAGGGACACGGCTAACAGGAACAGCCAGACCCCTGCTGCTGATCGGGTGGGCACAGCTTCAGCATCTTTTAATAGTTTTTATTTATTTTTCTTTACTTTTAAAGTGACATCTTTTAACTCCATTAGAGATCTATTAGGGTGAATAGCATTTTGACATGCTCCTTGCTGAGCTGTGCCTCATGCACAGTGAAGCAGGGAGGTTACCATGGCAGCCATTAGAAACTTCTAAAGTATCAAAGCTGCCATGGTAACCAATCAAAGCCCAGTCTTTTCACTATGGGGGCTCAGATCGGATGTTTTACCTCACAGATGCCGCATTTGTTGTTGAGCACTGCATCTGAGGGGTTAAATGACGGAGTTTGGCGGAATCACCATTCCCCATGAATGTGTCAAGTTGGGGTACGCAGAAAAGGGAGATGTGATCCCTGAGCTCTCCCCAACCCCTGTCCCTGCCTAATTGCCTCCATGTCCTAGGCGACACGGCGACAACCACGAGGACTGCAATTACACTAACTAGGTGCAGGGAAAAGGGACAACAAACAGAGACGAACAAAACACTGAAGAATAGTCGACTAGCCGCGTCAGAAAACCAGAGATAACGTAAGTACAAAATCGGAAGACGGTAGAGTAGTCAGATACAAGCCAAGGGTCAAATATAAGCAGTCAGGATACACACGATACAACGCACAAGCAGGAATAGCAAGGATTTGCAAAAACCGGCAAAGACCAGAGAAGAGGGCAGGTATTTATGCAGGAAGATATCCCACCCCCAGGTTCTGAATGGACCAGATTCTGAGAAGCCACTCAGCCCAGCACCTGAGTATTAACCCTAAGTAGACAAACAAAAACATGAAGATGGGCGTTGGCTCCAAAACAACTCCACAGTGTGAACATGGTTAAAGGCAAGGCGTAGGCACTAAACAGAAACACACAAAAACTCAGAATACCAAGCAAAAATAGAAAACCTATGTTCTCCGGTGACCAGACCTGACAGTACCCCCCCTCCACGAGGGGCCTCCGGACCCTTAGACCCTAAGGATGGTTTAGACGGATAGTCCCGATGAAAAGATTTAACCAATCGTGGAGCATGAACATCCCTAGCAGGGACCCAAGATCTATCCTCAGGACCGAAACCCTTCCAATGAATGAGGTATTGAAGAGAGTTCCTGACCAGTCTGGAATCGACAATCCTCTCTACCTCATACTCGAGATCACCCTCCACCACAGATGGCGAGGGGGGGTCAGGGAGGGGTACCACAGGATCCACATAGCGTTTCAACAGACTCTTGTGAAACGTATTGTGAACCCGCCAATCAGAGGGCAACGCCACCTTGAACGATACAGGATTAATAACATGAGTTACGGTAAATGGACCAATGAACCTAGGAGCCAATTTCAGAGACGGAACTTTCAACTTAAGGTTCTTAGTAGACAATAGGACCTTGTCACCCACAACAAAAGTTTCTGAGACAGTACGCCTACTTCTGGATGAATGGACCATTAAACTTTGTGCTCTTTTCAAGTTCTGCTGAACTTGCGACCACACTGTGCACAGTTGGTTAGTTATGGACTCAGCACGAGGGGTATCCGAAACTGACGATGACGAGAAGGAAAACCTGGGATGGAATCCATAATTACAGAAGAAAGGAGATGTGAGTGTGGATGAACTAGTGTGATTGTTGATGGCAAACTCTGCTAACGGAAGATACGAGACCCACAGATGTTGACAGTCAGAAACAAAAAGACGAAGGTACTGTATGAGCTCTTGATTCATCCTCTCCGTCTGCCCGTTAGTTTCGGGATGGAAGGCAGAGGAAAAGGACAATTTTACCTCAAGCTTAGAACAGAAAGCTCGCCAAAACTTAGCCACAAATTGTACCCCCCTGTCAGACACAACCTCATCAGGAATACCGTGGAGACGCACAATATGTTGAATAAATAGATCTGCCAATTCCTCTGCTGATGGCAGTTTTTTTAGCGGAACAAAATGGCCCATCTTAGAGAAACGATCCACCACCACCCATATAACAGAGAACCCTTGAGAAAGTGGCAGATCGGTAACAAAATCCATAGACACGTTAGACCAAGGCCTGTCTGGCACTGGGAGCGGGAGAAGAGGTCCCTCAGGACGTCTCCTGGGGACCTTTCCTCGCGCACAGACCTGACAAGCTAGAACAAATGCATGAACGTCAGTATTCATATGTGGCCACCAGTAGTTTCTTTTCAATAGATCTAGTGTTCCCCGAACACCTGGATGACCGGCTAGTACGGAACAGTGTGTCTCCTCTAACACTCTCAATCGAAGGGACAAGGGAACAAACATTTTGCCTTCCGGAAGGTCTCTTGGGGCAGAATTTTGTTTGGAGCGAATTTGATCTGAGAGGTGAGAGGAGATGGCTGCCAAAACAATACCAGCCGGTAAGATGTTACCAGGTTCCGACTCAGGACCCTCAGGGATACCAAAACTCCTAGACAAAGCATCAGCCCTGACATTCTTGGTACCAGGTCGGAAAGTGACCACAAAATTAAAACGAGAGAAAAACAACGCCCATCTAGCCTGACGGGCATTGAGACGTTTTGCATTATCCAAGTACACAAGATTTTTGTGATCAGTGATCACTGTCACTGGGTGAAGAGCTCCTTCCAGGAAATGGCGCCACACTTCGAACGCCCATTTGATGGCAAGGAGCTCGCGATTCCCAATATCATAATTCCTTTCACAAGACGAGAATTTCTTGGAAAAGAATGCACATGGTCTGAGGTTAGTGAGAGCAGCTGACCCTTGAGATAAAACTGCCCCTACACCGACCTCAGAAGCATCTACCTCAACAATGAATGGCTGAGAGAGATCAGGTTGAATTAATACCGGCGCAGAGGAGAACGCTTTCTTGAGTTCCTCAAACGCAGAGTACGCAGCAGGAGACCAGTTACTGGGATCAGCCCCCTTGCGGGTAAGATCCGTGAGTGGCTTGGCAATTACGGAAAAGTGCTTGATAAAATTCCTGTAATAATTGGCGAAACCAAGAAAACGTTGAAGGGATTTTAAATCCGTGGGCCGAACCCAATCCGCGATTGCCTGAACCTTACACGGATCCATCTGAACCTCGGAAGGAGTGACCACATAACCCAAGAATGAAACTTTTTGTACACAAAAAATGCATTTTTCTAGTTTAGCAAACAGAGAATGATTACGCAGACGGGACAACACCAGACGAAGATGTTTACGGTGTGAATCAAGATCAGAAGAAAATATCAGGATATCATCCAGATAAACCACCAAAAAAAACCCAATACAGTCATGAAAGATATGATTCATAAAACCTTGGAATACAGCTGGGGCATTGCTTAAACCAAAAGGCATAACCAGATACTCGAAATGTCCCAGAGGCGTATTAAAAGCTGTCTTCCACTCATCCCCTTCCCGGATCCGAATCAGGTTATAAGCTCCCCGTAGATCTAACTTGGAGAACCAGTTGGCCCCCGGAACCTGATTCAGGAGGTCCGGGATGAGGGGAAGCGGTCCAGAGTTTTTAACAGTGATTTTATTAAGTTCACGGTAGTCAATACATGGTCTCAAACCCCCATCTTTTTTCTCAACAAAAAAGAAACCAGCCCCCGTAGGAGATTCGGAAGGCCGAATATGTCCTATAGCCAAACTCTCATCGATGTATTGTTTTAGAGACTCTCTTTCTGGCACAGACAGATTATAAATCCGACCCTTAGGTAACTTGGCATCAGGTAATAGATCAATCTTACAATCAAAGTCTCTGTGTGGAGGCAAGACTTGAGACAGAGGTTTCGAAAAAACGTCTGCAAAATCTGAAATAAACTCCGGGATCTCAGAATCACATACATTGGTAGAACAAAGGGAAACTTGAGACATATGGGCCTTACACTGAGGGCCCCAGTGAACTAATTCCTGACTCACCCAATCAATAACCGGATTGTGCAGCTGAAGCCAAGGAAGACCCAGAATAATGTCCACAGACAAATTTTTCATTACAATGAAAGAACAATACTCAATATGTAGTGCACCCACCACCAATCTTATCTCAGGAGTACGGAATTTGACCAACCCGGCATGCAGAGGGGTCATATCAACACTAGACACCTGGATAGGAGGGGACAAGGGAATCAAAGAAGGCACAATTTGGGAAACAAACTCAAAATCAATAAAGTTGGCGGCTGCACCAGAATCCAAAAAAGCCTGTCCAACACGTGAGGCTGACTGGAAAGAGACGGTGCAGGGCAAACATACTTTAGAATCATAAGGGAGTACCTGAGCTCCTAGACAGTCCTCCCGATAACTGTCTAGGAGCGGAAGTTTTCCTGCTGAGGTTTTCTTCGGACAGGTATTCAGCAGATGATCCGGACTCCCGCAGTAGAAGCACAAATGATTCCTCGTACGATGTTCCCTTCTCTGCTTAGGCGTAATACTGCCGAGTTCCATCGGTTCCGGTCCGGATTGGCTGGAGACCGGATTGAGGATCGGCTGAGGAGCAGGAGACACCCGAGGAGGTCGCCTGGCTCTTAGACGTCTATCTGCCCGGACGGCCAGGGTCATAGCTACGTCAAGTGTTTTAGGTTCAGCATGGGCTAACAACAAATCCTTCACACGGTCAGACAGTCCAGTCATGAAAAGGTCTTTCAAAGCCCTATCATTCCACCCGGAGTCGGTCACATATTGTCTAAAACTAGCACAGTAATCTTCTGCCATCTGTCCACCCTGACGTAGAGACAATAACTGGGATACAGCTAACGCTGGGCGATCTGGCTCATCATATATCTGACCCAGCGCAACAAAAAACTCGTCAAGGGATGAGCGCAAAGGAGAGGCAGTGGGTAAAGAAAAGGCCCAGGTTTGGGGGTCTCCGCGCAGGAGAGACATAACCAAACCCACCTTTTGCGCTTCAGTTACAAACGACCGAGGTCGTAAAGAAAAATACAAAATACATCCTTCCCGAAACAGAAAAAATTTCTTACGGTCACCGTAAAAAAAATCAGGAAGGGGGACCTTAGGTTCAGGTGCAGGTGTAGGAACTTGGGGTGCAGACACAGGAACCGAGGCCTGCATGTTTTCCTGAACCTGAAGGCGTGTAGCAAGATCCTGAACCAAATTGGTCAAGGCCTGGACCTGAGATACCACCACTGACATTTGCTCCATAGGTGGAATAAACGTAACTGGCCGTATACAGGTTGCAGGTTTATTTCGGGCCGGTTTTTCTGTCAAGGTTGGGGTACACAGAAAAGGGAGATGTGATCCCTGAGCTCTCCCCAACCCCTGTCCCTGCCTAATTGCCTCCGTGTCCTAGGCGACACGGCGACAACCACGAGGACTGCAATTACACTAACTAGGTGCAGGGAAAAGGGACAACAAACAGAGACGAACAAAACACTGAAGAATAGTCGACTAGCCGCGTCAGAAAACCAGAGATAACGTAAGTACAAAATCGGAAGACGGTAGAGTAGTCAGATACAAGCCAAGGGTCAAATATAAGCAGTCAGGATACACACGATACAACGCACAAGCAGGAATAGCAAGGATTTGCAAAAACCGGCAAAGACCAGAGAAGAGGGCAGGTATTTATGCAGGAAGATATCCCACCCCCAGGTTCTGAATGGACCAGATTCTGAGAAGCCACTCAGCCCAGCACCTGAGTATTAACCCTAAGTAGACAAACAAAAACATGAAGATGGGCGTTGGCTCCAAAACAACTCCACAGTGTGAACATGGTTAAAGGCAAGGCGTAGGCACTAAACAGAAACACACAAAAACTCAGAATACCAAGCAAAAATAGAAAACCTATGTTCTCCAGTGACCAGACCTGACACAATATGACTAGGTGTTTGCTTACTTCTTCCCTCTGAATGGAGCATCGGAGCATTTCATGCTCCAATGCTTTCCTTTGCCCTGCACTGAATCGCGCAGGACAAAGGCTTTTTTAGCAAATTTGGTGATGTACTGGGGCTCACCATGGGAATGCTTTAGGGGCTGGCTGGGTGAAGAAGGGGATATGTCCAGTTCAGCTCTGAACCTGGACAACCCCTTTAATCATAAATTAAACACAATACAAAAACACACTTGCTGTGTGGAGAAAAATAAAAAAAAATGTCTAACTACTCAGCCCCAGACATATTATGAAAAGTGACCAGTGAACTACAGGGTTACTTCAATATACAACAAAATAGATTACATAACGTGGCCAATTCATCTGTAAAAGTGTTTTCATGGCTGATTTCTACCTGTTATAAACTGTACAATGTTATTCAATTGTACTAGTCATGTGAAAAATGACTGTTCAAAATGCACTTTCTGGAAGTCAGATATTATGGTATTATATTCAAATTTATTACATATTATGTGAGAATAAAAACCCTTCCACGCTTTAAAAATGTATTCTGTTAACATGGTTTCTGGGAACACAGATGGGCCAAAGTAAGATTTGTTGAGCCAAAGTAGAGTTAAAAATTCCTTTAACCTTTCCCTCAAATTTATGATAAAATATGGCAAAACCTACATGATTTTTAGCTCAGAATATTTAAATATATCTCAGAAGTTTCAATTTAATTTGGGAAATATCTATTTAATTTATTGGCTAGAGATGCTAACCGACTCTTTCACCAATGATTTTCAGAGTATTCCTAAAACCCAGTCATGTTATCTGTTTAAAAATGTATCAGAACATGACAAGTTAAACTGTGCAATACAGGTACATTCCAATGCTAATAATGAACAAAAAGTTGTTATATATAGAGTGCCTTGCGAAAGTATTCGGCCCCCTGGAACTTTTCAACCTTTTGCCACATTTCAGGCTTCAAACAAAAAGATATAACATTTTAAATTTTTGGTGAAGAATCAACAACAAGTGGGTTACAATTGTGAAGTGGAATGAAATTTATTGGATCATTTAAACTTTTTTTGTAATAATAAAACTGAAAAGTTGGGCGTGCAAAATTATTTGGCCCCCTTGCATTAATACTTTATTGCGCCATCTTTTGCTGCGATTACAGCTGCAAGTCGCTTGGGGTATGTCTCTATCAGTTTTCCACATCTAGAGACTGAAATTCTTGCCCATTCTTCCTTGCAAAACAGCTTGAGCTCTTTGAGGTTGGATGGAGAGCGTTTGTGAACAGCAGTTTTCAGCTCTTTCCACATATTCTCAATTGGATTCAGGTCTGGACTTTAACTTGGCCATTCTAAGACCTGGATACGTTTATTTTTGAACCATTCCACTGTAGATTTTGCTTTATGTTTAGGATCATTGTCTTGTTGGAAGATAAATCTCCGTCCTAGTCTCAGGTCTTTTGCAGACTCCAACAGGTTTTCATCCAGAATGGTCCTGTATTTGGCTCTATCCATCTTCCCATCAATTTTAACCATCTTCCCTGTCCCTGCTGATGAAAAGCAGGCCCAAACCATGATGCTGCCATCACCATGTTTGACAGTGGGGATGGTGTGTTCAGGGTGATGAGCTGTGTTGCTTTTAGGCCAAACATATCATTTTGCATTGTTTCCAAAAAGTTCGATTTTGGTTTCATCTGACCAGAGCACCTTCTTCCACATGTTTGGTGTGTCTCCCAGGTGGTTTGTGGCAAACTGTAAATGAGACTTTTTATGGATATCTTTGAGAAATGGCTTTCTTCTTGCCACTCTTCCATAAAGGCCAGATTTGTGAAGTGTTCGACTGATTGTTGTCCTTTGGACAGACTCTCCCACCTCAACTGTAGATCTCTGCAGTTCATCCAGAGTGATTATGGGCCTCTTGGCTGCATCTCTGATCAGTCTTCTCCTTGTTTGAGATGAAGGTTTAGAGGGACGGCCGGGTCTTGGTAGATTTGCAGTGGTCTGATACTCCTTCCATTTCAATATGATCGCTTGCACAGTGCTCCTTGGGATGTTTAAAGCTTGGGAAATCTTTTGGTATCCGGCTTTAAACTTCTCCACAACAGTATCACGGACCTGCCTGGTGTGTTCCTTGGTCTTCATGATGCTCTCTGTGCTTTAAACAGAACCCTGAGACTATCACAGAGCAGGTGCATTTATACGGAGACTTGATTACACACAGGTGGATTCTATTGGATCATTCAGAGATCCTCAATGAGCTGCTGGAGTGAGTTTTCTGAACTGAAAGTAAATGGGCCGAATAATTTTGCAGGCCCAACTTTTCAGTTTTATTCTTACCAAAAAAGTTGAAATGATCCAATAAATTTTGTTCCACTTCACAATTGTGACCCACTTGTTGTTGATTCTTCACCAAAAATTTTAAATGTTATATCTTTTTGTTTAAAGCCTGAAATGTGGCAAAAGGTTGAAAAGTTCCAGGGGGCTGAATATTTTCGCAAGGCACTGTATATATCTCGGTAAAGCATGTGATCACTGCAGCCAATCACAGCTAGCATTGAAGAAACACGTGAGTTTATTTAGTTTACTTATATATATTGCAAGCATATTCTGAAGTGCCTTATAGACATTATATTACTTTTTTTTAACTCAATTGTAGAAATCTTATAACTTTTTATTATCTTGGGACAATGCTTTTAAAATTTCATAGAAGTTTTATAAAATCAAATAGGCCATACTCTTTACACTATGGGAATGAATGAAGATTAGGAAAATTGCTGCCATAAAAACTTATGTTTGAACTATGGGGTCTCATGAAACCAAACACTGTCCATATGCCTTATTATGTGACTCTTCTACTGGTTTACTTATGTTATCTGTACATTACATGCACAGCCATTCATTCAGCCATTTCAGTGGCTGCAGTGTCATATTCCATTTCCATTTAATACTACAATGCCCATCTCTGTTGAAACAAATCCCTTAGCACGTAAGGATTATAAATGTACATCAGGAAATGCATTTACTTGGTGCACAATGCCATATATGCACATCATGGCAGTTGTAGACAGCCATGCTACCGCTGTAACAATGAAGGTCAACCTCTGTTTCTGGCCGTTTAACACTTGAGATATCACAGTCCACTGTGACTGTAGCATCTAGGTGGTTATATAGAGCCAGGAAGCTCTAAATGGCCTAAAAGGGCAGAAAAAATAGACTTGGCTCACAATTTTAAAAATAAGAGGATTTATTATTGGGAAAATTACTAACTAACCAATAACAAATTAAAAAATAAAACATTGTGAAAACTGACAAAATTTCTGTTGTTTGCTCATTCCACCTCCAAAAATGGATTAAAAAGTGATCTAAAATAGATATGAAGATATGAAACCCCAAAATGGTATCATCTAGAGTTGAGTGAAGCGAGCTTGATTGAAGATAACCTGCAAAATCTCTTGTGCAATGACATATGGAGTCGCCATGCGAGATTTCATGCAATGTCTTCAATCAAGATGTCCATGATGGCCTCTTCAAGTGCAAATGGATGAGGTGAGTATGTATTTTTTTTTACCCTGAATAATCCCTGAAAGACCTAAATGGTAGCCTCAGATGCCATGATCACTGATGAACGTGGCATCTAAGGGGTCAATGACGGGGGGCTTTGCTGTTCCCCATCTTTTCACCCACTACATACAAAGAAATGTGCTTTGTGACAAAGTAATTCATCACAAAGCAAATTTCTATGTGAAGTTCAGCAATGCAGCTGAATCGAATTTTCCAAAACTCATCTCTAGCCATAACATTTTTATCTTTCAATTCACATAGCCATATAGTTTATGTTTTTCATTGAGACAAGTTGTATTTTCTAATGGCACCATTTAACTTTGCATATGATAAAGTGAGAAGCTGGAAGAAAATTCTGATTGGAGTGGAATTAGAAAAAAACACTATCCCGTCAGTTTTTTTTTTTGTGTTTTGTTTTCCCCATTTTTATGCTGTCAAAACTGCAGGTTAGTATGATTACAGAAATGCCACATTTATATAGTTTTTCTTGTGTTTTAATACCTTCTTTTCATTGTTATATTCCAACCTCCATAAATTTGTATATTTTTGTTTAGGTGAGCTGTATAAGGGCTCATTTTTTGAAATGTAATCTACAGTCATGGCCAAAAGTTTTGAGAATGATACAAATATTAATTTTTACAAAATCTACTGCTTCAGTTTTTATAATGGCAATTTGCATATTCTCCAGAATGTTATAAAGAGTGATCAGCTTAACAGCAATTACTTGCAAAGTCAATATTTGCCTAGAAAATGAACTTTATCCCCCAAAACACATTTCAACATCATTGCAACCCTGCCTTAAAAGGACCAGCTAACATCGTTTCAGTGATTGCTCCATTAACACAGGTGTGGGTGTTGATTAGGACAGGGCTGGAGATCAATCTGTCATGATTAAGTAAGAATGACACCACTGGACACTTTAAAAGGAGGCTGGTGCTTGGCATCATTGTTTCTCTTCTGTTAACCATGGTTATCTCTAAAGAAACATGTGCAGTCATCATTGCACTCCCCAAAAATGGCCTAACAGGGAAGAGTATCGCAGCTAGAAAGATTGCACCTCAGTCAACAATCTATCGCGTCATCAAGAACTTCAAGGAGAGAGGTTCCATTGTTGCCAAAAAGGCTCCAGGGGGCCCAAGAAAGACCAGCAAGCGCCAGGACCGTCTCTTAAAAGTGTTTCAGCTGCGGGATCGGGCTACCAGCAGTGCAGAGCTTGCTCAGGAATGGCAGCAGGCAGGTGTGAGTGCATCTGCACGCACCGCACTGTGAGGCAGAGACTCTTGGAGCAAGGCCTGGTCTCAAGGAGGGCAGCAAAGAAGCCACTTCTCTCCAGAAAAAACATCAGGGACAGACTGATATTCTGCAAAAGATACAGGGAGTGGACTGCTGAGGACTGGGGTAAAGTCATTTTCTCCGATGAATCCCCTTTTCGATTGTTTGGGACATCTGGAAAACAGCTTATTCGGAGAAGACGAGGTGAGCGCTACCACCAGTCTTGTCTCATGCCAACTGTAAAGCATCCTGAAACCATTCATGTGTGGGGTTGCTTCTCAGCCAAGGGAATCGGCTCTCTCACAGTCTTGCCTAAAAACACAGCCATGAATAAAGAATGGTACCAGAATGTCCTCCGAGAGCAACTTCTCCCAACCGTCCAAGAGCAGTTTGGCGATCAACAATGCCTTTTCCAGCATGATGGAGCACCTTGCCATAAAGCAAAGGTGATAACTAAATGGCTCAGAGAACAAAACATAGAGATTTTGGGTCCATGGCCTGGAAACTCCCCAGATCTTAATCACATTGAGAACTTGTGGTCAATCATCAAGAGACGGGTGGACAAACAAAAACCTACAAATTCTGACAAAATGCAAGCATTGATTGTGCAAGAATGGACTGCTATCAGTCAGGATTTAACATAGTAACATAGTTTGTAAGGCCGAAAAAAGACATCTGTCCATCCAGTTCAGCCTGTTTTCCTACAAGTTGATCCAGGGGAAGGCAAAAAACCCTGTGAGGTAGAAGCCAATTTTCCTCACTTTAGGGGGAAAAAATTCCTTCCCGACTCCAGTCAGGCAATCAGAATAACTCCCTGGATCAACGACCCCTCTCTAGTACCTATAACCTGTAATATTATTACCCTCCAGAAATACATCCAGGCCCCTCTTGAACTCTCTTAGTGAACTTACCATCACCACCTCCTCAGGCAGAGAGTTCCATAGTCTCACTGCTCTTACCGTAAAGAATCCTCTTCTATGTTTATGTACAAACCTTCTTTCCTCCAGACGCAGAGGATGTCCCCTCATCATGGTCACTGTCCTCGGGATAAATAGATGATGGGAGAGATCTCTGTACTGACCTCTGATATATTTATACATAGTTATTAGATCTCCCCTCAGTTGTCTTTTTTCTAAAGTGAATAACCCTAATTTTGATAATCTTTCTGGGTACTGTAGTCCACCCATTCCAGTTATTACTTTAGTTGCCCTCCTCTGAACCCTCTCCAGCTCTGCTATGTCTGCCTTGTTCACAGGAGCCCAGAACTGTACACAGTACTCCATATGTGGTCTGACTAGTGATTTGTAAAGTGGCAGGACTATGTTCTCATCACGGGCATCTATGCCTCTTTTGATGCAACCCATTATCTTATTGGCCTTGGCAGCAGCTGTCTGACACTGGTTTCTGCAGCTTAGTTTGCTGTTCACTAAAATTCCTAGGTCCTTTTCCATGTCAGAGTTACCCAATGCTTTACCATTTAGTATGTACTGGTGACTTGCATTATTCCTTCCCATATGCATAACCTTACATTTGTCAGTGTTAAACCTCATCTGCCACTTTTCTGCCCAAGCCTCCAGTCTATCCAGATCCTGCTGTAGCAGTGCACTGTCCTCTTCTGTGTTAATTACTTTACACAGTTTAGTGTCATCTGCAAAAATTGATATTTTACTGTGCAAGCTTTCTACAAGATCATTAATAAATATATTGAAGAGAATAGGACCCAATACAGACCCCTGTGGTACCCCACTAGTGACAGTGACCCAATCTGAGTATGTACCGTTAATAACCACCCTCTGTTTTCTATCACTAAGCCAGTTACTTACCCACATACAGACATTTTCTCCCAGGCCAAGCATTCTCATTTTGTATACTAACCTTTTATGTGGTACAGTGTCAAACGCTTTGGAGAAGTCCAAATATACGACATCCATTGAGTCGCCGCGGTCAAGTCTAGAACTTACCTCCTCATAGAAACTGATTAAATTGGTTTGACATGACCGATCCCTCATGAAGCCATGCTGATATGGAGTTATTTGCTTATTTTCATTGAGGTACTCCAAGATAGCATCTCTCAGAAAACCTTCAAACAGTTTACCCACAACAGACGTTAAACTTACCGGCCTATAGTTTCCAGGCTCTGTTTTTGGACCCTTTTTGAATATTGGCACCACATTTGCTATGTGCCAATCCTGTGGAACACTCCCTGTCAGTACAGAGTCCTTAAATATCAGAAATAAGGGTCTGTCGATTACATTACTTAATTCTCTTAGGATACGGGGGTGTATGCCATCCGGTCCTGGTGATTTGTCTATTTTAATATTTTTAAGACGTTGCTGCACCTCTTCCTGGGTCAGAGAGGACACTTTTAAAGGGGAATTTACTTTTATACTCTGCATTTCATCTGACATTTTATTTTCCTCAGTGAATACAGTGGAGAAAAAGTTATTTAGCAGCTTCGCTTTCTCCTCATCGCTCTCTGCTACTCCCCCCTCATTACTCTGTAAGGGGCCGACACCTTCAGGTTTATACTTTTTAGTATTTATATAATTGAAGAACATTTTAGGGTTAGTTTTACTCTCTTTGGCGATTAATCTCTCGGTCTCTAGTTTGGCTGTTTTTATGTGTCTTTTACATATTCTATTTTTTTCCTTATAGTTTTTCAATGCTTCCTCACTCCCCTCCTGTTTTAGTGATTTAAATGCTTTCTTTTTGTCATTTATTGCTTTCTTTACAGTTCTATTTATCCACATTGGTTTTTTCTTGTTTCTTATTATTTTATTCCTATATGGTATGTACCTCTCACAATTAGATATTAGGATGCTTTTAAAAATATCCCATTTTGTGGCTGTATTTTTATTTTTGAGGACTTTGTCCCAGTTAGTTAGGCCTATGGCCTCTCTTAGTTGGCTAAGTTTTGCTTTTTTGAAGTTTGGTATTTTTGTTCCTCCCTGAAGAAACGCTCTTTTGAATGACAATTGGAAGGTTATTATATTATGGTCACTGTTTCCCAGGTGTCCCCCGACCTGCACATCTGTTGTTCTGGTCCAGAAGTTGATTGAGAGCATGCCAGGGAGAATTGCAGAGGTCCTGAAGAAGAAGGGTCAACACTGCAAATATTGACTTGCTGCATTAACTCATTCTAACTGTCAATATAAGCTTTTGTTACTCATAATATGATTGCAATTATATTTCTGTATGTGATAAAAACATCTGACAAACACACATAAAAATCAGAGGGCAGCAGATCATGTGAAAATATAATATTTATGTCATTCTCAAAACTTTTAGCCATGACTGTACAGTTTTTATTGAAACCATTTTAGTGTGTGTATAACTTTTCTATAAGTTTTTATTCAACTTTTTAGGAGGCAAAATAAAAATGGTGACTAGGACATTTTTTTTTTCATTACACCATTCAACATAAGGGATAAATACTTTTATATTTTAATAGTAGAGACATTTTTGGATATAACAATAATAAGATATTTATTGCTTGTTTTTATTTTTAAAATGCAGAATTTAATTTGTATGTCTTTTTATTTTTTATAATGTTTAAAAACAGTTTACATTTTTTCCTTTTTGTCTCCCTAGTGGACTATAACGTGATCATCTGAGCGTTTCTCCCATAGAATGCAATAATTTCCCATTGTAGCCTATGGGGAATTTACTATGTTCCTATCAGGCAGTGCTTAATATTTGCCTTCCTATGATAGGCCTCAAAGCCTTTCGAAGTCCTGAGACTGTGATAGCAACTGAAGGTTCCTGCAATCTTATTGTGGGGGAGCTGTTCAGTTATCAGGAGTGCTGCACTCCTGGTAATTGACCCCTTAGATGCCACAGTCTGCTATGATGCCCACTTAGCTTCTGAATTGACACCATTTTTAAAGACCCAATATTTGCCATATATGTACTGCGGATGTTGGTAAGGGGGTCAATCTTTCATAAAATTGGTTCCGAAACTCTAGAACAATTTGTGGGATGGAATATAAAAAAAATTACACCATTGTTTATTGGGCTTTGTTTTTATGACATTCACTATGAGGAAAAAATGACAAGACATAACCTTATTCTGCAGGTCAGTAAATAATGGTGATACCAAATATAGTTTTTATATGTTTTACTGATTTATAAATAAAGAAAAATGTGACTTAAATTATGTCATATTTTGTGTCATATTTTGACACAAAATGTAAATTCTGGCATTGGGAGTTTTATTTTGTTTTTTTTTATAGTAGTCACTATTTGGATTAAATGTCATTTTTTCTGTCATTTTCCGACATGGCAATAAAAATGAGCAAAATAATGTATGGTATTGTAAAAAATTCACAACAAAGCCTTCCACATTTGCAGTAAGATGTTGTTACTGCTCAGCTCTGGTTCTACATTTCAGCATTTGAGATATTACTCAATTAAACAATGACTTTAAAAATATCACAGTGTTTTTTGGCAATATACTTCACTGGAAAGTTACTTTAGCTGTATTGGTGCCTGCAGAACTGACATGGAGGAAACACGTTTCCTGAGTAACAGAATAATGCCTCTGAAAGGTCAAGCTGGCAAACATAGGTCAAACATACAAATAACAATTGGAGCAAAACTGCCCAGTCACTTGCTGGCACCAATATTCATTCATCTGGGGAAAGACAGATACTATAATCCCTCATCTGCATACTGGAAAATATTCTGTAGCAGATTTTTAGCTTTCTCACAATCAGTCCCATTTTGTTTTCCAAACTATCTCTTTTTTCAGTCTTGAATATCGAGCTTCCAATAATTGTAATATGATATACTTATTAAAAAAAAGATCAATGATTGTATAAAAGGTGAAGGCTGTTGATCCATATTTTCTTTCTTGATGAACAAAGCTACACTGGAGGTACCAGCACAGTATAGCAGTTTTCCAATTTGAAGAACTGACAAAACATAACCACAGATTTCAGGACATTCAGGGAATTTAAGTTATTAAAGGACTGGCATCACTTATAGTCAGACATGTTTTAGACATATTTGGGCTTTAATACTTGTACATACAAAAGGAAAATCCCATTTACATGAAACCAAAGACTGGAGAAATAAGCTCAGTTCTGCTTCTCTGCTCTCAGATCGTATAATGGCTACAGGGGGAGATTTATCAAACTGGTGTAAAGTTGAACTGGCTTAGTTGCCCATAGCAACCAATCAGATTCCGCATTTTATTTTCCACAGCTCTTTTGGAAAATGAAAAGTGGAATTTGATTGGTTGCTATGGGAAACTAGGCCAGTTCTACATTACACCAGTTTGATAAATCTCTCCCACAGACTAAAAACAAACAAAAAAGAAACCTTGACTTGTACCTTATTCTAGGAGGCACACTGTACCTGGTTTCCAGTGGAACATTGCTGTTGAGTACCCAGCTGTCCTGAAGCTGAACTGATTCTGGAGTTGTGGCCATATCATTTGGAGCTGGTGCTGGTGCATGAATCTGGTTTCTTCGGTTGGTAAGGGAATTTTTATTTAGAGAATTTGCAGAAGAATGGTGATGAGAGAGAGTGTGACTGTGAGGAGGAGGAAGAGGAGGCCGAAGTGTTGACTGGCTATGATGATTTGTTGGGCCTGGAATAATAGAAGGAATTTTATTACTAAAAGTCTGCAAACAACATATTGGTTTACATGAAAATTTAGAAGGTAGACATTTAGCAAATTAACGTGGAATGACGCTAGCAACAAACTAATGGTATCATGACGAAAACTTAACCTTCAGACAAGATGTAGCCCAAAGAAATGAAAGTATACATATACCGTAGATAACTTTGGGGCATGATAACTTATCGTATGAATTAATGTAATACTGCTGGTTTCTTGCAGTATTGAGGAAAAACAAAGATAAATTATTTACATATTCCAAGCTAGCATGTCATAAAACAATATAGCGGAAACACTTCTAAGCTTGCAGTCTATTCTTGGCAGACCAGGTTGCCCAGGATTACATACCACTCTAGTAATAAAACAATTGCCACTTTGAGGTTTTATCTCCAATTTTGCTATGACTTATTTATCACAGTTTATCAGGTTTATGATCAAAAATTAAGAAATAAAAATAAATAACTTACTCAAGGAATAATTTAGCTCTAAACCATTAAATGTAGAAATATAGTTTAGATCTATAAACTTGCTTACATTCTTACTTTGTATAATATCTTCCCTTACAATTTACATTAAATGGTCCCTGCTCTTCACAACTACTTGTATAATCAATGCTAAATATGCAGCCAAACATTATTTACAAGTAAAATAACATATATAATGCAATAGTTAAAAAATGCAATACAGTTGTACATATTTCTATATCACCAAGCTTTTTACCCAATAATATGCTTCAGAATTCTAAGCTCCAGATGCTTAACCCCTTAATGACCGGGCCATTTTGCACCTTCGTGACCAGGCTTATTTTTGAAAATCTGACATGTGTCACTCTATAACTTTGGAACACTTTTACTCATCCAAGCCATTCTGAGACTGTTTTCTCGTGACACATTGTACTTCACGACAGTCATAAATTTGAGTCAATATATGTCACCTTTATTTATGAAAAAATCCCAACTTTACCAAAAATTGTGAAAAATTCACAATTTTCAAAATTTTAATTTCTCTGCTTTTAAAAATTAAAGTGATACCTCATAAAATATTTGTTATTTAACATTCCCCATATGTCTACTTTATGTTTGCATCATTTTGTAAATGTCATTTTATTTTTTTTGGGACATTAGAAGGCTTAGAATTTTAGAGGCAATTCTTAAACTTTTTAAGAAAATTTCCAAAACCCACTTTTTAAGGACCAGTTCAGGTCTGAAGTCACTTTGTGGGGCTTACATAGTAGAACCCCCCCATAAATGATCCCATTTTGGAAACTACACCCCTCAAGTTACTTAACACTGATTTTATAAACTTTGTTAACCCTTTAGGTATTCCACAAGAATTAAAGGAAAATTGAGATGAAATTTCTAAATTTCACTTTTTTGGCAGATTTTCCATTTTAGTCCATTTCTTCTTTAACACATCTAAGGTTAACAGCCAAACAAAACTCAAATATTTATTACCCTGATTCTGCGGTTTACAGAAACACCCCACATGTGGTGGTAAACTGCTGTATGGGCGCATGGCAGGGCGCAGAAGGAAAGGAGCGCCGTATGGTTTTTGGAAGGCAGATTTTGCTGGATTTTGCATGTCCCATTTGAAGCCCCGCAGATGCGCCCTATAGTACAAACAATCAAAAAGTTACCCCATTTTGTAAACTAAGGGATAAGATGACAGTTTTATTGGTACTATTTTGGGGTACATATGATTTTTAATCGGTCTATATTATTTTTTTTGGGAGGCAAGGTAACCGAAGAATGGATGTTTTGGCACTGTATTTATTTTTTGTTTTTTATCATGTTCATCTGACCGGTTAGATCATGTGGTATTTTTATAGAGCAGGTTGTTACAGACACGATGATATCAAATATGTCTACTTTCTTTGTTTCAGTTTTACATAATAAAACATTTTTGAGAAAAAATGTTTTTGTGTCTCCATGTTCTGAACGCCATATCTTTTTTATTTTTCTTCTGATAGTTTTGTGTAGGGGCTCATTTTTTGCAGAAAGAGTTGAAATTTTTTATTGGTACCATTTTTGGGTACATATGAATTTTTGATTATTCATTATTACACTTTTTGGGGCAAGGTGACCCAAAAATTGGTAATTTTGGCACAGCTTTTATTTATTCATTTTTACTGCGTTCACCTAAGGCGTTATGTCAAGTGAGATTTTTGTAGAGCAGGTTGTTACGGACGTGGCGATACCTAACATGTTTATTTTTTTTAATTTATTTAAGGTTTACACAATATCATTTTTGAAACAAAAAAAATCATGTTTTAGTGTCTTCATAGTGTTAGAGCTGTAGTTTTTATATTTTTTGGGCGATTGTCTCAGGTAGGGGCTACTTTTTTGCGGGATGAGATGACGGTTAGATTGGTACTATTTAGGGGGGCATACGCCTTTTTGATCGCTTGGTATTACGCTTTTTGTGATGTAAGGTGACAAAAAATGGCTTTTTTGACATAGTTTTTATTTTTATTTTTTTCTGTGTTCATCTGAGGGGTTATGTCAGGTGAGATTTTTGTAGACCAGGTTGTTGCGGACGTAGCAATACCTAACATGTTTAATTTTTTTTTATTTATTTAAGGTTTACACAATAATATCATTTTTGAAACAAAAAAAATCATGTTTTAGTATATTCATAGTGTGAGAGCTGTAGTTTTTATATTTTTTGGGTGATTGTCTCAGGTAGGGGCTACTTTTTTGCGGGATGAAATGATGGATAGATTGGTACTATTTTGGGGGGCATATGCCTTTTTGACCGCTTGGTATTACGCTTTTTGTGACATAGTAACATAGTAACATAGTAACATAGTTTGTAAGGCCGAAAAAAGACATCTGTCCATCCAGTTCGGCCTGTTTTCCTACAAGTTGATCCAGAGGAAGGCAAAAAAACCCTGTGAGGTAGAAGCCAGTTTTCCCCACTTTAGGGAAAAAAATTCCTTCCCGACTCTAATCAGGCAATCAGAATTACTCCCTGGATCAACGACCCCTCTCTAGTAACTATAACCTGTAATATTATTACCCTCCAAAAATACATCCAGGCCCCTCTTGAACTCTTTTAGTGAACTTACCATCACCACCTCCTCAGGCAGAGAGTTCCATAGTCTCACTGCTCTTACCGTAAAGAATCCTCTTCTATGTTTGTGTACAAACCTTCTTTCCTCCAGACGCAGAGGATGGCCCCTCGTCACAGTCACAGTCCTGGGGATAAATAGATCGTGGGAGAAATCTCTGTACTGACCTGATATATTTATACATAGTTATTAGATCTCCCCTCAGTCGTCTTTTTTCTAAAGTGAATAAGCCTAATTTTGATAATCTTTCTGGGTACTGTAGTCCACCCATTCCAGTTATTACTTTAGTTGCCCTCCTCTGAACCCTCTCCAGCTCTGCTATGTCTGCCTTGTTCACAGGAGCCCAGAACTGTACACAGTACTCCATGTGTGGTCTGACTAGTGATTTGTAAAGTGGAAGGACTATGTTCTCATCACGGGCATCTATGCCTCTTTTGATGCAGCCCATTATCTTATTGGCCTTGGCAGCAGCTGTCTGACACTGGTTTCTGCAGCTTAGATTTCTGTTCACTAAAATTCCTAGGTCCTTTTCTATGTCAGAGTTACCCAATATTTTACCATTTAGTATGTACTGGTGACTTGCATTATTCCTTCCCATATGCATAACTTTACATTTGTCAGTGTTAAACCTCATCTGCCACTTCTCTGCCCAAGCCTCCAGTCTATCCAGATCGATCTGTAGCAGTGTACTGTCCTCTTCTGTGTTAATTACTTTACACAGTTTAGTGTCATCTGCAAAAATTGATATTTTACTGTGCAAGCCTTCTACAAGATCATTAATAAATATATTGAAGAGAATAGGGCCCAATACTGACCCCTGTGGTACCCCACTAGTTACAGTGACCCAATCTGAGTATGTACCATTAATAACCACCCTCTGTTTTCTATCACTGAGCCAGTTACTTACCCACATACAGACATTTTCTCCCAGGCCAAGCATTCTCATCTTATATACTAACCTTTTATGTGGTACAGTGTCAAATGCTTTGGAGAAGTCCAGATATACGACATCCATTGATTCGCTGCGGTCCAGTCTAGAACTTACCTCCTCATAGAAACTGATTAAATTGGTTTGACATGACCGATCCCTCATGAAGCCATGCTGATATGGAGTAATTTGCTTATTTTCATTGAGGTACTCCAAGATAGCATCTCTTAGAAAACCCTCAAACAGTTTACCCACGACAGATGTTAAACTTACCGGCCTATAGTTCCCGGGCTCTGTTTTTGGACCCTTTTTGAATACTGGCACCACATTTGCTATGCGCCAATCCTGTGGAACACTCCCTGTCAGTATAGAGTCCTTAAATATCAGAAATAAGGGTCTGGCGATGACATTACTTAATTCTCTTAGGATACGGGGGTGTATGCCATCCGGTCCTGGCGATTTGTCTATTTTAATCTTTTTAAGACGCAGCTCTACTTCTTCCTGGGTCAGACAGGGCACTTTTAATGGGGAATTTACTTTTATATTCTGCATTTCATCTGACAGTTTATTTTCCTCAGTGAATACAGTGGAGAAAAAGATATTTAGTAGCTTTGCTTTCTCCTCATCGCTCTCTGCAACTCCCCCCTCATTACTCTGTAAGGGGCCGACACCTTCAGGTTTATACTTTTTACCATTTATATAATTAAAGAACATTTTAGGGTTAGTTTTACTTTCTTTGGCGATTAATCTCTCGGTCTCTAGTTTGGCTGTTTTTATTTGTCTTTTACATATTCTATTTTTTTCCTTGTAGTTTTTCAATGCTTCCTCGCTCCCCTCCTGTTTTAGTGATTTAAATGCTTTGTCATTTATTGCTTTCTTTACAGTTCTGTTTATCCACATTGGTTTTTTCTTGTTCCTTAACCTTTTATTCCCATAAGGTATGTACCTCTCACAATTAGATATTAGGATGCTTTTAAAAATATCCCATTTTGTGGCTGTATTTTTATTTTTGAGGACTTTGTCCCAGTTAGTTAGGTCTATGGCCTCTCTTAGTTGGCTAAATTTAGCTTTTTTGAAGTTAGGTATTTTTGTTCCTCCCTGAAGAAACGCTCTTTTGAATGACAATTGGAAGGTTATTATATTATGGACATAGTTTTTATTTTAGTTTTTTTTTCTGTGTTCATCTGAGGGGTTATGTCAGGTGAGATTTTTGTAGAGCAAGTTGTTACGGACGCGGCGATACCTAACATGTCCAGGTTATTTTATTATTTTATTTCATTTTCAATTATATTCAATTATAAATGTGCGTATATGGGAAAAAATGATTTTTTTTACGTTTTTCATTTTTTTACACTTTTTTTTTACACTTTTTTGACTCAGACCCATTCGGTTCTTGAAGATCCAGTGGATCTGATGTCTATATAATACACTGCAGTACACTATATACTGTACTACAGTGTATTTTTACTTTACACTAAGCCTGATCAGGCTCCTGCTTTTAGCAGGAGCCTGGTCAGGCTTCATATACCATGGCAAGCCGGATGGCGTCCGGTTGCCATGGTAACCATCGGGATGCTGCCACAGCAGAGCAGTGTCCCGATGGGAGGGGGGAGGAAGCTCCCTCCCTGTCTTCTGGCCACACCATCGGTGCCAGCAGCAATGTCGGCTGTTACATTAGATTGTCAGCTGTATGTTACGTCCTCAAGGACTTCGGAGCTGCTCTGCCATACTCTGCGATTGGTCAGTCTCTGCAGACTGACCAATCACAGAGATCGTGGGTGGGGGAGGGCTTTGATTGGCTCCCCCGAGTGTTGCTGAAAGCCTAAGCTTTCAGAAACAGTCGGCCCTGCGATCCTGTCACCCTGCACTTTGGCAGGGTGACAGTTAGAAGCCATGACGTGCCTGCATGTCTCAGTGCCTTAAAGAAGAACTCCCGCAAAAATTTTTATTCTCTGACCTGTTAGAAAGGTGCATGATATAATCTGTAGTGATTGTCATTTTCTTATCAGTGACTGTTTCTGTGAGTAAAAACCTCTCTTCTTATTGTAGCTGGGTCATGTGACCAACTCCCTGACCTCCAACTGACCCAGGACATGAAGCCAGTAACTGCTCTATTCATTCCTATGGGAGCCTCACTTTCAGTTTCATAGGAATACATAGAGAATTAGACTTCCTGTCCACATATAAGTCTCTGTGTGAGTTGGTGGGTCTAATTTCTGGTCACATGACACAGATAAGAAACTTCAGGATGATATATGTCAAAAATGCAGACACTGGTAAGAAAATGACATTCACTACAGATTATATCACGTACATTTCTAGCAGGACATGGAATAAAAATTTTTTCGGGAGTTCTTTAAGGAAGGGCAGCCCATGACGTGCAGGCACGTCATGGTGCGGTAAGAGGTTAAAATAAACAGTCATTTATTACCCTATAATTAAATACATGGATATAGATAAATACCATACAACTTTACATGCGGTGGTTGCAAGCAATTGGACTTTGAACATTAAGCATGTTGTAGATTGAGAAATAATAAGATATACTGAGCAATAGAATACTAAAATAAATATAACTAGATGTGCATTTACAGGAGAAAATACATAGTGCTTGAAAATGGCGCACCTTTAACAGTGACTTCCAGAGTACACCTATAAAGGAGAACACTGACCATAGTTTAAATGTGACTCAGGAAAAGCCCCTTTAAGTGTGACTTGGGAAAAGTCCCTTTAAGTGTAACTCAAAAAAAGCTCCTTTCAGTATAACTAGGAAAAAGCCCCTTTAAGTTTGACTCAAGAAAGCCCCTTTAAGTTTCAATTATAAAAAGCCCCTTCAAGTGTGACTTAAACCCCCCCCCTTTAAAGTGTACCTATCAGAAACAACCTCTTTTAACATTACTATATTGTGGTATACTGAACACCTTTGTAATTGCATATATATATTATCAGTGGCATGTCATCTACCTCATAGGTTTCACTCATATACTCTGATGGATGACTATATAGCTGTTTGTATAGCACACAATGGGAAAATTCATGATTGGTTGCTATAGGCAACTAAGCTCATTCTTACTCTAAGGCGGCTTGACAAATCTCCCCCAATGTTCTTTGACAAAAACTGATTACACCAATCCATTCTTACTTACTTAGAAAGCTTTTCTAGAGATTTTAAAAAGATTTGGAGAAATTATGAGCTAAATATCTACAGAATTTGCTGCTATACCTGGCTAAATTCATGATTAGCTATTTCACTCACATACTCTGATGGGTGACTATACAGCTGGTTGTATAGCACACAATTAAATAATGAAATAGCTAAATATCAAGCCCTTTAACAGTGGCTACCCCTTTAAGAGTGACTACCCCTTTAAGAATGGCTGCCCCTTTAAGAGAGACTGCCCCTTTAAGAGTTACTGCCTCTTTTAGAGTGACTGTCCCTTTAAGAATGACTGTCCCTTTAAGAGTGGCTACCCTTTTAAGAGTGCCTACCCCTTTAAGAGGGACTGCCTTTTAAAAAGTGACTGTCCCTTTAAGAGTGACTGTCCCTTTAAGAGAAACTGCCTTTTAAAGAGTGTTTTTCCCTTTGAGTGTCTGTCCCTTTAAGAGTGACTGTCCCTTTAACAGTGTCTATCCCTTTAAAAGTGACTGCCCCTTTAAGAGTGACTGCCCCTTTAAGAGTAACTGTCCCTTTAAGGGTAACTGCTCCTTTAAGAGTGTTTGCTCCTTTAAGAGTGTCTGCTCCTTTATGAGTAACTGTCCCTTTAAGAGTGCTGCCCCTTTAAGAGTGACTGCCCCTTTAAGAGTGACTATCCCTTTAAGAGTGACTATCCCTTTAAGAGTGTCTATCCCTTTAAAAGTGACTGCCCCTTTAAGAGTAACTGTTATTTTAAGGGTATCTGCCCCTTTAAAAGTGGCTATCCTTTTAAGAGTGTCTGCTCCTTTATGAGTAACTGTCCCTTTAAGAGTGACTATCCCTTTAAGAGTGACTACCCCTTTAAGAGTGACTACCCCTTTAAGAGTGACTGCCCATTTAAAAGTGGCTGCCCCTTTAAGAGCGACTGTCCCTTTAAGGGCGGCTGCCCCATTAAGAGCAGCTGCTTCTATAAGAGCGGCTGCCCCTATAAGAGCGCCTGTTTTTTTAAGAGCGCCTATCCCTTTAAGAGCGCCTATCCCATTAAGAACGACTGACCCTTTAAGAGCATCTGCCCCTTTAAGAGCGACTGCCTCTTTAAGAGCTTTAAGAGAGACTGCCCCTTTAAGAGAGACTATACCTTTAAGAGCGTCTGTCCCTTTAAGAGCGGCTGCCCCTTTAAGAGCGGCTGCCCCTTTAAGAGTCACTCTGGAAAGCCCCTTGAAGTTTAACAGAATCCAAAATGGCGGATTAACCCCTCTTCTGCCAGTGCGCGTCCCCGAGGCCCGTGATCACAGCTCCTTACAACGGACATGTGAATGCCCCCTTAGCCTCAGGTCTGGGGGAGCTCCCCCTATATTATCTCTATATATCTCTAAGCCTTCTCCACTGTGTGTATGCTGTGCCATATATGGTGCTGCCTATTTGCATATTCACTGTGATTGGCTGATTAGCCCGCACTCTAAGGCTCTCCATTCATTCATATGGAGAATTTTTTGGGTTTTAACCTGTGATATCTTAAAAACGACAAAAATACATAGCACACCTGTCACCATCGAGGGCTTCGAAACGCACTTTGAACGGAGTCTGTACGCCAAGCGGTTCGGGCTGTATTAATTGCAGAAATTTAGGGAGAAGAAGAAGAAGAAAAAGAAGAAAGAAACGGAGGAATAACAATATAGTGCTTTTCAAGCACTATAATAAAGAATTCGGATTACAATATATGTGCTTTTCAAGCACTATAATAAAGATTTCGGATTACAATATATGTGCTTTTCAAGCACTATCATTACAGTTAAGGAGAGGCCAAAAGGGAAGGAAGCCAGAGATGATAAAGGTCTTATAAGTCACACTGATACACAGTTGAGTAACTACCATTTCAACCAAGCAGCCACTTAATATTAATTCACTGGAAATTGACTTGAATAATATAGAACATATAAATTACTTATGAGTGGAAAGAGTAGGGATGAGCGAACCGAACCGTAACGAACCAGATTCGTTACGAACTTTCCCGAAAGTTCGGTTCGTCATCGAACCGAATTTTCAGAAAGTTCGTGACGAATCTGGTTAAAATAACGGCGATGCAAAATATACGCATATTTATTGAGAATGTACGCTAATGCGTACATATTCAGTTAAGTAGCGTACCTATGACAACGCTAGACTGTATGTTCGTTACTTGAGTAGGAATGTTCGCAGACGCAGTATATGCGTACGCTAATGCGTACATATTCAGTTAAGTGGCGTACCTTTGACAACGCTAAACTGTATGTTCGTTACTTGAGTAGGAATGTTCGCAGACGCAGTGTATGCGTACGCTACCGCGTACATATTCAGTTAAGTAGCGTAACTTTGACAACGCTAGACTGTATGTTCGTTACTTGAGTAGGAATGTTCGCAGACGCAGTGTATGCGTACGTTAATGCGTACATATTCAGTTAAGTAGCGTACCTTTAACAACGCTACACTGTATGTTCGTTATTTGTGCAGGAATGTTCGCATTAGCGTACGCATTAGTGTAAATTCTCAAATATGCGTATATTTTGCGTCGCCGTTCTTGAAGTCACTTGGATTTTTTCCACTTTTTTCATTGTAATAGCAACTGCAAGTAAACGAAACTATACCCTATCAGACTCCCATTATTGTAGCAGCAATTATTCAGCCATTATAGCAAGGTTCGTTTTAGGTTCGGTTCGTACGAATCCGAACTTCACTAAAGTTCGCCGAAGCGAACCGAACCGAACTTTTCAAAAGTTCGCTCATCCCTAGGAAAGAGCTATATTTTTATTGATATTATTATTAATATTATTATATTATATATTAATATTATATAACTAATATTACTATTGACCATTTAACATCTATGATTTATATTTAGGGAATTCCTTTTTGTACACACTTACATAAAAATCATTCATGATTAGTGAATCCACTGCCTGATACATAGCTTGTTATTATGATATAAATAATGTTGCATGATATAACTGCAAGGCTGACTCCTAGGAGGAGATTTATCAATCAATCTGTACTAGAGATGAGCGAGCACTAAAATGCTCGGGTGCTCGTTATTCGAGACGAACTTTTCCTGATGCTTGGGTGCTCGTTTCGAGTAACGAACCCCATTGCAGTCAATGGGAAACTCGAGCATTTTTTGCAGGGGACCAAGGCTCTGCCTAGGGAAGGCTGGGTGAAAACCTGGAAACATCAGAAAATGATGGAAACACCACGGTAATGGACAGGAAACAGCAGGGGCAGCATGCATGGATGCCTCTGAGGCTGCCTAATCCCACCATTACCCCAAATTCTCAGGCAACAGCCTGGTGGTTACCCTCATGCCAATTGTGCTCACCCAGACCAAGAAAGGCAAGGCACATACCCATCACATGTTAGGGAAGCACCCAACTAGGTGCAAAGAAAAATTGTTTAGAGAGAGGGCCTGTAGGTGGACCTCCGGGAAAATTGTTTGGAGAGATTGCCTGTAGGTGGACCTCCGGAAAAATTGTTTAAAGAGAGGGCCTGTAGGTGGACTTCCGGAAAAATTGTTTACAGAGAGGGCCTGGAGGTGGACCTCTGGAAAAATTGTGGTAAAAGAGTGCCAGTTGGACCTCTAAAAAATGGCGTTTTTGTGTCAGCGTTAGGCAAAGACGACAAGGAGGAGGAGGAGTAGGAGGAGTACAGAAGAGGAATCGGATACATAAGCAATGTTAATCTTTAGCTGCTTTCCCCCGGAGGAGATTTGAATTCCGGTAAAATTCAGGCTTTGTTAATTTTAATAAGCGTCAGCCTGTCAGCGCTGTCAGTTGACAGGCGTGTACGCTTATCGGTGATGACGCCACCAGCTGCACTGAATACCCGCTCTGACAGCACGCTAGCGGCAGGGCAGGCCAGCACCTCCAAGGCATACAGCGCCAGTTCAGACCACGTGTCCAGCTTTGAAACCCAGTAGTTGTATGGAGCAGAGTGATCGCTACGGACGTTGGTATGGTCATCTAGGTATTCCCTCACCATCTTTCTGTACAGCTCTCCCATACTCTGCCTAGACTGGGGACAGGTGACAGTGTCTTGCTTGGGTGACATAAAACTGGCAAAGGCCTTGGAGAGCGTTCCCTTGCCAGTGCTGGACAAGCTGCCTGCTCGCCTTCTCTCCCCGGCTACTTGGCACACAGAACCATGCCCTCTGCCGCTACCGGCGTCAGATGGGAAGGATTGTTTCAGCTTTTGCACCAGGGCCTGTTGATATTGATTCACTCTCATACTCACGGGGTCACGGGATAGGCAGCCTAACATGAAGTCTGCCATGTGCGCCAGAGTCCCAACATGCAAGAATTCCCTCTCCTCACTGGCCTGACTCTCCATTTCCTCCTCCTCCTCCTCCAAGTCCTCCTCTTCAGCCCATACACGCTCAAGAGTTAAGGACTGAGCACTGGTACCCTCCTCTGTCTCGCCGACATTCTCCTCCTCTTCCTCCTCATACTCATCCCCCTCTTCCGATACACGCTGAGAAACAGACCGGAGGGTGCTCTGGCTATCAAGCGACATATCTTCCTCCACCGTCTCTTGTGACAAGCGCAAAGCATCCGACTTGATGCTGAGCAGTGAGTTTTTCAACAGGCAAAGCAGCGGGATGGTGGGGCTGATAATGGCGGCATCGCCGCTGACCATCTGTGTTGACTCCTCAAAGTTGCTCAACACTTGGCAGATATCAGACATCCACGTCCATTCCTCATTGTAGACTTGAGGAATCTGAGTGACCTCACTACCAGTTCTGGAGGAAGTTGACATCTGGCAGTCTACAATCGCTCTGCGCTGCTGGTAAACTCTGGATAACATGTTTAATGTCGAATTCCATCTTGTGGGCACGTCGCACAACAGTCGGTGAGCGGGCAGTTGTAGGCGGCGCTGCGCTGCCCTGAGAGTGGCAGCATCTGTGGTCGACTTGCGGAAATGCGCACAGATGCGGCGCACCTTGGTGAGCAAATCAGACAGATTGGGGTATGTCTTGAGGAACCGCTGAACTATTAGATTGAACACGTGGGCCAGACATGGCACATGTGTCAGTCTGCCGAGTTGCAGAGCCACCACCAGGTTACGCCCGTTGTCACACACAACCATGCCTGGCTTGAGGTTCAGCGGTGCCAGCCACACATCGGTCTGCGCCGTGATGCCCTGTAACAGCTCTTGGCCGGTGTGCCTTTTGTCACCTAAGCTCAGCAGTTTGAGCACCGCCGGCTGGCGCTTAACCACGGTGTTGCTGCTGTGCCTAGAGCTACCGACTGAAGGCGCCGTGCCCACGGATGGTAATTCGGAGGAGGAGGTGGAGGAGGGGTCGGAGGAGGAGGCATAGTACGTCTGAGAGACCGTGATCGAGGTAGGCCCCGCAATCCTCGGTGTGGGCAGTACATGAGCGGCCCCAGGGTCAGTCTCGGTCCCAGCCTCCACCAAGTTAACCCAATGTTCCGTCAGTGAGATATAGTGTCCCTGCCCGGCAGCACTTATCCACGTGTCCGTGCTTAGGTGGACCTTCTCAGAAACAGGGTTGGTCAGGGCACAGATGATGTTCTGTGACACGTGCTGGTGTAGGGCTGGGACGGCACATCGGGAAAAATAGTGGCGGCTGGGGACCAAATACCGAGGGGCAGCCACCGCCATGAGATTGCGAAAGGCCTCGGTCTCTACCAGCCTATAGGGCAGCATCTCCAGGCTCAGCAATTTGGAGATATGGACGTTGGGGGCTTGGGCATGTGGACGTTGGGAGCTTGGGTGGAACTGTATTTCCTCTTGCGCTCCAGCGTCTGCTGTAAAGACAGCTGAACGCTGTGCAGGGACACATTGGTGGACACTGTGGAGGATCTTGGAGGCGAAGGTGTGGTTTCCGGCGGGAGGCGTTCGTGCCGGAGTCCTGGGCAGGGATTTGACTAGCAGGGGCAGCGAGTGACACAGGGGAAGGAGCAGTGGTGTGACCCACAGGAGGTGAACGGTCTTGGTTCCATTGAGTGAGGTGTTTAACACTCATATGTCTGCGCATGCTGGTGGTGGTTCGGCTAGTAGTGGTGGCACCCCTGCTGATCCTGGTGTGGCACAGGTTGCACACCACAGTCCGTCGGTCATCCTCACTTTCTTTAAAGAACCTCCAGACTTGCGAACATCTAGGCCTCGCCACGGGAGCGTCACTACGTGAAACAGTTGCTGCTGATGCACCAGCTCTGGCCCTGCTTCTCCCTCTGGCCACACCACTGCCTCTTCCAACCTGTTCTGGTGCAGCACTCGCCTCCGCCTCAGAAGCATTGTCTTCACTGTCTATCAACCCAGCTTTGGTCAGCTTTGGTCAGTCTGCTCCCCCCTCGGACTTCCTGCCCTGACAACAACTTCACCACTGTCTGACAACCGTGTCTCCTCATCGTCCGACACCTCTTTACACACTTCTTCCACTAAGTCAACATTGTCATCATCATGATCACCCACAGACTGCGACAGTTGGAAAACTTGGGCATCGGGAAAGAGGTCAGCAGCAACCTGAGAAGTGGTTTGTGACTCTGGGAAGGGTCCAGAAAACAGTTCCTCAGAGTATGCCGGATCGCATTCCAAATTTTCCTGGGAGGGGGCAGACTGGAGGGAAGGAGGTTGAGGTGGAGGAGCCAGAGGAGTGCTCCCTTGGGTAATGTGGGTGGACTGCGTAGAAGACTGACTGGAGGACAAATTACTTGAAGCATTGTCCGCAATCCACGACATCAGCTGTTCGCACTGTTGTGGTTTCAACAGTCCTCTACCACGTGTCCCTGTAAGTTGAGACATGAAGCTAGGGAGTGTAGCTCTGCGGCGTTCCCCTGCTCCCTCATCAGCAGGTACTGTCTCACCTTGCCGAGGACCACGGCCTCTGCCCCCTGCAGTAATTGAATACCCACTCCCACGCCTCGTCCTCGACCCTTAGCTCTGGGGTTCAACATTTTCTGTATATAAGTGTATTATATAAAAAAATAAATAAATGGGCCTGCTGTACTGAAACCCACAAACTTGTTCAATCTGAACAAGAAAATGTATAGGTGGATAAGTTAGAGCAAAATTACGTATGTTATCGTACCGTGCAGTATGGAGCAATTACACGGAAACTATTAGATTAGGCAGACTTGGTCTGCTTAAGTGCAACCCAGACAAATGTCGCACAGAAATTTTTGTAATGTAGCTGTATCAGTGAGAGCAAAAGACCTTTTTTAATTAAGTGACGTACAGAATGTGTCACCTGGACAGAAAATACGGATTGTGCTTTGTATATAGGTGGATAAGTTAGAGCAAAATTACGTATGTTATCGTACCGTGCAGTATGGAGCAATTACACAGAAACTATTAGATTAGGCAGACTTGGACTGCTTAAGTGCAACCCAGACAAATGTCGCACAGAGATTTTTGTAATGTAGCTGTATCAGTGAGAGCAAAAGACCTTTTTTAATTAAGTGACGTACAGAATGTATCACCTGGACAAAAAATATGGATTGTGGTGACTGGACAGCTGAACTGTGACACACAGAATGGTTCCACACAGCTGTATGAAATTGATTTGTATCACTGAGATAAAATAACAAAAAAACTTTTTTTATATATATTTTTTTTTTGTATTTTTTTTTTTTTTTTTAACGTGACGTGCAGAAACTATCAGAGAGCAAACTCAGCCCCTGCTGACTGTGGCTATTTTGACTGCAACCCAGACAAATGTCACACAGAGATTTTTGTAATGTAGCTGTATCAGTGAAAGCAAAAGACCGTATTTGATTACGTGACGTACAGTATGGGTGACCTGGACAGAAAATACGGATTGTGGTTTGTGGTGAGTGGACAGCTGAACTGTGACACACAGAATGGTTCCACATCGCTGTATGAAATGGATTTGTATCACTGAGTTAAAACAATAAAAAAAAGTGTTATATATGGCGATAGCTGCACTACTAGTGCCAGCCAGCCCAGCCAGGAGACAAAAAAAATGTCTTGTAGCCTTTAGAAGGGCTGTTGGGTTCTTTTGAGATCACTCCTGCCTAACAGAGAACTAAATCCAGGCCCTAACACTCTCCCTGAAATGCAGGAGCTCTGTCCCTAACGACATCCAGACAGCATCTGAGCCGAGCACCGCGGGCAGTCACTAGTATATTCCAGGGTCACCTGATCAGGCCAGCCAACCCCTGCTATCGACATGTAAGGGCCCCACATGATGCTGGGTGTACCGCAGAGTCTCCTGGCTTGTGATTGGCTGAGTTTATAGGCGCCAAAAATTCAAAATGCGGGAGACGCCATTTCCTCGAGCATGGCGAGATACTCGTCCGAGCAGCAAGCACTTACGAGTACCGTAATACTCGAACGAGCACCAAGCTCGAACGAGCATGCTCGCTCATCTCTAATCTGTACAAAAAAAGTAGTTCAAAATGCACTACAATTACAAGCCATCTAGTTTGCACATTTATTATATAGCAACGCCACTATTAACTTCATAAAGAAGAATTCACGCAAAAAAAGAAATCGGATAAGAATAGTGGGCATGGTTAAAATAGTGGTGTATCACATTTGGATCATCACATTTATGAATATGTTATCAGAGAAAAGGTGCAAATATAAATGATGCTGCAAGTGTACCCCAAACAAATGTAAACTTATCACAAACTTACCTGTCTGGGCTTCAGCTGCGAGATCTCCAGCTTTGGTGTGACTGCATCAGGAGAGACTTGTTGCTAAGCCACGTCCCCTAATGATGCAACAGCATCCTTAGCAACAGGATGCCATGTTCTTTCTTCCCACAGCGGGCGTTTGCTGGAGGAGACTAGCAGTGGGATGATTGCTCAGCTGCTCCATTCCTGTGTGCTAGTGTTTCTTAATAATGGAGCGACAAGTCATGACCTTTCAGGTTCTTATCCTTGGACTCGGTGCTCTACCCATTCCTGGCCATATACCACTGCCAGTGATAGACTTGTTTGGGATTACTAGCTAGGTTCCTGGTTCTTAGATTCATTTGGATTTGTTTTTTGACTACTCTCTGTCTCTAGTTTTTGTGCTGCATTGTCTGCCTGGTTCTGACCCATTTTCATATGATTTTCCCTGTGTGTTGTTTTTGTCTCTTGGTGTTTGACTGTCTCTGCACCTTAGTTGCACAGGGACTGTCGACCAGTTGTGGTCTTAATACCTAGGGATTGAACTACAAGTAGGTAGGGAAAGTGGACTGGGTTCCAGGTCAGGGCTCACTGTCTGTGTCTGTTCCTACCTACAAAGAAAATCCCCAGCAGTCGTGACTTATGCTATAATCTGTGTCTGTTTAATAAACCCTCGGTTTTTGTTCATACAGGATATACCAGGACGTGTTTCGGCAACAAGCCTTTGTCAACAGGTAAGTTACAAGGAGTATAACATGTCCTTAAATAATTAACAAATAGAGTCACATGATCATGACGTCACACACGCCCAGAGGGGGCGGCCTCTGAATAACTTAAATAAACATGAGCTCATAAATTGTTACAAATAAACGTTACCATAACATAATCACAATCTATACATAGTAGATACACAGTACCATAGATGATACAATGTGGTCGCCTATCTGGAAAGGTCAGCGATGAGAAGAGGTCTGTGGAGAGAACGTGGGAATTATATCAGACCAAATCTCAGCATACTCCATTACAAATGCATCACCTCATATTCACAATTCAAGCCTCTAAGGTGTAAGGTGTCAAGAGTATGAATCCATATGCTACAGCATATGGGGTTTGAGCACTTTTCTGCCATTTTAGACCACGTTTTTTTCAGTGATTGTATTTGGACATTTACACCTGGAGGTGTGGCAACTCCAGGTTTGAATGTACCATGACTTACATCTTATGGTAACATTCTGGTGCACCTGTGCAGCCTGAGTCACCTGAGTCATTGGTAGGTGGGGCTCACAGCCTCCTCCCTCCTCCCATTGTATGTGTGATCTCACGCTGGAGGTAACTAGGAGTTGGTCACTGTGTGTTGGCCTGTATGCTCCTTCCGCAATTGCCCATACGGCAAGGTAGGTTAGTGTTAGGTCCCGTGCCACTCTGAGATACCTTGACGTGGTGCCCGGGCTCCGGTATGTTCTTGATATAAGAATATATTGGTGAAAGTCTCATTTTAACATCAGCATGAGGATTTAGCCATATATTATCAATTGCATCTACCGCCGCAGTGCACCTTTATCAGTGATTGTTTGTTTCTTCTAAAGAGCTGGCCATATTCAGTACTTCCTCCTCAGTACTCAGTACTTCCACAAACTGGCATAAAAATGTTGCAATTGTTGGAATATGTTGCTATTTCCACCAAAATGTTCCAAATTTGCACATCATTTATTATGCTCTATATCACATTTGATAAATTTGGCCTCAACTTTCACCACTTTCATCTCCAGCTCTTAAAGTTAGTTATGGAGCAGATTGTGCCAAAATTGATATACACTGAGATAGTCATCTTGACTATCTCATACATAAATTGCACTTGCAACTATTTAGCATATGATTAGTTATGCGGATTCTTGTCATGTAATTGCATTGTTACTGTTTTGCTCCTAAAATTCTAAATTTTTATTTTTATTATTTTGTTAGTATTTTTTAAGTCCACCTTTGGCCTTCAACGCTGCCTGAATCCTTCTGAGGATGCTCTTGATCAGATTCAAGCATGACTCGGCTGACATCTGTTCCCAGGTCTCTTCTACACGTTCCTGATGTTGGTACATACTGGTCTACTCAGTTGTGTACAAATACAAATTTTTCTTCAACTCCATCCACAAGTGTTTGATTGGATTGAGGTCTGTGGGGGCCAATCCAGCACCTCTACTTCATTGTCACCGTACCATTTCTTCGCCAATATTGATGTATACTTCGGGTCCTTGTCCTGCTGGAACACTATGTTGTCCTTTTCATACCCATAGTACTCGAGTGTACAAAATAACTAATCTTGTAGGATACTCACATATAGGTCAGCTTGAAACCACCATCAATCCTGGTCAAGTATCCAACGTCTTTAGCTGTGAAACAACTCCATATCATCAGGTTTCCTCCACTGAACATGACAATTACTTCAATTTCTCAATCTGTTATCGTCCTTTTCCTTTGTTTCGTCCAGACCCATTTGCACTCATCAGAGCCCAGTCTATTGACTTTAGTTTCATCGCTCCAAATCACCCATTTTCAATCTTCTACTGTCCACTATTTGTAATTTTTTGCAAACTCGAGCTGGCGTTTCTTATGATGATATTGAAGTCAAGGCTTCTTCACCTTTTTTTTTTTGGCCACCATTCAAGACTTGTGTAATGCTTTTCACATGGTGCTTCCACAGACATCTGTGATTGTGCCATGTTTGTCATGACAGAACTGACTGGATGTCCACCTCTTGGCTTTGAAATAGATGTACAGACTTCATTTAATTTGTATGCTTCCAACTGTCATGGCACTAACATGATGTAGGTTGGCAATTTTCTTGGCCAAAATACCGCTATCGATGAGCTGGGTGATGCTGTTTCTCTTTTCTTGGGAAATCTTCATGGCGACTCCTGGATTTGAAACAGTAACCTTTCGATTGGGAATCAACTTAATAGCACACTTAGCTATTAGGGAATGTGAGAACAGGTTGTAATTTGTAGTATACAAGAAGAAAAAGATTGCTCCACCACCAGGAGCATAACAGTAACAATGCAGTTGCATGACAAGAATCTGCATAACTGATCATATGCTAAATAGTTACAAGTCCAATTTATGTATGAGATAGCCAAGATGATTGTCTATAAAACGATGGTAACATAGTAACATAACATAGTAACATAGTTTATAAGGCCCAAAAAAAAAACATCTGTCCACCCAGTTCGGCCTGTTATCCTACAAGTTGAGCCAGAGGAAGGCAAAAAACCCCTGTGAGGTAGAAGCCAATTTTCCCCACTTTAGGGGAAAAAATTCCTTCCCGACTCCAATCAGGCAATCAAAATAACTCCCTGGATCAACGACTCATCTCTAGTAGCTACAACCTGTAATATTGTTACCCTCCTGAAAAACATCCAGGCCCCTCTTGAACTCTTTTAGTGAACTTACCATCACCACCTCCTCAGGCAGAGAGTTCCATAGTCTCACTGCTCTTACCTTAAAGAATCCTCTTCTATGTTTGTGAACAAACCTTCTTTCCTCCAGGCGCAGAGGATGTCCCCTCATCACAGTCACAGTCCTGGGGATAAATAGTTCATGGGAGAGATCTCTGTACTAACCCCTGATATATTTATACATGGTTATTAGATCTCCCCTCAGTCGTCTTTTTTCAAAAGTAAATAACCCTAATTTTGATAATCTTTCTGGGTACTGTAGTCCACCCATTCCAGTTATTACTTTAGTTGCTCTCCTCTGAACCCTCTCCAGCTCTGCTATGTCTGCCTTGTTCACAGGAGCCCAGAACTGTACACAGTACTCCATGTGTGGTCTGACTAGTGATTTGTAAAGCAGCAGGACTATGTTCTCATCTCGGGCATCTATGCCCCTTTTGATGCGACCCATTATCTTATTGGCCTTGGCAGCAGCTGTCTGACACTGGTTTCTGCAGCTTAGTTTGCTGTTTACTAAAATTCCTAGGTCCTTTTCCATGTCAGAGTTACCCAATGTTTTACCATTTAGTATGTACTGATGACTTGCATTATTCCATCCCATATGCATAACCTTACATTTGTCAGTGTTAAACCTCATCTGCCACTTCTCTGCCCAAGCCTCCAGTCTATCCAGATCCATCTGTAGCAGTGCACTGTCCTCTTCTGTGTTATTTACTTTAAATAGTTTAGTGTCATCTGCAAAAATTGATATTTTACTGGGCAAGCCTTGATAGTCTCATGTACGAAGCTTTAGTGGATGGTGGGTGAGATAGGGAGCCTGGAAGTCAAAAGTTCAAAACATTGTTAGGCTACTTTCACACTAGCGTTTTTAATTTCCGGTATTGAGTTCCGTCATAGGGGCTCAATACCGGAAAAAAACGCTTCAGTTTTGTCCCCATTCATTGTCAATGGGGACAAAACTGAACTGAAGACAACGGTCCGGTCATCCGCACCAAGACGGATCCGGAATGACCCCCAATGCAAGTCAATGGGGACGGATCCATTTGGTGTGACACACCAGTAATCCGGATCTGTCCTCCATTGACTTGCAAGGGGGGGTCATTCCGGATCCGGCTACACATATACAGAAATACATACAGACATACATACATACTCACACATACACACAAACACATACATACTCACATACTCCAAGCAGGGACGCCGGCAGCATGTCTTCACGTGCCTCCTGCGCGCAGCTCTGATGTTTCCCCACTGCGCCCAGCAGAGGACGCTGTGGGGAATCATCATCACTGCGCGCAGGAGGCGCGTGAAGACGTGCTGCCGGCGTCCCGGGCTGGAGTATGTAAGTATGTCTGTGTTTGTGTGTATGTGTGTGTATGTATGTTCTCTGTGTATGTGTCAACATGTGTGGGGCCGGAGCGCTGCTCCGGCTCCACACATGTATCAGCGGCAGTACGAATCCGTCAGCACCCTTTAGGTGCCGGATCCGTGCTGCCGCTAGTGTGAAAGAGGCCTTACTCTTTTGCTCATCAGTGTATCTCCCCCTAGTTTGTAAGAGCTAAGGGCTCAAAACACGGGCTCACAGCACGGGCACTGAATGCACACGTTCATGTGCATGAGCCCTAAGGGTGATGAACATGACCTTGCATGGCCTCATCTCCCGCACTAACCGCGAGTCTTCTGACATTAACTAACTGCAATAGTGTTTTATGATACAGTCAGTTCTTATGTAAAAGAGGGTCTATTTTACTGTACTCATATGATGATGTTGAGTACATTGCAATAGACCCGCAATCAAATAGGAACTAACTGCCTCATAAAACATTATGTGTGTGTGAAAATATTCCTGGTGTGTGTGTGTGTGTGTGTGTGAGATAGAAAATTCTATTTTGATAGTGTGCAAATACAAGCAAAAAAGGCTCATAGCAATTAGGTTTAGTTTTACTGATGCATTCCTATCTGGTCACTTTCTGTTTATTTGCCATCCATCACCTGAAATGAAATTTCACACATAGCCTTCTGCAGTTTGATTTCTACACTCAATGACTTTAATGACATAAAGGGCACAATGCCCTTCCCAGAATGCACTGCAGAAGCCCCACGCGGTAAATGGGTAAATAATATATAAGTGGAATTTATGCGAAAAATAAGACCATAAAACAACAATCATACCATAGGTTCCAATATATGAGTTGCTGTATTCCAGACATCTCTATGTTTCTAGGGAAATAACATCTCCCTGGGGCTAGGCTGACATCCTTGCATTTGCTGATGATTAGGACATTCAAATACTTGTAATGTGTAGAATGTTTTCAAATTCAGTTTACATTTATTACAGTCGTCCCATTTGGTGCAGAGCTCGCAGCTCACAAATAGTAACATGTTTCTCTTGATGAGAAAACAATGCAAATTAAATATATTGTGTAATAAAATATTGCATCTGAGCGTCAAAGAATGTCTCAGAAAAAAAGATGCACCTTGATATCAATCATTGTGACTAAAAGCCCCTGAACACTGAACAATTTAGCAGGTGATTGTGGGGAAGGAAAGGTTCTTTCCAGGCAAATGCCTTCGCATCAGTGAAGGAGACCACTGCATTTGCATGCAGAGATCTCCTTCACAGTATGGGATGGAGCAATCGATAATGCCATCGCTCGTCCCCTTAGCGAAGCATTATTTGCGGTCAGCAGAGTCTGTTTAGACAGCATGGCAAACAATGATTTTGGTGACTGCACAAATGATCATATTACCCGATGAACAAGCGTTTTGTACATAATACATTTTGCCACACAGTCTGGAAATTTCGTACAGCTAATTTTACAGACATGATGGTAGCAGTGACATGATGGCACTAGCAGCCATATAGTAAGAAACATTATGGTAGGCAGGCAGAAATTAGTAGTGACATGATGGAGCACCATCAGCAAGGCCAGATTTGTTCATTTGTCTCACCCTGGTGCCACACATGAAAAAAACTGTTACGTCATGTTGAGGAGACTGAACTAGCTGCTGGTGTGGCTTCTGCTGCTTGTGACGAGATGAAACTGCATGGGGTGGAGAAGGGCATCCCTTTCAGATATGCTGGTGGCAGGCATCTGCTCTATGAAAGCTGAAGCAAGCTGCGTACACGGGGGGATTTGTCAAAACTGATGCAAAGGAAAACTGACTTAGTTGCCCCTAGCAACCAATCATATTCCCTCTTTCATTTTTTACAGTCCCTTTTGAAAATGTAAGGTTGAATCTGATTGGTTGCTACAGGTACCTAAGCCAGTTTTCCTTTGCACCAGTTTTGATAAATCTCCCTCACAGTGTTTCCTGGTAATAAAGTAATTTGGCCTCCATTTTGGCAGGAGGAAAACAATTCCCCCGTTTTTCTTTGATAGCGAGGATCTAAAAGCATGGCTATATATCAGTTATCCGACTGCTTGATGTGAATGCCTTTCAATATGTAAGCAAGCAAACATACAGCTTGCCAGAGGGTGCCCGAGGAGCTAGTTGTTTCTGGTTCTTCACCGCCACTGAGATGGTCGGTGTCATCATCATCATCCTCCTGCTCCTCCACCTCTAATTCCTCCTTGGAATGTCCCTTGTTGCATAAGCATGTGCATCTGTTCTAAGATAAATATCAGGGAGATTACATCGTTCATGCCACAGTTGTCCCTACTGACAAATGTTGAGACTTTTTAAGGGCTCCAGTACGGGACAGGAATCTCTGATGAGCGGCCACTGTCTGACATCAAAACAACACATTTACCCTGCTGAGGTGGTCTGGTGCATGACAAAATCATTTATGGTTTTCCACTACTCGTACAGACACTCTAGAATGTACATTGTTGAATTACAGCAAGTTGGAATGTTGCAGATTAAGCTGGGTAACTGCAGACAGTTCTGTTGCAGCAAGTCCACGAGGGTGTTCCTTGCTACATTAAGAATAGCTGAAAAGCAAGAACAGTCTCCATCTTGCTCAAGCTACTGTACAGTACATTTTTTAAAAAGTTTTGTTTATCACATGCATCATCAGGGAGCAGAAGGCGTGTGTTATTTTCCCAGAGTCAGCATGGCCACAATGTTGCATTCGTTGTTGCTGAGCACCTTGCCCAGTTGGAATTGATGGAAAAGCCAGCAGAATGTTTGCTGCTTGATGGACTTTAGTAAGGGATCGGCTGTGTGGCTACTGTCACCCAAGCTAATCAGCTCTAAAACTGCATGACAACTCTTGACTTTACACATGTGAAAGGACGGAAGGGGACTAAGAGCGATAGTCTGCCCTACTGCTGGTGAGGACAGGAGGATTTCCATGAAGGAGGAGGTGGAGGAGGCGCATAAGTGTCTGGTGTGGGAGCCAGGGCTACACAAACATGGAGGTGTCAAATGGACTAGGTTTTGCTTTGTGGGGGGGGGGGGTTGTTGGGGATCTGTGGGGGGTTTTCTACCATGAAAAACATTGACCCAGTGGGTTGTGAAAGAGCTGCTCCAGGTGTCCACCATGACGTGCACCTTGCCACAGTGAGACTTGCAAGGAGGGGCCCATATTTTTTAGAGAAATAATGCTGGCTAGGTATCTTCCAGTGAGCCTGAGTGCCAGTAATCATCTCCCTAAAGGCAGAAGACTCTACTAAATTATATGGCAGGGACTGCACCACCAGTGACTTGGCTAGGTGAGCGTTAAAGGGGTTGTCCAAGTTATATTTATTGATGACCTATCCTCAGGATAGGTCATCAATATCAGATTGGTGGGGGTCTGACACCCGGCACCCCCCGCCGATCAGCTGTTTTAAGAGGATGTGCGCATCGTGCCAGTGCTGCCTCCTTTTCATTGTTTACCTGCTTGCCGTAATATCTGCTGCAGTGAGCAGGTGTAAACGCTCCTATCGCTCCTATACAAAGAAGGTGCAACTAAAAGGCTTCTCTGATGCATCATTCTGCTGTGACTGAGAAAAGGAGTCCATAATCTCCTCCTCTTTGTCCTGAATAATAATGTTGTGCCTTTCTGAAGCCAAGGAGAACTGTACCACTACTACTACTGCCTGGATGGTTGCTGCTGCTGGTGCTAGTACTCACATTCTGCCTCTTGTAAGATGAGGCCTGTTTCTTTTGTTTTTTTTACCCTTCTGTATTCCAGACCGTATTATGAAGCCTAACGAAAACTCACAATTTTCCTAAATGAAAAGTCACAGGTTTGGTACACAGACCCACAAATTATGGAACTGTTATTGCAAAATTGAAAACATGTTTTCTGTAACTTGAAGACAGAGGTGCAATTAAATGTCCTTCCCCTTTTAAAAACATTGACAATTGATTTGGGGACTATTGCAGTACTGTCACATTAAGATTTCTGCCTACCATGTTATTTTTATTTAGATTATATAAAAATAGTGAAACGGTGCAAAAAAACAGCCTTAAGAAGCAGATCCAGCAAAGAAGGAGAATGATAAGTAATTTTTTTAGATTTTTAATTCCCTTCCAACCCACTTATTTCTTTGGCTCAATGAACTGCTATAAAAACTAACACAAAAGTGTGAACTCATCCTAAAGGGGTTGTATAGGACATTTAAAAAACTTAGAGAATAAAGTTATAAAATGACAACTTATTAATTACCATTCTCCTATTCTAGCACCACCAATCTGATGCTCCCTCTGGTCTCCCTTGCTATCCTATGGTGATGATGTTACAACCACCTACCCACAATGGCTAGAGCAGTCACATGCAGGTGGTCACAATGTGATCATTGCAGGACAATGAGAAAGGCCAGAATGGTAGGGGATTTTCTATATGAGTAGTGGTTATTTTATTTTATCACATCCCCTTTCTTCTCCAAGGTTTTCAAATGTCCCAAAAGTCATTTAAACATTGTTTTTTTATATAATATGTACTTTCTATACATGATTATGACTATATATTGTGTCCAGCTTAGCAAAGCTGTGCGCTGTAAACAGCAGCCACATAGGCATACTGTTGGAACCTGTATTCTGGAAATACCTTCTATAGGTAAATGTTCTAGGCATGTTTGTGACCTGTGCAGCAGTCATTTTGCAGGGAGAGGGAGGATATGAGCTGTCAACATCACCTACTGTGAATGATGGATGCTGTGTTAAGCCACTTTTACGGAATGACAAAAATACCCCCAAAAAACCTAAGATAACATCGATTTTACAAGAAATATTGTTAGGAAACATAGATTTACTTGTACGTTAAGCGCAAGTGCTGCCAAAAATTACACGGTTGAGGCACTCCCATACAACCGGTATATCTTATAAAGGTGGGCCTCATTCACATTGTGGTACAATTGTTCATGACGTGGGACTCCGACACTCATACAGCCTATGCACTAAGTGAAAGGGCTGCCAAAAATTACAAGGAACAGGCAATCTAATACACCCTTTATTACACATAAATGAGGGTATCATACACACCCTTGAAAAATTACAATTGATGGGGGTGACATTCTGCTGCTGCGCAGACCGTCCAAAAAATTTAAGAGTGACACTCTGCTGCCGAGCTGAACGTCCAAAAAATGTAAGGAACACATGCTGCTGCCACCGTACCGCTAGGAGTTGCTGACGTCTGTTTCTTTTTTCGCTATCCACCGCGGGAGGCCGGTGCCCCCCCAGTGGCGTGTGCCGCATCGGCCATTCCACTCTCGCTCTCCGCGGTAATTCCAGGTCCAATTGCGTTTATCTAAGTTGCTGCACTTAAAAAGCTCAAAGTTTGATCTTAGGATCGAGTTGGCTGTCTGCAGGGAGGTGAGCTACCACCTGTTGGAGCCCCTGCCTCTTGGCGCCTCCCCGATGCTGTTCGTTGAGTGTCCCGGGGGCCGGAATTGTTTACTTAAAAAATTAGAGTGTTCAAACCAAGCCGGGTCGACTCAATACTTGAGCTCTGAATAATGGAATCGGACTCCATGCTGCTGCCACCGCACTTTATCAAACTGTCCCAAATGTAATGTCGAGCTGACCATCCAAAAAAATTATATTTTTCATGTGACAGTCCGCAGAAGAGCAGACCGTTAAAAATTTTCAAGTATGACACGCTAATGTCAAGCTGACCGTCCCAAAAAATTATATTCTTGATGTGACATTCCGCAGAAGAGCAGACCGTTAAAAATATTTAAGTGTGACACGCTAATGTCTAGCTGACCATCCAAAAAAATTATATTCATCATGTGACATTCCGCAGAAGAGCAGACCGTTAAAAATATTTAAATGTGACACGCTAATGCCGAGATGACCGTCCAAAAAAATTATATTCTTGATGTGACATTCTGCAGAAGAGTAGACCGTTTAAATGACCAAAGACAATTACCTTTCCCAACTGGTTCAGGACCCCACTAGAGGGACGGCCATACTGGACTTAGTATTAACCAATAGACCTGACAGAACAACAGGTGTGCAGGTTGGGGGACACCTAGGAAACAGTGACCATAACATAATAACCTTCCAATTGTCATTCAAAAGAGCGTTTCTTCAGGGAGGAACAAAAATACCAAACTTCAAAAAAGCAAAATTTAGCCAACTAAGAGAGGCCATAGGCCTAACTAACTGGGACAAAGTCCTCAAAAATAAAAATACAGCCACAAAATGGGATATTTTTAAAAGCATCCTAATATCTAATTGTGAGAGGTACATACCATATAGGAATAAAATAATAAGAAACAAGAAAAAACCAATGTGGATAAATAGAACTGTAAAGAAAGCAATAAATGACAAAAAGAAAGCATTTAAATCACTAAAACAGGAGGGGAGTGAGGAAGCATTGAAAAACTATAAGGAAAAAATAGAATATGTAAAAGACACATAAAAACAGCCAAACTAGAGACCGAGAGATTAATCGCCAAAGAGAGTAAAACTAACCCTAAAATGTTCTTCAATTATATAAATACTAAAAAGTATAAACCTGAAGGTGTCGGCCCCTTACAGAGTAATGAGGGGGGAGTAGCAGAGAGCGATGAGGAGAAAGCGAAGCTACTAAATAACTTTTTCTCCACTGTATTCACTGAGGAAAATAAAATGTCAGATGAAATGCAGAGTATAAAAGTAAATTCCCCTTTAAAAGTGTCCTCTCTGACCCAGGAAGAGGTGCAGCAACGTCTTAAAAATATTAAAATAGACAAATCACCAGGACCGGATGGCATACACCCCCGTATCCTAAGAGAATTAAGTAATGTAATCGACAGACCCTTATTTCTGATATTTAAGGACTCTATACTGATGGGGAGTGTTCCACAGGATTGGCGCATAGCAAATGTGGTGCCAATATTCAAAAAGGGTCCAAAAACAGAGCCTGGAAACTATAGGCCGGTAAGTTTAACTTCTGTTGTGGGCAAACTGTTTGAAGGTTTTCTGAGAGATGCTATCTTGGAGTACCTCAATGAAAATAAGCAAATAACTCCGTATCAGCATGGCTTCATGAGGGATCGGTCATGTCAAACCAATTTAATCAGTTTCTATGAGGAGGTAAGTTCTAGACTTGACCGCGGCGACTCAATGGATGTCGTATATTTGGACTTCTCCAAAGCGTTTGACACGGTACCACATAAAAGGTTAGTATACAAAATGAGAATGCTTGGCCTGGGAGAAAATGTCTGTATGTGGGTAAGTAACTGGCTTAGTGATAGAAAACAGAGGGTGGTTATTAACGGTACATACTCAGATTGGGTCACTGTCACTAGTGGGTACCACAGGGGTCTGTATTGGGTCCTATTCTCTTCAATATATTTATTAATGATCTTGTAGAAAGCTTGCACAGTAAAATATCAATTTTTGCAGATGACACTAAACTGTGTAAAGTAATTAACACAGAGGAGGACAGTGCACTGCTACAGCAGGATCTGGATAGACTGGAGGCTTGGGCAGAAAAGTGGCAGATGAGGTTTAACACTGACAAATGTAAGGTTATGCATATGGGAAGGAATAATGCAAGTCACCAGTAAATACTAAATGGTAAAGCATTGGGTAACTCTGACATGGAAAAGGACTTAGGAATTTTAGTGAACAGCAAGCTAAGCTGCAGAAACCAGTGTCAGACAGCTGCTGCCAAGGCCAATAAGATAATGGGTTGCATCAAAAGAGGCATAGATGCCCGTGATGAAAACATAGTCCTGCCACTTTACAAATCACTAGTCAGACCACATATGGAGTACTGTGTACAGTTCTGGGCTCCTGTGAACAAGGCAGACATAGCAGAGCTGGAGAGGGTTCAGAGGAGGGCAACTAAAGTAATAACTGGAATGGGTGGACTACAGTACCCAGAAAGATTATCAAAATTAGGGTTATTCACTTTAGAAAAAAGACGACTGAGGGGAGATCTAATAACTATGTATAAATATATCAGAGGTCAGTACAGAGATCTCTCCCATCATCTATTTATCCCGAGGACTATGACTGTGACGAGGGGACATCCTCTGCGTCTGGAGGAAAGAAGGTTTGTACATAAACATAGAAGAGTATTCTTTACGGTAAGAGCAGTGAGACTATGGAACTCTCTGCCTGAGGAGGTGGTGATGGTAAGTTCACTAAGATAGTTCAAGAAGGGCCTGGATGTATTTCTGGAGGGTAATAATATTACAGGTTATAGTTACTAGAGATGGGTCGTTGATCCAGGGAGTTATTCTGATTGCCTGACTGGAGTCGGGAAGGAATTTTTCCCCCTAAAGTGAGGAAAATTGGCTTCTACCTCACAGGGGGTTTTTTTGCCTTCCCCTGGATCAACTTGTAGGAAAACAGGCTGAACTGGATGGACAGATGTCTTTTTTCGGCCTTACAAACTATGTTACTATGTTACTAGTACAATATCGGATAATATCAAATAATATCAAATATCAAATATCCCCAGCGCTGGTACATAAAATAAAAATAAAAATAAAAATGAGTAAAAAACAGAATAAGGATAGGATAAAAAAATATATATATAAAAATATATATATAAAAATATATAGAAATGTATGTGTAAGTCTCTGTATAGCAACAACGTTATTTGTCCCTTAATGGGGTGGCAATGTTCAAATATCGGGTTGTAGATAGTTTATATTGTTCCAATATGCGTCAAAAATATCAAATTTGTGGAAGAAGAGGTTCGATACGTTACCCTCCTGTAGAGGTCTGTATTCTATGTTATCGTTGTGCTGTAATGACTCCGCTCTGTGTAGGTCCGGACGGCGCCCGGCTCTCCCTTGTGGCGTCCCACGTGGGTAGCCGTCCGGCGTGTAAGTAAGTTGGCGCGCTGTTGGAATCCGGGGAGTGTACCAGAATGATGAGTCGGGTGTTTGTTTCAGCCGTTTCTTCCCGTTGAGCGCTGTGCTGGTGAGCGCTATGTTGATGAATTGAATGATCGCTCCAGGCGTTCCCTCTTTGCTTCAGCATTATAGTGATAGATTCAAACGCTACTCCGGCTGTTCTTGTTAATTAGTCTCTGTGCTGGGTATACTGGATACACTGGTATACAATGTGTGACTTAAATACAATGTGTCACTTGGTTATTGTGAATGCTTTTTTATTGTGCCGTGATTTGCAATCCACAGGATAATGGTTCAGAGACCATTATCCTGTGGATTGCAAATCACGGCACAACAAAAAAGCATTCACAATAACCAAGTGACACATTGTATTTAAGTCACACATTGTATACCAGTGTATCCAGTATACCCAGCACAGAGACTAATTAACAAGAACAGCCGGAGTAGCGTTTGAATCTATCACTATAACGCTGAAGCAAAGAGGGAACGCCTGGAGCGATCATTCAATTCATCAACATAGCGCTCACCAGCACAGCGCTCAACGGGAAGAAACGGCTGAAACAAACACCCGACTCATCATTCTGGTACACTCCCCGGATTCCAACAGCGCGCCAACTTACTTACACGCCGGACGGCTACCCACGTGGGACGCCACAAGGGAGAGCCGGGCGCCGGCCGGACCTACACAGAGCAGAGTCATTACAGCACAACAATAACGTAGAATACGGACCTCTACAGGAGGGTAACGTATCGAACCTCTTCTTCCACAAAATTGATATTTTTGATGCATATTGGAACAATATAAACTATCTACAACCCGATATTTGAACATTGCCACCCCATTAAGGGACAAATAACGTTGTTGCTATACAGAGACTTACACATACATTTCTATATATTTTTATATATATATTTTTATATATATTTTTATCATTTTTATTTTTATTTTTATTTTATGTACCAGCGCTGGGGATATTTGATATTTGATATTATTTGATATTATCCGATATTGTACTAATAAATGTTATAACCATATACCTAAATTACATAATATCTCTATATACCTATATTTTAATATTATAATATTCTTATACACACAGATACATATATTTACAGACATGCTGCTTAGCTGAACGTCTGAAACATTAGAAGTGACATGTAGCAGAGCTGAGCGTGTAAAACATTATGGTTGAGTGCCTGCTGGTGAGCTAACAAGCCAAAAAAATTATGTTGCAGGCCCAGCTGGTGAGCTGAGCGGCTAACAAATTTGGGTGCAGGCCCAGCTGGTGGACTTCTAGGGCAGCCTAATAAGCTGTTTCATATGAAGGAGGAAGAGGAGGAAGAGGACGAGAAGAGGAAGGGGTATATGATAATACAGTGTATTCAATACACCCTAAAAGCCAGATTTAAGGTTCCTTCATGTTAAGCCGCTTTTCTCTGGTGGAGTATAGAAGTCAGGGGCAATTCAGGCTTTGTTCATTTTGATAAGCGTCAACCTGTCAGCATTGTCAGTTGACAGGTGGATGCGCTTATCAGTAATTATGCCCCCAGCGGTACTAAATACCCGCTCAGACAAAATGTTGGCGGCAGGGCAGGCCAGCACCTCCAAGGCGTAGAGCGCCAGTTCGTGCCACGTGTCCAGCTTAGACACCCAATAATTATACGGCACAGAGGGATCGCTGAGGAAGTTGACACAGTCAGCTAGGTACTCCTTTACCATCTTCCAAACTTTTATCACACTAGGCCACTCATCAGGGTGAGGCTGCTGGCGGGGTGTCATAAAACTGTTCCAGGCCTTGGAGAGTGTCGCCTTGCCTTTGTTGGAACTGCTGTGTGTTCCCCTCATCTCCCCTCCTCGGGTGGCCAATGAACTACGTACTCTGCCGCCAGCGTTTGTGGAGCAATTTTTCTACAAGGGCCTTCTGGTATTGCATCATTTACTTGTCCTCTCCACCACAGGAATGAGAGATGGGAAGTTCTCTTTGTAGCGGGGGTCGAGAAGGGTGAACAACTAGTAATCCGTGTTGCCTAATATGTGTATAACGCGAGGGTCACGGGAAAGGCAGCCTAGCATGAAGTCAGCCATGTGTGCCAGAGTCCCAACAGACAAGGCTTCGCTCTCCCCACCAGTAGCATGACTCTCCATATCCTCCTCGTCCTCTTCCTCCTCTTCAGCCCATCCATGCCAAAGAGACGATGTAAACGTGGTATGGCTACCCTGTGTAGCGGTGGCAAACTGTCTCCTGCTCCTCCTTCTCCTCCTCCTCCAATTGGCGCTGAGAAGACGAATCGAGGGTGGTCTGGCTATCACCCTGTGTAGGGTCTTCCCACATTTCCACCTCTTCCACATGCAGAGCATTGGCCTTTATTGTGAGCAGTGTGCTTTTTAGTAGACACAGAAGTGGGATGGTTACGCTGATATTGGCATTATCGCCGCTCACCATCTGTGTAGATTCATCAAAGTTGCGTAACACCTCACAGAGGTCAGACATCAATGCCCACTCGTCGCTTCTGAAGAGCGGAAGCTGACTAGAAAGGCGCCGGCTGCGTTGCAGCTGGTATTCTACTACTGCACCTCTTCCACATGCAGAGCATTGGCCTTTATTGTGAGCAGTGTGCTTTTTAGTTACACAGAAGTGGGATGGTTACGCTGATATTGGCATTATCGCCGCTCACCATCTGTGTAGATTCATCAAAGTTATGTAACACCTCAGAGGTCAGACATCAATGCCCACTCGTCGCTTCTGAAGAGCGGAAGCTGACTAGAAAGGCGCCGGCCGTGTTGCAGCTGGTATTCTACTACTGCTCTCTGCTGCTAACAATGCCTGCTCAACATGTGTAAGGTGGATTGCATCGCGTGCTCAGGTCGCACAGTAGTCGGTGAGCCGGCAACGCACAAGCACTGCTGCAGGGTTTGCCAGGCC
>ONZH01008389.1:0-83658 GCA_900303285.1 Rhinella marina
TGTGCACAAAAAGGAGGTAAGATGGTTCAACCTCCTCTAGGTGTGGACTGTGCGACCTCCGGCCAGATCCAACGCCGTGGTCGGATCTAAAAAAAAACCAGAGTGGCTAAAGGAGATACGGGATGAGATAAGAAGGGGTGACAAAATATTTAAAAAAGGTAAATCATGTTTAATAAATTAGTGTACTGTATTTGTTATATATACCATTGGGTTGCCAACTGTCCACAAATTTCTGGACAGTCCGGTAAAAAAGGCAACTTTTTTCCAATGTCCTTGAAAAGCTGTGATTTTTAGAGGCTGGTGGATATCTAGATTATTTTGGTGGTAATATCATCATTTTTCGCTTACAGTAAATGGTGTTAATGAGTTCTGATCAGTATATTGAGCTTAGACCTTTTATTACTTTATATTTATCCTTCATTATGGTTTTCAAAATTTTCCTTAAAATGGAACCGTCCGTGATTTTGGATGTTGTCCAAAGTTTCCAGAAAAAAAAAATTTTGTTGGCACCCTGTACCAGTGCCAACATGAAAACCTATAGAAGGACAACGTGGGCGTGCGTGGTGCGCTGCAAAATTTTTTCATGCTAGCACGCCTCTAACTCCACTCACAAGTGAAGATATTCTCAGATACGTGCCCCCACGTAATTGCCTTAGGCTACTTTCACATATGTGGTGGTGATCGCAGGCTGATCCGCGGATTTGCCCTGCAAATTCCCGGCGTTTTTTGCTGGATAGCGCCGTTCAGCCCTACCATTAGTTTATGGGGTTGACATGCTCCTTTTTGTGCAGGCAAAATTGCTGATCCGGAGAGATCCGTTGGGCTGTTCCTGGCCATAGCAGCCACCGATCTCTCTCGTAGTATGAAAGTTACCCTTAAATATATGCCCCTTCATAGTTAGTGCTTCCTTCCAACACAAGACTCAAGACGTGCTCATGCTGCATCTAATGTGTTGGAGTGGGCGATATCAAAAATATTCCCGCAAAAAGATATTAAGAAATGTATTGCAATAATATACCATTTGAATAAAAACCTTGGGCCAAAGAGAAGACATTATACTGTATGTGGGCAGCCACAGGAGACATTACACTGGCGTCGGGAAGGTGAAGGGACTGCTCCCTGCTTACCGTCACCGCTCTGCTCTATGGTGCAAAGCAGTGACCAGGACTGCCACATTCCCGGACTCAGCCGCTAAAATCCTGAAGTCCAGCCTATCCTGAAGGTGGACGGGAGCTATGGTATACTAGTGATTGTATGTGCTGTATTTATATTTGTATGTTTTGTACCTGCAATGGTAACCAACATTTTATTCATTCATCTCAACCTCCCAAGAAATGCCCCCTCCATCAATATGCATCCCGATATTCTATGATCCTTAATTAAATGCCCACTCACATCATTATCGCCTCCTCTCACCCATATAACTTCATAGTATATACAGTGTTAGTATAAAAACGGTCATCATCAATTGTGTTGAGTTTAATGTTGCAGAGCGACGTCAGCGACGTCAACGAGTCAGGCAGTTGGCCCGCAGGACCTGCAGCTTCATTAGTGTAAAATTTAAATAATTTTTTATCCAGGCTATGTGGATGCAGCAGCAGTGATATAAGAGACTAGTGTTAGGAATGGGATCAGCACAAACTATTCACATGTATAACATCAGCAATTACATGTTTTTGATTGAATGAAATGCATTATTTAAGTTTTTACAGCTGCTGCAACCCACAGGGCATCACCCGCCTGAACCCCAGCCACAGAGGAGCCCACTGCCACTCAACAGCCCCGAGGTAGAAGTGTAGACTGCCGAACTGACATCTTAAACCCCACCAAACACCCTCGAGCCGGCAATAAAACAATGCAAGACCGGGTGCGCGGTTGCTACGGGGGACCTTTCCCCTCCGGCCCTCTAAGGTGTTTCCTTTAGTGTCCAGTGGAGGATGCCAAGGGGATTAGGCCACTAAGTCTTTAGTGTGTTGTCATGGGGGTTTCCTACCTGTGAGAGAACAGCCCCAGGCGGTGGCCCGGCTGGAAAAAATTTACTAGTATAGTAAATGAGGGTCTTCGGTGGGAATGATGCGAGACTTGTATGTATGGTCCTACGTAGTTTTATTACGATCTGGTAAGGGCAGATACAAGTTTTCTCAACTTGGTGTCCAGCAATGCAGCTTTTATTATATGGCAGATGCTTGGAAATTCAGGTTTCAGGCTCCTGTTCAAGCTGAGTTCCACTAAGTCTGGCTTCCCTTGAAGTATTGTTGTGCCTTATTGAGGTATAATTATTCTTTCTTTAGGGTAAGCAAGCTGAGTGCTCCACTGACCTACATGTCCTCTATAGGGTACAGGGACAACTCACACACTCATGTCTACTGTCATTTCCTCCACTCTGCAGAAGTTGGAAGTGTTAACTTCTCTCCAAAGCAGAGGGGGTCAGAATGGACTAAGGACCGTACCATTCTGATAAAATACATTTTAATCTGCCAAGTATTTACTGACACCGCTGGTACACCAACATTACATGGGTAAACAGTTGCATAACATTGAATATAATAATATTAATGCTGGGGTTGACATTTATGCACAGAATTACAGTTCCAAAGTGCATAAGCATAAGCTGATACGCAGAGTTAACACTACTCTGGGTGTTACATTCCCCTACTTAAAGTCAAGCCGTCCTCGCTGTGCTTAGGATTAGCATACAGGATTAGGATATAGAAAAGCTTACAGGGAATCCAATAAGTACCATGTGCTGCATGAAATAGATACATATAATGACATTACATACATAAATAGACAATTGAGCTACTATGCTGGTACGTTCCTGCCTTGTGAGTAGGGTGTCCGATCTCTGTTATCCTCTAGCAGACGAAAACCTATGTAAACTGCACTAAGCAACCATTTCTGAACTGACTCTAGATATTCTGGCCAAAGAATACCAAAGGAAAGCAGGGGTTGTCTTCACTCTAAATCCACCCTGTGAAATGATAAGCCCAAACAGAAGGGTGGCTCATACTGTATCCCTTCCAAGCACAAGCCTTATAATGCTTTACTTTGTCACCCTTGATGTCTATCTGTAGCTGCAAGTTATTTTCCTGGAGGCGGTGCACAAGGCCTCAGGACATAGTGAACTAGGAGGAGGGAATCTACCTGTCCTGCCATAGTTCTAGTGAGAGACTATTCTCTCCTGACACATATAAGACACATCTATAGCAGCGAGAATAACCCTGAAGAAATAAGAGAAAACAACTGCTTGTGACTCTAACACCTGGCTACCATGAACCGTTAGTGTGAAATGCCCTCAGAGGCAGCATGAATATCTGAGGTAGAGACAAGTAAGGTGCTAACTATCTGGCTAAGTGCATGACCATACATTAAATGCATTAGAGGAACATTGTGGCACCTGCAAGAAACACACACAATGGGCAATATTCTTGAACGTTGCTGAAATATAAAATATTAGTGCAAACATTTAAGTGCAAATATATTAAAGGCATAATGTACGCATTTTCATACATTAAATAAGCATGTATATGCATCAACTATTACTAGGATAATATAGTAGACCCATGGATACATTTAAGTCCATCTTTTCTTCTTCTTTGGCTTGAGACTGGAACAAAGTCACAAGTGCTATTCAAATTTGTAATCCACATGGGTAATAAAATGGGTAATAAAGGTTTCTTGAAAAAGTCCTTTTTAAAAGTGATTTCCCAACAACCTGAAAAGGGGGGAAAAAGGGATATGGTGCGCCAAAATGGCGCAACTGGGATTGTTGCAGATGGGGGGAGTCTGACACACGTGTCTTTCTGGATGGAGACCTAAAACACGGGCAACAATAACATAAAATAAGGCCAACCGGCTCTCACCCTTCAAGGCTCAGTCCACGTGGTGGCTCCCATTAAGTCTTTGAGTTCTTGTATGTAGCAGGCTAGTGCAGGCTCCTTCTATTTGAAGGCTGCAACTCCTCCTCACTGCTGCTGGAACTGAAGGACATTAGAGGGCGCTCCTGCCTCAGGTAAGCCTCACGGTAGGCCCGCGGCCTTTCCCCAGCGTCCTCTCAATGACAATTGTGGCACTGGTCTGGGCAGGGTCCCAGTGGTCACTCTGGTGACGGTGGCAGCCATTTGAGAATGGACCCTGTGGGGCCCGGATGCTCCTGCCGGGGTCACTGGTGACACAATTTCAGGTTCAAGGGGCTCAGCTAGAGGCCTACCCCGGGCAACAGATTGGGCTGCTGGGGCCTCCTGCATCAGGTGGTACGTGGCCAGGGGATTAAATATAAACTTGCTGGCTGTTATTTGACCAACCTGGAACGCTGGTGGGGTAGGCAACCCAGGATGAGAGGCTCCGGCTCGCTGGTCGGGGGTCTCGGTCCGGTACGCTGAGGCCTTCTCTTGCGGGGTTTCGATGCACCGGAGCAGCTGCGGTGACCGTCGCGGGCACTGGCTCCTCCCACTCTTCTGCGGGCTCACTCTGTTCTTCGGGGCCCTCTGGATCACCCTCACTCCGGTGGCGAAGGGCCTTGTAAACTTTTCATTGGAGTATACTCCACAAAATCGGCCGGCATGGAGGTTGTGCTGGGCTGGAGGAAGATACGGCCTCTTGACAGAGCGGCGGTTCACGTAGTACTCCACCGCCGTCTCTTCGTCAGTCAGGAACCCGACCCCGCGCTCCACATTGAACCAAAGTACGGTTCCGGTGCGCCTCTCGAGCTTCGGGTCTCCAGGCCGGGGGTGCTCCAGTAACCCTCGACCACCCACTCTTCCACTCTCCGCTTGTACTCCCAGCAGGTGTAGGTGTTTCTGGTTACCTCCGCTGGTACGTTGAGGTTCTGCCGTAGGTCATCCGGCTTAGGCCTCACCGACGGGGTCACTCCAGCCACCGCTCTTCGTTCGTTTCCAGAGCGCCGACGGGATACTCCTGGCCCGTACGTACGGAGGTTTCTGTACGGAGCCTCCAGCCGTCTCTTTCTTCCCCTCCACCAAATCAGGAATGGTGGCAGGTACTCCAGCTGCCGCAGCTGGCGGGACGGTCTCGGCAAGGTTCGTCTTCTGCCGGGCGCTCAGGCTCAGCTGACCCAGGGTAACTTCTTCCCCTCGGGGTTCAGGCTCGTAGGGGTAGGTGCCCCACACCATGTCTCCCAACTAGGACCGCGTTGACGGGACGCCATCTTGTAGTCTCCCTGCTCCTTCCTCGTGCAAACAGGAGATGGAGGAGGAGCTAAGGGGGTGGAGTCTTTGCTCTCCACGCTCCCCACAGTCAGTTCCTGGCGGGCTGGATTGGATTTTCCCGGCGCTACAGGGGGGCGTGCCATGGTTTTCCCCGCTCTTGAGGGGGCGGTTTCTTTTCTTCTGCATGAAGAAGCTGCGCCACTAACGAAAAAATGGCGTTGTTAACCCTTCTGGTGCCGGCGCGCAGCGTTTTGCGCCGTCTGCACCGCAGTAACTGTAGTAAAGACATTTTTCTGAGAACATTTGTCGAATTTCCTGGCCTTGTAGATAAAAGGCAGTTAGTTTAAAGTCTGTTTTAGGGATGGCTGAGCTGTGGCCTTAACAGTACAGGCACGTCAGACTCATCCTGTTCGTGACGCCATTTTTGCAACGACCGGGGTGCGCGGTTGCTACGGGGGCGACCCTTTCCCCCTCCAGGGCCCTCTAAGGTGTTTTTCCCTTTAAGGTGTCCCAGTGGTAGGAGTGCCAGGGGATTTAGGCCACTCACGTCTTTAGTGGTGTTGTCACGGTGTTCCTACCTCGTGAGACGAACAGGCCCCAGGCGGTGGCTCCGGCTGCAAAAAATTTACTAGTAGTAGTAAATGAGGGTCTTCAGGTGGGAATGATGCGCAGACTTGTATGTATGGTCCAACGTAGTTTTATTAACTGATCTTGGTAGGCAGATAACAAGTTTCATTCCTCAACTTGGTGTCCAGCAAGTGCAGCTTTTACTTATACTTGGCAGATGCTTGGAAATTCAGGTTTCAGGCTTCCTGTTCTAAGCTGAGGTTGCCACTTAAGTCTGGCTTCCCTTGAGAGTATTGTTGTGCCTTATTGCAGGCTATATTACTCTTTCTTTAGGGTACAGCAGAGCTGAAGGTGCTCCACTGACCTTCACATGTCCTCCCTGATCAGGGTACAGGGGACAACTCACACACTCCAACTGTCTTAACTGTCATTTCCTCTCACTCTGCAGGAAGTTGGAAGTGCTTAACTTCTCTCCAAGCAGAGGGGGTCAGAATGGACTAAGGACGCGTACCATTCTGATAAAACTACATCTTAATCTGCCATAGTATTTACTGACACCTGCTGGTACACCAGGTACATTACATGGGAAACAGTTGCATAACATTGAATATAATACATATTAATGCTGGTGTTGACATTTATGCACAGAATTACAGTTCCAAAGTAGCATACAGATAGAAGCTGATTACGCAGAGTTGTAACACTACTCTGGGGTGTTACACACACACCTCCTTAAGTTGGGTAAGGGTCGGTCACAGCTTTATTTTCTTATCTTATCCAAAACTTCAACTTGTTGACCATAAACACCATAACCCGGAGTATTGAAGCGCTATGCCCCACAGCGTTCTGTGGGCAAGTCTGCCTTCTTCTCCGTCTGAAATCGTCAACCGACCTCTGTTGTGACTTGCAATGTAAAACACTGAAACAAACCAGAAATGAATCAGAAAAGTTAAGAAAAAAGATGAAATAATGGGGAAGGGAGGGTGGGAAGCTGTCAGTGAAGATGCTGGAGAAAGAGGCCGTCCCCCTATCAGGGCCATCCTATTAACCCCTTAGCCGCTACCACCACCTCAGCAATCCAGGACGCAGGGGTGTGGGTTAAAAGAAACACCCTCTTGCTGGTAATTAGAAACAGTGTCCACAAGAGAAACACCCCCGCGGGCAGAACCATTTTTTCACCTTACTGCACGCTGAGTTCATTAACCCTTTAATGCACCATCGCTCGTCAGTCATAGACGCCTTCACTTAGTCACCTCGGCGTCCGCTAAAATCAAAAGTGTAATTGGTGGAACTTCTGTCTTCAAAATAGAATCTAAATTTATGCTTTATCTTTGTAGCTCCAACCGTCAGGGAGGCAGAGTTTTCCCCAGGACCCTGGGAGGACCATGCCGTATGGGTGTCTAGTAAGTACAAAGCCATAATTCACATAAGTGAAATATTCTCAAGCACTAGGATCATGTCACCCAACATGTTATGATAACTAGACTGTGTACACATTATGTTCTCCAAGTGGTTAGTGAAGCCGACATATCACTATAATTTTAAAATCAACGTAGTGAAAGAAGTAGAAACTTGAGTTACAACCAAAAATATTTAAGAAAAAGATGACATACATCACATAGTATTATAGTACATTGGCAATCTCTTTTTAACAAAGCGAGAAACAGCCCTGCACCTCATATAGATCCAGAGATCTGCCCCAATTACTCTGCTACATCAAGCTGGTTACTGAAGGGTAGTGTGACTAGTGTCTATTCTGCTGCATGTCAGGACTCGTGTCCATCTCTCCCTATCACAGCTCAGGACAGGAGGCAGTTTAAGATTGAGGAGGCAGAGAAGATTTAAACTGAGCATGTGCCGACCTTGTCAGTGAAGCTGTTCAAAGACATAAGAAAAAAAAGGCTTAATAAAAATACATTTCACTGAATAACTGAGTTAGTTCGAGTAGATATACAAAATATTTAATGACATGTAACTGCTAAAGTATTCAAATCCAGTTGCTGCTTTGAAAGTGTAGAATATTTTTTGTGCAACAACCCCTTTAACTAGATAATACTAATTGTATTAATGTTTCCACCCCTACAGCTATCCCCACAGACTTCGAATTGGAGGCAGCCCTCAGAAGGGTAAATGAGCGGCTCTATGCTGCCTCCCGCATACAGCGAAGCCTTCAACTAGAGGTGTCGGCGATGCAAGCCATGTTGGCGAGGCGTCGTCAACCTCCAGTTTAATATTTTATTTTATTTTGTTTTTTATTAATAATTTGTAATTGTTAAAATATTTTTCTTTAAACCTGTGTTTTTGTGTTTTTTTAAAACCTTTAACCCCTTACTGACATACTTTGAAGAAAAATTGTTATGAAATATATGATGACTTGTACGTAAAGCTCAAGTCCAGCCAAAAATTTCAAGGAACAGGCACTCCGATACACCTTTTATTACACATAAAGGAGGGCATCAGTCACACCCGTGAAAAATTAAGATTGATGGCCTGGTGGTGAACAGACCCTTGAAAACATTATGGTAGAAGGCCTGGTGGGGAACAGACCCTTCTAAACATTATGGTAGAAGGCCTGGTGGTGAACAGACCCTAAAACATTATTTTTGAGGGACTTGTGGTGAACAGACCCTTGAAAACATTATGGTAGAAGGCCTGGTGGTGAACAGACCCTAAACATTATATTTGAGGGACTGGTGGTGAACAGACCCCTGAAAACATTATGGTAGAAGGTCTGGTGGTGAACAGACCCTAAAACATTATTTTTGAGGGACTGGTGGTGAACAGACCCTTGAAAACATTATGGTAGAAGGCCTGGTGGTGAACAGACCCTAAAACATTATTTTTGAGGGACTGGTGGTGAACCAGTAGGGTTGAGAAGAGACAAGTTGAGGAGGAGGAGGAGGAGGCAGCACTTGATTGCACCCAGTATGTTTCCAAATAGACAATTGATGGTGGGGGCATTAGTAAGAGCAGTATTCTTTTGGACCCAGAAGGGCCTAGTACAGAGAAATGAAGTTGGAAGCTAAGAATATGCACGCTTGTAAAAATCAGTTTTTATACATGACAAAAAGTTGATGTTGAGTTCAGCACAGGACAGTCAACGTTAAAAACAACCCTCTAACATTACAGCTAGTCTAGTAGGATACGGATACGGTGAAATAGACAGACAACCTCACCCACAGAATCCATGAGGTGAAGAAAGGACATTTAAAAAGGCACAAATTCAAGAAGGCTTTATGCCAGTTCCATTATACAAAAATATGTGTCCAATTTTCATGAAATGGACACCTCACTGCCACTTGCTTTACAAATTGACTCAACTACTCTGGTGTAAAACTAGTTGAATCTGGGCCTATGGCTGTTGGCAAGACATATATATATATCTTTGTTACACCAGTTTGATGTCCTAACCGAGTGCAGCGCCCAAACCAATGGATGTATACTTTTTTTTTTTTAGTGCTGTCACCAGCTAGCTTAAAGGATAAGTCCGTGCAATTTATAAGGCCCCATTCACACGACCGTAAGTGAATGGGGCCGTATCTATCCGCAAAATCGCGGATAGATACGGCCCCATTCACTTACAGTCATGTGAATGGGGCCTAAGTTTCTGGGTAAAATAAGGGCACAGAAAGTAATTAATTGCCTGGACTTATCTTTAAAGTGGGTAGGGGAAAAACCCCTGATGGGGTATGGGAGTGACCTTCCCACCCTCTCTTTGGTCACTCCCAAAAAACCTCACCCTATGGGTACCTTCACATGGGGCTGCGGGTCTGCTGAGTAAAATCCACAGGGCATTTTTATACCGTTCAACAAACGGCGTTCAGTACTATGGTGCTGTCCGGACATACGCAGTTCTACGATGAACTGGGTATTTGCGTCCAGCCCCATAGAATAAAATCAGCCAACGATGCCCTGTGGATTTTATGCAGCAGAGAACCACAAAAAAGCATCCCATTGTAAAGGCACCCGTAAATAAGGCAAGTAAACCTGCCATTCAGCAACTGTTTGTTGCTGTAACTAAGTGTGGAGGTTTTTTATATCACAGTTGAAGGACAGCAGCCTCCGTGATATATACCCCATAGACAGCCTTATTCCACGCGTGACTGCATGAGAGGCGTGAAATCATTCGCACAGAGAAGAACCCCATCGGGATTTGCGGTGCAAGATTTTAGTACTCTCATGATATCAACAAAATACCTCAAGAACAGTTATTACCCGCTCACAAAACGGTGAGTAGTGTTCCTTGGCACGGTTGCCAGGGATAGAACCCCACGGCTATAGTTCACAAACGGTGAAATCCCCACTTTGTGAAGAATAGTCGTGGGGATTATTTTAGGGATGGTACTGTTCTTGGGGTATTGGTTGGACGCTGCACCGGTGTGAGGCATTAAGCTGGTGTGGAGATCTTAAATGGCCAACACACCATGGGCATTAAATTTGGAGATGGGGTTCTGAAAATTCAAATGTATCCGAATTAAGTAGGGCATTTATAGGTGATTTGGTTTAATTTGGGGTCTAAGTGGGGAAGATTACTTAATAAGTTAAATTACGCATTTTTATGTTGGGCACATATTTGGGATATTAAGGACAGTTTCTTGGACACACGGATTGCCGTGCAAGATGGGCGACTGATGACTTAGTCATTCACATCAGGCAGGGGGGTGGTATAATCCGATGTAATCCAGGCACGATTCATCTTGATGAAAGTTAGCATCTCAACGCTTTTCCAAGAAAGCCTTGTTCGTTGCGGTGTTACTATGTTGCCGGCCACGCTGAACACCCTCTCAGATGCAACACTACTGGCTGGGCAGGACAGCAGAGACAAAGAAAACTCTGCCAGTTGAGGCCAGATGTCCAGTTTCTCTGCCCAGTATTGCACGGGGTCGGTGACATTTTGGGGCAGCGTAGAATCCAGGTAGGCAGTGACCTGGTGGGTGAGCTCAAGCTGGTCTGAGCCATGAGTACGTTGTTGTGTCCCCTCTTCAGCAACTGGCCGCAGGAAATCACTCATCAGGGATTGGAGGCTGTATCGACTTCTCAGGCCTCCACTAGTGGTGGTGTTACTGGAGCGCGCTGGTTCCACCCTAGAGGATGTTGTCGGGGAACATGGCTGGTCTCGATGGTAAGTTGAGACCAACTGGCTGGTGAGTAGGTCCCGGTAATATGCCAGTTTTGCCTCCCTCTCTGATGGCGGAAAAAATTGAGCCATTTTGCCGCAGAAGCGGGGGTCCACCAGGGTGGCCAGCCAGTATTGGTCCCTCTGGCGGATGTCCACAATACGGCTGTCATTGCGCAGACACTCCCGCAGGCACCTTGCCATCTCCACTAAGGACAGTGAGCACCTCTCCTCTCCACTGTCCTCGGTATAGGTCCAGGGTCTGCTGGGGTCTTCCTCCTCTGCCACCTCATCCTCCATCTCCTGCTGCGATTGAGAGGCAGAGAAGCCAGGTGGCGGTGTGTGGAATGGCTGGGCGTAGAGATCTTCCTCTTCGTCACCCTCCATTGGCACTTCGTCCATGTCTGGGCTCAAGGCAATGTTCTGCCTTGGAGTGGTGGCCTGGGAATCCTCGCGGATAATGTTGGTCAGCGCACTTTCCAGAACATGGACAAGTGGGATGATGTTGTTGATCCCATAGTCATGCCTGCTAACGAAGAGAGTCGCGTCCTCAAAAGGGATCAACAATTGGCAGACTTCCCGCATCATCTGCCAGTGTGTCACTTGGAAGTCGCAGTGTGGCATGAAGCTGCCTGATTGCCCCATGAGGTAGTCTGTTACGGCTGACCGTTGCTCGTACAGGCGGTCCAGCATATGGAGGGCAGAGTTCCATCTTGTTGGGACGTCGCAGATTAGCCGATGTTGGGGCAGACTGCGCTGTCTCTGGATCTTCAGCAGGGTGTTCCTTGCAGCGTACGAGTGGCTGAAGTGTTTGCACATTCTGCGTGACATCCTCATGAGATCTTGTAGTGCAGGAAAAGATCGGAGAAACCTGTGCACTATGAGGTTGATCACGTGTGCCATACAAGGTGTATGACTCAGCCCTCCCCGCTGCACTGCTGAGACAATGTTCCTCCATTGTCTGCGACGACACTTCCCACCGTTAGTTGACGTGGGGTCAGCCATTCATGTATCTCCTCCCTTATGGTTCGGAGGAGCTCCTGCCCAGTGTGGCTCCGTTCGCCCAGGCTCACCAGATGTAGGACTGCCTGAGAGTGTCGGGCATGACATCGGTGGTAAGACTGGACAGCTGGCAAAGTGGCGGATGCTTGCAAGGTGGTGGAGGCAGTTGTTGTCCTTTCCGCTGCTGGCACCCTAAAGCACCGTGGAGGTGACAGTGGCAAGAATGGGCCAACTTCCAGATGGTCTTCAGGAAGGATGTTGACCCAATGGGCAGTAATGGACATGTACTGCCCTTGCCCATAATTGGAGGACCACACATCAGCACTCAGGTAAACGATCTTGGATACCGATAGTGCTAATGACTCACCAACCTTCTTCTTCACAAAACTATGCAAGGATGGCACAGCTTTGGAAGAGATGTAGTGGCGGCTGGGGACGCGCCATCTGGGGTGTGCACATGCCATTAAATCCCTGAAAGGCTGGGAGTCCACAAGATTGTAGGGCAGGGACTGAAGCACCAGCATCTTGACCAGGTGTCCTGTCAGTTTCTGGGCCATGGGATGGCTGCTTGAATAAACCTGACGTCTTTCCATGGACTCACCCAGGGATTGCTGCCTCATGAGCGGTGTAGATGGTAGTGACACCGTGCTGCTTCTTGCACTTGAGGCTGACGAGCTCTGAGTTGTACTGACAGGATGCTGCACGATGGGATCTGCAGTGGATGGTGCATCCTGACAGGAGGTGGTATTGGGGTCACGGTTCTTCCAGGCCTGTGGGTGTTGCCTTTCCATGTGCTTCCTCATGGATGTTGTGCCGAGATTATCCCCCCTACCACGACTGACCTTATCATTGCACAGCAGGCAAAAGGCAATGTGCCTATCTGTCCCAAGGCGGAAGAACTGCCAGACGACTGAGGACCGTTGTTTTCCGCCAGCCATGGGGGGTCTTGCTGGCTGTTGACTGCCACTGCTGGCTGAGGGTGCCCTCTCAGGACCCAGGCTTGAAGGTGAAGATCTATCTCTGGTAGCTTGTCTTCTACCGCTCGCTCTTCTGCCTTGTGTCCTTGCAACAGTGTGATGTTGCTGCGTCTGTGGCACCTCCATTTCCTCCCCTGATGATGCTGGGGATACTGCTGCTTCGGGGCGCCACGTCTGATCTGCCGTCTCATTGTCGTCAAATTCAGGACCAGTGCTAATTTCCTCCAGGATATCTGGTGTGGCACTGGATGCACCTCCCTGGCTCTGTTGACTTCCAGGCAACACCTCCTCTGGAGACTCATTACCTTGCACCTGCTGTCTTTGTAGAACTTCCTCCTCCTCCTCCTCATGACTAAAGAGTGGTAGAGAGTCGAAGGGCAGATCAAGGTTTGCCAACGTATCCATGGCAGAAGGTGCCCCACAGGTGATGGCCATTGTAATGACAGGGGACGGGGCAGAGGACTCTTGCTGACCGTCCCATGTAATGGTGGTGTCCGATGATCCAGCCGTTGCTTGACTCCTGGTTTGGGAGCTTTGGGCACTGGAACTTGAGGATTGGGTAAGCCAATCTGTAAGCCCTGGGTGGGTGGTTCTTACATGACCACTGGCGGTCACGGGTAGCTGCACCCTGCTGCCACGCCTGTTACCCCGGCTGCCACCGGGCCTGGTGCTGCTTGAACTGGGACGCTTTGACATATTTATTTGAGTATGGAAAAAATGAAAATGAGAAAACCAAAAAAAATATACACCTTATATAGCTTAATTCAACTATAACGGCTTTTTTAACTTTTTTTTTTATAACTTTTTTGGTAACTTTTTTTAGAACAGTTTTTTTTATATTTTTTTGTTTGTTTTATATTTTTTTGGAGTTTTTTTGTAACTTTTTTAGTCGCGGCTACACTAGGTTGAACAGCAGAACAGCAACCTGGAGCGTGTACTGATGGTCACGGGACAGGAGCTGGCTCAGTGCTACCTGTACTGACGTTATAGGTTACTTCACCTATAACGTATTATTAACAGCAAAAAATTTTTTAAAATTTTTTTTTTTAGAACTTTTTTTTATATATTTTTTTTTTATATTTTTTGGTGTTTTTTTGTAACTTTTTTTTGTCTCAGGACTCGCAGCTACACTAGGTTGAATGCACCCAGCAGAGCAACAACCTGTACAAATTGTCACGGGACAGGAGCTGGCTCAGTGCTACCTGTACTAACTCAACTGTCCTCCTGACAGCTTTCTCTCACTAACCCTTTCTAATCCTCTCTCTTTCTCTCTATCTCTCCCTGTCTCTGTCTAGCAGATTACCTATCTAGCTATCTTTATTTTTTCTTCTAACTAACGTGGAGCTCCTCTCTGTGTGCTGTCTGGCAACAGAATGACGAGCTTCCGTCGTGCAACAGCACTTAAAGGGCAGTGGGAGTGACGTCACAGCTCTTGCATTTCACAGAAAAACAGGATACAAGGGATTTTATGTGTAATAATCCCTTGTATCCTGGTCTATTCTGTGAAAACGGTACAGTTTTGATGTGCCGTTTTTATTTTAACCAGATTCGTCTTAAAAGTTCTTAAACGAATCTGGTTCGTTACGGTTCTGTTCGCTCGTCCGAACGAACGTTCGGACGAACGAAAATAATAACCCATCTCGGCCATTCTCCTCCCAAAAGGGTGGTTTGACACGAGGGTCACACCAGGATACAAGGGATTGTAGGAGTAATAAATAATCCCTTGTATCCTGGTCTATTCTGTGAAAACGGTACAGTTTTGATGTGCCGTTTTTATTTTAACCAGATTCGTCTTAAAAGTTCTTAAACGAATCTGGTTCGTTACGGTTCTGTTCGCTCGTCCGAACGAACGTTCGGACGAACGAAAATAATAAGTTATTATTTTCGTTCGTCCGAACGTTCGTTCGGACGAGCGAACAGAACCGTAACGAACCAGATTATTAATAACCCATCTCGGCCATTCTCCTCCCAAAAGGGTGGTTTGACACGAGGGTCACACCAGGATACAAGGGATTGTAGGAGTAATAAATAATCCCTTGTATCCTGGTCTATTCTGTGGAAAAAGTAAACTTTATTTACGAACCTGATTCATACGAACTTGACGAAAGTTCGGTTCGGGGACGAACCGAACGTTCGGTAAAGTTCGTAACGAATCTGGTTCGTTACGGTTCGGTTCGCTCATCCCTAGTAGAAACCATGCAGACACTTTAGTAAGGAGCAATTTAGTAAATTTATTAATGCACATTTATGCATTAATTCCCCAGGTCAAAAAGAGGGGCATTTACGGATCTAAGAGGGTCAGAGGGACTTGGGTCAGAAAGAGGGACTGTCCCTCCAAAAGAGGGACACTTGGGAGCAGTGGCATAGCTATAGGGATCGCAGTTGCGACCGGGCCCCTAAGCCAGGGGGGCCCCGAGGGCGCCCCTTGCCACTTGCAGGGCCGCACCGCCAATTAGGAAGAGGCCTGCATCGCTGCCAGCCTGATGGAGGTAAGTATTAGTGTTAATTTTTTTTTATTGCAGCAGTCATGGACTGGAGCTCTATCGGGGGCACTGGGGGCATTTTTAGGGGGCACATGGGGGCATTTTTACTGGCACATGGGGGCACTGGGTGCATTTTACTGGCACATGGGGGCATTTTTACTGGCACGTGGGGGCATTTTTACTGGCACATGGGGGCACTAGGGCATTTTTATTGGCACATGGGGGCACTAGGGGCATTTTTACTGGCACATGGGGGCACTGGGGGCATTTTTACTGGCACATGGGGGCACTGGGGGCATTTGTACTGGCACTGGGGGCATTTTTACTGGCACATGGGGGCACTGGGGGCATTTTTACTGGCACATGGGGGCACTGGGGGCATTTTACTGGCACTGGGGGCATTTTTACTGGCACATGGGGCACTGGGGGCATTTTTACTGGCACTGGGGGCATTTTTACTGGCACATGGGGCACTGGGGGCATTTTTAATGGCACTGGGGGCATTTTTACTGGCACCAAAGGGCATTTTTACTGGCACATGGGTGCACTGGGGGCATTTTTACTGGCACATGGGGGAACTGGGGGCATTTTTACTGGCACTGGGGGCATTTTTACTGGCACATGGGGGCACTGGGGGCATTTTTACTGGCACTGACGGCATTTTTACAGGCACATGGGGGCACTGGGGGCTTTTTTACTGGCACTGGGGGCATTATTACAGGCACTGGGGCCATTTTTACTGGCACATGGGGGCACTGGGGGCATTTGTTACTGGCACATAGGGTCACTGGGGGCATTTCTTACTGGCACATGGGGGCACTGGGGGGCATTTCTTACTGGCACTTGGGGGCATTTCTTTATGGCATGGGAGCACTGGGGGCATTTTTACTGGCACTGGGGGCATTTTTACTGGCACTGGGGGCATTTTTCTGGCACATGGGAGCACTGGGGTTTCTTACTGGCACATGAGGGCACTGGGGGCATTTCTTACTGGCACATAATTTGGGGGGCATCTATGGGTGGGGAGCACTTCTTACTGGCACATTGGAAGCATTATTACTTCAGGGGCACAGTGGGGACATTAGTACTGTTGGGGGCACTATTACTAACAAGTGCACTCTGGCAGAGAATAATTAGTTGGGAGCACTATTACTATGGGGGGCGCCCCTCGCACAGTATCAGCGCAGTTATTTCTAGGGTACGTTATGTTCACACTATTACTGGGCACTATTTGCTGGGCGCAGTTATTTTAGGACACTATGTGCCAATAATTATTGAAGGGCACTATCTGTGTGGTACTAGTGGCACAGTACTGGGGGTGGTAGGATTATTTGTCCAGAAGACGGGAGGATGATGGAAAAGTAGTAAACTAAGATTTTTTTCTGTCAAACTGCAGAGATGAGAAATGGCTGAAAAATGGTGTCTGGTCTGAAAGGAGAAGATGAGGAAAGAGAAGATTTACATCAGAGGAGATGTCACTGGATGTAAGAGGTATGGGGCGATGTATTATACTGGATATAAGAGGTATGGGGCGCTGTATTAGGCTACATTCACACGAACATTGTGTTTTGCAGTCTGCAAATTGCGGATCTGCAAAAAAAGGATGATGTTCCGTATGGCATCCGTTTTTTTTGCAGATCCACCGTAACAATGCCAATCCTTGTCCGCAAATGGACAAAAATAGGAATGGACATACAGATGTGGACAGCACACAGTGTTCATTAAAGTGGATAGGTCCGCATCTGAGCCACAAAATATGCAGATCGGAGGCCGCAAGCTGAACTCTTGCACCAGGGCCCATGAGCCTTTAGCTATGCCCCTGCTTGGGAGGTATGGTAAAGCTGTAAATCATAAACTTCTTTATTCACAGATTTCCCCCCAAAATCATCTTCTGTGTATATGTGTGATGTGATAAATGGTCATCATGTATCCTGCGGTTAGACCTCAAATTTTGCAGTAGTAGCATTAGTTGCAGTACTTGCCTTCTTTCACAGATGAGATGTAACGGTCTGAGGATAACTGACTGTTTTCTGTTTTCTGTTTCAAACTGAAACCCAGCAATCCTATTGGCTGTTCAGTAATGCAGTTACCATGGTAACAAGAGTGCCCGCACATTTAAAGGGACAGGACGCTGCTCTTGGACTGCAGTGCATTTTACTAGATGTTTCTTATTATCTGAACAAGAACCTGTAGAGATGATGTGTTGGAAATACTTATATATCTTCATATTTCTAGACACATTCATTTGTAAAAGCCGCAGAGCTATTTCTGTAGGAAAGGTGACATATCCTGATATTCTGGCAGTTTTATGTCTACAAAGAAAACCTGTTAATATATAGAAAGGTTTGAATTCTGCATTTTTATATTTATTTTGAAGTATCTATTCTATGTATAAACTTACAGAGGTATTCCGGTTTTAAAGATTGCATTTATTTGTGTAGAGAACAGGCAGTCATACAATATTCTAATATACATGTATATAACATTCTGCTCACAGACATTTATTATATCTAATAATAACCTCTCTGTAGAGAATAAAATGGCACAGAGCATTTTGATCCTGTGTAATGCAGCCATAGGAGAGATGAATGATGGTGTCAGTTATGTGACCTCTGACAGTAAGTGCACTGGCCAGGTATGTACCAGGTGAGCATTGATTTATTGAGGAGCAGAACATGTACAGTCCACTGTATATACTGTAGCTGCATCATGTCTGTCACTGTCTGTGCTAGTTGTTTTTTTTTTTGCACATAACTTTATTGACAATATCCCAAGCCATGTGAATGCTATCATCAAAGTAATTCCTCCGGCCACTGGGTCCATGCAGTACGCCATCATTGAGGATTCATGCATGTGATGGTCTTTTCTTTAGTGTGCAATCCGTATTTTTCCCACATATATAAGATAAATAGACATACAGTATATGTAAAGTATGGAGCATAATATAAGGTGTGTCCCCATCCATGTTTTACCATTATGTATATATTTCCAGAAAAATCTATCATCTGATAACATATCTCTAGAAATGTTATATATGACAGCAGGGGTGTAGCTACAGGGGGTGCAGAGGTAGCAGTTGCTACCAGGCCCAGCAGCCTGAGTGAGCTTAAAGACTCCTGTTATAAAAAGTGCATGCTGGTCAAGTGGCAGGAGGGAAGGGTGGGTGCATTAAAATTTTTGCCTCAGGCAGCAAGAAGGCTATGGCCCTGATTTATCACACCTTCACTCCAGAATTCTGTCTTCAAAAAGTCGCACGATAGGGCTTTTGCGACTTTTTTGCGCATTTTTTTGCGACTTTTTGCATGTGTACACAACTCACTCCAGTTTGTAATATGGGTGGAAAAGTGGGTGTGGCTAGCCATGTTAATGAGTTTCACTCCAGATTTATCATTGCGACTTTTTTAAAAAAGTCGCAAAATAGTCGCAATCTCACTCCAGGAGGAGGGTGGAGTAGGAAAAGTGGAGTAGCTTCTCTAGACAGAAGTGTTAGGTTTAAGGACAAGCCACATTTATCAAACAACCTGGGACGTTTGATAAATGTGGCAGAAAGTACTCCAACACAGACTGAAGCAAAACTGACTTCAAATATTTTCCTAATGATAAATTCCCCCCTATGTGCTTCTGTGAGTAGAGCAAATATAGAGTCAGGACACATTAATTTATTCACACAGTGCAACAATACATATTCTGGAGTCTTTTTTAAGTAAGGCTACTTTCACATCTGCGCTTTCCCTTTCCGTCATAGGATCTCAATAGTGGGGGGAAAACACTTCCATTTTATCCCCATTCATTGTCCATGCACCAGAATGCATTCGGTTCTGTTTGGTTGCGTCCCCATTGCGGACAAAATAACACTGCAAGCAGCCTTTTTCTGTCCGCGATGTGGTGCGGAGCAAGACGGATCCAGCATGACTCACAATGTAAGTCAATGGGGGCGGATACGTTTTCTCAGACACAATAGAAAACTGTCTTGGCTATTTTAAAGATAATACAACCGGATCTGTTCATTATTGATGCAGACGGTTATATTATTGTGATGGAAGCGTTTTTGCTGATCCGTGACAGACCCAGCAAAAACGCAAGTGTGAAAGGAGCCTAAGCATGGTACTGCACTTACAAAGCCTCAGTCTGCAGTGTAATCATAGTAATAATCATCTAATTTATGTATATATATATATATATATATATATATATATATATATATATTGTAAACTGAATAATACATAACAATTGTGAAAATTGCCATTATGCAGTACATCCATATGTGACTACATAGTCTTTATAAGCATCCATGAATAGTGCGACAATCAATAACAATAATGTGTACATAAATACATTAAACATGTCTTAAGTAACGACTGTATTAAAGTGGTAATTAAAATGCAGAGAAAGAGCATAGAATAAAAATCTTGTTTATCGTGTCATTCTGGAACGATGAGCATCTGTCATGCAACTTTCTGCGAGTTCATAGGATTACAGCATTCTGAAGCCACCATATTTTTTATGGCGCTAAACCCAATTAATGTATAATACGATGACTATTAACAATAAGAGGGGATATAAAACAATGATGGGAATAAATAAAACTTCTTAAGAGGTTATCATATAAAGTACACAATGTACTGGTGACAATATGGGAAAGTACGTATTTGTGGTAGCTAAGGCTACTTTCACAATAGAGTCTGTCTGCCCAATTGTTCTACTCTTAATTTCTGCTACCTTATAGCCTAGGGAATCTTGATGGATGAATTTGCTGGACTTCTCATCCAGTCTAACATCATCGGTAGAGCTCTGTTATATTTGACCCTGAGAATTTGTCTATTGGGTAAAGATGTGACCATGGGTCTGGGATGAATGCATTCAATCCCCTACTGATTGAAATCCATTGGTTTAAGAAACAGACCTGTTATTAACCATTCCTTGTCTGCATACCAATACAAGAGCACCTGTATTAACAACTTTAAGACAGCCATAAAAAATTTTTTTACAGTGACCATTCGAGGAACTTCATCAGAAGAAAATTAAAGTCATATTTTGTAATTGATACAAATTTTTTATTTTTTTTTGCTTATGTGCCTTATATTTACCGTATGTTTGTTCTTTCTTCTTTAGTGACCAAGGACAGTGTCTTGGATCGAAACAGCAGACTACAGTCACATCAACCCTATTACTTCGTATCTTTACTAAATGTAGATCTTTTTTTTGCAACCTTTTGCTTATGTGAAATAAACTGAATCCTGTAATTTGACTGAATGCCGTGGTTATCGTTACACATTTCTAATAAAATTGTACCTATTTCTGTAAAAATATATTAAAACACTTAACATGACTTAACACTTAAAAATACTTGACGGTTACTTTAAACTCAATACATATGTTGTTCTTGGTCAGATTTAACCAACGACCTCAATGCTTCAAGACAGAAAAGTACTAATCAATGCATTATATAAATATATTATTAAATAATTTATTGTACTTTTATTTTAGGACCATATTAAACTCAGAATCCCACAACCTTAATAAAATACTAGCATGACCATGTTGTACATTTGGCCAGTGATTGAATATATGAATAAATATTCTGTGTATTCACCCTTAACCAGAAGCACTTTAAAATATACCGTAGGGGGCCATTTATGAATAGCTAAATCTAGGCGTATATCTGTTGCAGATTCGGTCACAAAGGGGATTTGCGGACGAATCTGCAACTTCTTCCCCATCCACGCCATGTTCTAAAAAAAGAGGCGTAGCATGGGCCAGCCTGTCTCATTTATCATTTTCTATGCCTGTTATAGATGTAGAAAATTATCTAAATCTACACCAGCAAGGGAGCTGTCATAGATTTAGGTCTGCGGTGGATGCGCCTAAGTTATGTAGAGGCATCATATCCGGCATCTCCAGATACTACCTTTCCCCACTGGAGACCATTGACTATAATGTGACCTGGAGGGAATCTGGGCTTTTTCCAGCATTAGTACCAGGACTCAACAAATACTGCTGCTTGCAACGGTAATCGTCCATCCGAATCTTGGCACTAATGCCGGAGACAGGCCTGATCCCCATGGGGTCTCATTATAGTCAATGGGGCCTGACGGTACTGCAGCAGTTTCCAGCTATACCAGATGCTGGAACAGCTTGCCAGAACATTTTACCGTTAGTGTGAAACTATCTTAAGGGTTATGGCCAAATTATAGGTTTTATATATGAATTATACAGGTTGAGTCAAAAGTTGCAGCACACTCTTTTATTTCAGAAACAAAAGGGAAAATTAAATATCTGAATATCCCAGCAAGTAATGGTTGAGGGGGCCTACCTTTTAAGATACGTATGTCTGGAACATGGGCGCCATCTTGAAAGCCACCATATTGGATCAAAGGCAAATTTTTTCCAATGGGAAGGGGGTCAGCATATCAAAGAAGACCAGAATGTTCTCAGAAATCGATTGTTAGAATCAGATTTGCAATATCTCTTGTGGTTCAAAATTTATCAACACAGAAAGTTCAAAACTTCAAAGTTCTGTGTCCAGCACCAGGGAAAATACACTGGACATGTCAAATAGCTGTGTATTAGAGGGAATGTTCCCGATTGTTGCAACTTTCTGTGTTGGTGCCATGTTTCTGACATAGCCTAAAAGATAGGCCCCCTCACCCATTACTTTCTGGGGTATTCAGATATTTCATTTTCCCTTTTGTTTCTGAAATAAAAGACTGTCCTGCAACTTTTGGCTCACCTTGTGTATTTGGAAGTCCAGAGGCTATTTTCAGAAGTCCCATAGCAGTGACTAGAGAAAAACTCCAATAGCAATAAATAGAGGGTGTGCTCTCCTTCACTTCTAGGGCACTGTTCTAAAGATAGCAGTGGGTCATAGAGATGGAACCCTCATCTATCTGACATTTGTGGTATATACAATTGATATGCTATAAATGTTCAGTTGGGACAACCCCGTGAGAAATTCATAGAAATCATGGTCCAATTCCACATATTGTAATTTGCAGTCTTAGGCCCCATTCACACGACCGTATGTATTCCGTGATCCGTATAAAAACGAAACGGAAGACATACGGAAAGTCTTCTGTAGTGTTCCGCAATTTTGCAGACCCATTGACTTTAATGGGGCTAAGGACGTGATTTTGTGGCCAAGTATAGGACATGTTTTATTTTTTTTGCGGGGGAACTTCCGTGAGATACGGGATGCGGAATGCACATGGTGTGCATTCCGCATTTTTTTATCCTATGGAAAAATGAATGGTTCCGTATCTTATCCGCAAAAGTGCGGATAAGATGCGGAAATATACATACGGTCGTGTGAATGGGGCCTTACTGTGTTATAAATGTATTAATTCTCCCTAAAGATTTTTCCTGTATTGAATTTACAGGAAAAAGGCATCAAAATGCTTTGTATGTAAGGATAAAACTAGTAATTATATCTGAAGTCACTTTACATAACAGTGATCCAAATGTTTTCCTTTCAACACCATTTTACTTTTTATGAGTAGAATTAATCTTTCATCTTTGAAACAATTAGAAATGTGAAATAAAGGGGTTTTCTAGGAGTAAAATATCGATAACTTAATATCAGATTGGTGGGGGCCCAACAGACAGCACACAGCCGATCCGATATTTTTAGTGCTGCGTCTTCTTCTAAGCCATTGATGTCATGTTCATTGGTCACATTGTAGCTCAGTCCTTTTCCAGTGAATGGGGCTGAGCTGCAATACCAAGCATAGCTGCTATACAATACAGCGCTGTGCTCTGTAAGCTGTGAGAAGGACGCAGTCCTCATCATGCATTTTGTCCGTTGCAATCAGCTGATCAGAAGGGGTCCACCCTAAGGAGAAGTCACCAATATTGTATTCCCGGAAAATCCCTTTAATTTCAGAGCTATAAAATAAATTGTACTGTAAATTGCAATGTCTACATGAAGCATTACTCCATTTACTTACTTAGTGTGGGTGACAAATCTGGAGATCCAGCCACAACTGAACTATATGTATGCTGGGCAAACATTGAATATAGGAATATTTCTTATACAGTAGTCTGAAGGAGGTTTCAGCAGTAACCAATCAAATCTACAGTACTTATACAAAAGAAATTTAACAAAACGTGTTTTAAAAAGATATTAGAAATTTTACATTACAGGGACATATTCATAGCATTTTTACACCTGCAAAATTTTAACATATTGAGGCATGATATGCAGTTTTAGTGTTTTAGTGTTTCTTGTAGTTTCCATTCCCTTGCCAGTCTGTACTTTCTAGTGTCTTCTGACGCACAGGAAATGGCTCCTCAATCACTACAGCAACCTACACCAAATGAATGATAAGAGTGTGAGTGGAAGTTGATTAGTGTCTTGCACCCTCCATTAAAAGTCTTCCTCCATAATCAAGGCCCAATTCTAGTCATCATGGAGGAGGGCCAATAGTGGGTGATAACTATTTTTATTAGGAAAACCCCATTTAGTAACAAACTATCAATCCCCATATGCCATTTCTAATACATGTGAGCAAATTATATATGAAAAGAGGTACCAATATAAAATGAAGACTGTGGATTGCAATTATTCTTTGGTTATATAAAGTTATATTTCATCTACTTTGACATAAATCCAGCGGGATCTGGACTAAGTTAAAAGAAGAGTTATTCTTGCACAAAGAATCAAGATAAATTGCCAAAAGTACAACTTTACAACCACAAAAGGCCTTGTTCATTAAACCTTGATTTGGCGAATGTAAGGCTGACATGCAGCTTGACGTGATTTAAATTTTTCATTTACATTTTATTCACTTAGCATATGCAATGGAATACATTTGTCAGTGAAGATCAACCTTTTTACCAGTTTCACTTCAATACTTAAAAAAGGAATACATCTGAGAACAAAACCTGGGAAACTTTCAATGTTTTATTCTCTTAGTTATTTGACCTCCTAGTTTTCAGTCCAATCATTTTAAAGCTTTCTGACCAAAATATAAAAAATATTACATTTCCTGTTTGTATTATAATAGAGATAATATATATATATATATATATATATATATATATATATATATATATATATATATATATGTTGTTTATAGCATTTTTAGAGGGGTATATTGTAGAAAAAAACGTGATGTTATTTTTTGGGTTCGCCATAAGAAATTCATATGTACACATATGTATGTTCTTTATTTGCATGCTAAACATTATTTTATGCAAAGTAATTGTTTATTGTATTTTTGGGCAGGTGATCGCATAAACTTACATACAAACAGATCATTCTCTGTGTCATTATAATGCAGGCTACTGCTAGGACAACACTGTAAGGACAAGGACAGCAATGCAGTTTTTTTTTAGGTCTATAGGGCTGATGGTATAGGGTTCCCCGGTGCCAGGTTCCACATTATGTCAGCCAGCCATTAAATGGCCACATTTTAGTTACACTATGGCTAAACATTTCACAAATGTAATCATTGTTCCTGAGCAATTAATAGATGAGGAAGGTAATTAAGAAGAGAATGTGGCTATGATTTTAATCCATACTCCAACAGTAATGGCTAGTATAGGAAAAAACACAAAACCATGCCAATTAACCCTTGATGCAAACCAAGGGGGAGGGGGCTCTTCTGTCTAGTCAGTGTTACCACTGGCATTGTGATCACAAGAGCTGACTAGGAAATGCTCAGATCCCCGGATCTAAGGTACCTTGGCAGTCTATTACTAGTAATACAATCCAGCCAAGAAATAGTGGGATAATTAGAAACGCACAATAAATCAGTATAAAAATATATCACGTTTAGGGCTCATGCACACGACCGGTGCAGCCCGCATCACGGATCGAGGATCCATTCACTTCAATGGGTCCACAATCACAGAGATGCGGAGCGGAGGCACGGATCGGAACACCATGGAAGCACTACGGTGTGCTTTCATGGTGTTTTTGGCCATGCCTCTGCACGGCAAAAAAGTAACGCAAGCACTTGAAAATGAATGGGTCCGCAATCCGAATACGGCGGTACCCACTGTCAGTGCCCGTGCGTTGTGGACCGCAAATTGTGGTCAACAGCAGGGCCACTGAACCCACACATTTATGTGCATGAGCCCTTATTCATACCAGTAAAAAAAAGATATATTCAAATGTTTTATTCCCTAGGGAGAGTAAAGATCAAATTTAAAAACATAAATATTTCTTTAAGATTAGGAAAAAAAACATTCACGTTGAAATCTTGCCATCATCCTCATGATATGGTGAATTAAATGGTGCCTTAAAGAGGAAAAAACAACATTTATATGTAGGAAGGGGTTAAAAAGTCAAAGGACAGTTAAAACTTAAAAAATATTCATCTTATGAATGAACCTACAAACTCTCAACATGGAGAAATAAAGGCTGAAGAAATACATAAAAAGATTTAATTTTATTGAGACATACCTTATATACCGTACATAAATATAACAAAAATAAATCAAAATGAGGACAAAACGCATTAAATTAAGAAATGGTCTTCACACATGCTGCACTGAGTACAGAATCCCCCAAATAAACACACTCCCACAAAAGCTGGAAATACATGTCACTATCATAGAGGTTAATGAACCTGTTACATCCAAATCTGACACCTGGAGTAAATTCTGTGCAGTGAACCCAGCACTGCAGCAGGGGTAGGGTAAAACCCCCACCTAAAGATTCCTGCAGTCCCCAGTCAGGATGACTACACAATTATGTGAAACGCACATTGAGGCACATTCTGGACTTCATGCTCCTTCAAACATGTCCACAGTGGGTTATTTCCCTGATGTATATATTTTTGTCACACTAGCTGGGATCCCCCCCATTTTTTGGTCCTATGATAGTGACATTTATTTCCAGCTTTTGTGGGAGTGTGTTTATGTGAGGGGTTCTGTACTCAGTGCAGCATGTGTGAAGACCATTTCATAATATGATGACTTTTGTCCTCATTTTGATTTATTTTTGTTGTATTTGTGAATATAAATATATATCTCAATAAAATCAAATCTTTCAGGTATTCCTTCAGCCTTTATGCCTTTGTTTTTCCTTCTTAGAAGTTTCTTTCTAGTTTTATTGGTCAGGTTGGGGCCCTGCTAGCCTACTTTCAGTGTATATGCTTTCTATGAATAGATAGGGCTCCTTTCACTCAACAGAAGACAAAAGAGTGCAATTTTAGCTGTCAGGCTGGTTTACTTAAGGTAACCTTACTTGACTATGCTTTTTTATGCAGAAACAGCTAAAAAAATAAAAATAAATAAATATATATATATATATATATATATATATATTGGATAGGAGTCAATGGATAATGTATCCCACCAACAGTGGTATATACAAGAGCCTTTTGTCAGAGGCATTTGTTAGGCAAAAGCTCAGTGTAGGGATGCATTGAGCTATAATAAAAAAAAAATCTATGTCAGGATCTGTGTACTTAGATTCAGGATGGGAGACTGCAGGGACCTCCATCTGTCAGCACTCCTTCCTGAAACTAATCAATCTTTGCTGCCACCACTCATCATATCAGGCTTACGAGACACCTTGCATTACATAACACCTAAGTACTCTCTACAGCTGCTAGCATTCACAGGGTTAATAACTCAATCTAGTTTACGCTTCTTCTAAGGTCATGGAATCATTAGAACACAAGAAGGCTCTTATTAAAGTGAAGTTTTACTATAAAAAAAGAAAGTGCGTACAAACAATGGGGTTATCATAGAAAATATAACATAACATATACAGACACATACATACAGTGAAAAATAACAGTTTGTAAAATAAAAGGGAAAAAAACAGAACTTTATGTCATGCTATGCGACAGTTAAGTCTGGTTGCCTGGAGAAGCAGAAATATCGGTCAGTCCATCAGCTAGTGATCCCCCAAAAAATGACCGTTTGCTTCACTCCATGCATGTGTTAAAAAGGGTCAGTATCATCCACCCCGACAACAACCCCACTTCCTTCCCCACCCGCTGGTGATGTCAGAGGAGGCCAGGGAGTATGGTAATGACTAGAGTTGAGCGAACGTGCTCGTAACGAGCACTGTAGCGCTCGGATCCCCTGCGCTCGCATGGCCGCAGGCATCTGGATCCGTCCTCACCTGACTGTAAGTCAATGGGGATGGATCCGTTTGGTATGACACACAAGTGTGTCATACCAAACGGATCTGTCCCCACTGACTTGCAGTTGGGTGAGGAGGACGGATCCGGATGGCTGCGCCCATGCGAGCGCAGGGGATCCGAGCGCTACAGTGCTCGTTACGAGCACGTTCACTCAACTCTAGTAATGACCTTTTATGTCAGTTTTTACGACCACTTGCTGGAAACCAAGTCTTCCTCAAAATATTTGTATGGAAATATCTTTTTGGATATTCACCTTACCAATTTCATCTTACCTCCACCTACTCCATCTGAATGTCCCGCACACATGCATACCAAACATAGTTATCTAATTGCTCCCTGTTACTAAGTGGAGATTGATTTGGTTTTAATACCATGGAAGCATATACATGGCCTGAGTTCTCAGGAGGCAGCATGTGGCTCAAATATGGATTTGTCCACTTATTTCTTTCATGTATATTGCAAGATAAGGGTTTCATGTGTGACCTCAGTGAAAAGGACACTAGCCTTCTCCTGACCCCTCTAACGGTTCTGGTCTGTATCGCGCTGCTATCTGACATCTTCACACTTTATGATAGGGGTCTGGTTTCTTACTGATTTTTTGCTGCAATCTCTGGCATGGGCGGACATGGAAGAGGTGATGACCCCCTACAGGAATGTAAAAGGAGGGGTTGCCTACTCCTAACAATAATTTTAATCTCGATACTTCTATCACCACAGAAGGTAATTTTGTAATGTATTTATTTTACCTTTATTGCTCCTATCTTCCATTCTGTGATCACATGACCATGTCCATGCCACTCTTTCTTATTTCTTGTGATGTTATGTCCATGGGCATGTCAAATCAGTAACAGGGACAGTGATAAGGAAATGTCTATGTAACTAACAGGGTGCAGGGGCTATAAACTAGCTGGGTGTTGTTAGAGGCAGTGATAGGTGAGTGTCTATGTAACTAGCTGGGTGGGAGGAGCTACAAACTAGCTGGGTGTTGTTAGAGGCAGTGATAGGTGAGTGTCTATGTAACTAGCTGGGTGGGAGGAGCTATAAACTAGCTGGGTGTTGTTAGGGGAGGAGCTGGAGCTGTGAGAGAGGAAGGAGAAGTGCATCATGGGTTTAGTTGGACGTAGTAACAGTAAATGTTACATACAGGATGTAACAAACCACAGTAATTTGTTTACATGGCGAAATGGGTCAGGAGAATCAAACTGAAAAAAACAGGGGGAAGATGAACATGAGGTAAACATCTACATGAGCATACCTGCTAAAAACTATAGTTATCCCTGAAAACTCCTTTAAAGGTCATTTGTCAGCAAATTTGTTCCTATGAACCTATGACACTGGCTGACCTGTTACATGTGCACTTGGCAGCTGAAGACATCTGTGTTGGTCCCATGTTCATATGTGTCCGCATTGCTGAGAAAAATGACGTTTTAATATATGTAAATTAGCCTCTAGGAGCAACAGGGGAGTTGCCATTACACCTAGAAGCTCCGTTGTCTCTGCACCTGCCACGCCTTTTACACTGACTAGCTCTGTAAATCAGTGGAGAGGGCGCAGCAGTTGCAGGGAGAGCAGAGCCTCCAGGTATAACGGAAATGCCCCTATTGCTCCAAAAAGTTCATTCAAGATATGAAAGTGAGCATCAATATACTTACTACTCACCACCACAAGGTACTTTTAAAAGGCTGTTATTTCTTTATTCAATCCTCTGACTTTAATTCAAAATTCAAAATATATATTATAACATTTATAGTATGCTAAATTTCCTGCTCCATCTGCACAATGTTTCAGAAGACCCATCCCCTTAATCATGTCTTCAGCTGCCAGGTACACAGGCAACAGGTCAGCCAGTTTCATAGGTACAAATCGGCTGACAGATGCCCTTAAAGATTAAAAATGTATGATCTGTCCTGTAAAAAAAAACAATGCAAGGAGCAAACATGAAGAAATTCTCTTAATCTGATGCCAATACAGGCTAGGCCCCTAAAGGGTTATTATTATTTCTTATTAAAGTGCCATTCATTCCATGGCACTGTACATATGAAAAGGGGTATACATACATACATAATACAGATAATTACACTAAGCATGAACAAGACGAGTTACAATCTGGTACAGAAGGAGAGAGGGCCCTGACCACGAGGGATTACAATCTACAAAGTTACATAGCTGTCAATTACTATGGTAATATACCTTCAACTTAGAAGATTAATATGGGGTCAGGCTATTGTAGCCACAATACTGACCCTTAAATAAGACAGTATTACAGTCATCTGAAACGGCCCTTTGTTTGTGAAGCAGAATTGTGTTTGTGCACCATTTCCATAAACTTTTCCCAAACTCAAGTCACATTGTAACACGTTCCTAAAACTTTCTATAAAATCTCAAGTACAAAACAGTGTCAGAACTTCATCAGTTATCAATATAAATGAATTTGAAAGAAACTTCTGCATAGACTTTACATCTTACAAATGTTTAAAATTTTTGGGCTTTTGCCATTTTCATATATCTTATTAGACAATTATAATGCTATTATGCCAGTATTGTTGTTCTCCACCTCCGTTATTAGCCATTCTTTATCACTGTGCATTGCAAGCAGAGGATATAGAATCAATAAAAGAGAAGTTTACTTTTCACAGCAGGAGGGACATTTCTGAATAACGGTTTGTGCATCCATAGAATGCTAAATAAATGTTCCCAATAAAAAAAGAATATCAGATTCACAATGTGTCGACACGTTAGATTTTTGTTTATTTAATTCACCAAAACATTTTTAATCCTAGGTTGAAATTGCAATCTAATGTTTTATTAGTTTGCCAACATCTGTGAAATTGGGTTTCGATTCAATCTGGGATTTAAACTTCAAGCACACTCAGCTCAGGCGTATTATTTATAAGCACTCCGCTTCTTGTTTTCCTGTATTTTCAGTCTCCCTTTTTTTCTGCTGTTGTTTTCATTTCTAGCATTCGGTCCCAGCTGTACCATTTTGTTCATCACTGAAATTGCAAGTTGGAAACACAATAAGGGTATAGTAGGTAAAGAGTGACAGAAACACTTATTTGTACTTGTAGTTGTAAAGAGTGAAGACATCTCAGAGTAGCTCTTTTTTTTTTTCAAGCACTATTTTTAATGATCACAAAAAAAGGCTTCTAGTTCAAGTGTGTGTGTTGGTTCTTTTAGAACATTAATATAAGACCACGTAATGTTCATTTTTTAAAGGAAATTTGCAGCTCGGATTTTACATCAAAAAAGTAAAATCAAAAAAGTAAATATGTATCATCCTACAAAGATAAACCTAAAAAAAGAGCCAACAACTTGATATATGTAAGTATAAACAAGCTGATGTTTTATATGGAACTTTTTATCTTTAATAGATCCTCACGGGTAGTCATTAGTCTGAAGTGTCTATTTGTGAGTACTGTGCTCGGTTTATAAAACCTTGTCAGTGGCAGAGGAGACTTTATACGTTCAGCTTTTATTAAAGAATATTTGAGGAGGTGTATGGGACCTTATGGGTGGTTGTGTTGCCTTGTTTTTTTTTATTTTTGGCTTCTATGTTCTGGTTGCTGTGTTTTTATCACAGAAAATAGATTTAACAGTGCATGACTTTAACAATATCTTACTCATGCAAGGTGGCAAGGTTGCCATGGCATGCTTTTTTATTATTACTGTTTTTATAACCAAAACATGCAAACTACTCAAAACAAACAATTTTAAAAAAAAAATACATTTTTGAGCATGAAAATAAGATATTCATGCCCACATGCATTCATTTTTTGCTGTTATTTTTTAGCACATGTGATGGGCTTGCTCCACTTTTATAGCTAAATGTGAGCATGGTTTATGATCACAGTAATCATAATTATATACATATCGAATGGGCATATGTGCACATTAATTATAACTTACACTATTTCATTGAATACCTGTGTGATTAAAGGCCTTTTCACAGTGGCTAATGATCAATGGCAAGTATTGTAAAGGAGAAGCCCTAAGAATGCTTGTCCCAAATAACTGTTGTGTTTAAAGGTGCCACTGAACACCCAATACAAGAGCATTGTCAATGCAGACACCAAATTTATTGTTGCAGAACAGCAGATCATTCTGTGTAAACAGTGATCTGCTGCAAAAAAAATTAATCTGAATGGGGACAAATGATAGCAGTAGCACTCACTGATCACAAAAAAGTGAAGATGATTATTGCGTGTAAATGCAGTTCTCACCTCGACTCAGGATCAGGAACAAATGGTTTATTCTGGCTAATGGTCTGCAAAGACAGCCCATGTAAACGGGCCTTTAGTAAACATACAGCAACCAGCTTTGTCTGCACTTTTGCTATCTCTTGGATAATAAGCAAACTTCCCCAAAAGTTCAGATTTTATCAAAACTGAATTTTCTCTGATTCATTTCAGGCAAATGATGGATTCTCAGAAACTTCTTTGGATTTCTGGGTGATATATGTGTTGTCTGGGGTGTACTCTTTCTCATTATGGAGAGCTCCTAGTATGCAGAACATGTGTGTGGAATATTGAAGGCCAGGCAACACTCCTCTGGGTTTCTGGGAAAGACATTCAAATTAACTTTCCTATGTCCGATAGTGGCAGTAGTAAGATGCTAATTTACACATATTTTTCCCAGAAACCCAGAGGAGCGTTTACTGGCTTGCAATACTTCTCATGCATACCTGGTGTCCTCCATAAGGAGAAACAGTAGTCCAACTAAATCCTCTCAGGCAACCAAGCAAATTTTCTTTAGTGACCACCAATACGCTTTTTATTTTTTATTTTTACAGTGATCAAGTCTAAGAAAGGGCTTGGCTCTCACATAAGACCCACTCTACTACTCTAATGACCTGAACTCTTTAAATGCTGGGCAATAGCAGCCTGCTGGTGAATGTCAGTATAGCATTGACATTAAAATACTGTCCCTGGGAACTATTAAATGGTTATAAAATAGTAAAAAAAAGTTTTAATAAAAAATTCCAAGTAAAAAATAAACAAAAAAAATGCCAGAATTTCCACCCAAAAATTGAAAAAAAAAGTGGTCAAAAAGTGGTACTTACACCAAAATGATACCAATGAAAATGACAAGTTGTCCTGCAACATTCAAGCCCGCTGCATTGATACTTAAATGTTTCTTGAATATTTCTACTAGCAGTGTACAATTGCAGTGTATGCACATGTGTCCTGTTCATTGGCAAGCACATAATTTGTGTATGCGCATTTACTTTGACCTTATCCTCCCAACTATTGAACATTGCAGTATGGCCCCAGCCATGCACAGAAGACCAGAGCCACTACATTGCAGTAATAGAGCTTCAAATGTATACGCATGGTTGCAATAGCCCTGCAAGGTCATAAAGACGACATCAGGGCTTCTGTTCTGTGAGTTCTGAGAGAACAAGCAATGTTCCAGTTATGTGTAGAGGGAAGTAGTCAGACAGGGGATGACTATACAACACCTTTAAGGGTACGGCTACACGACAACATTTATTGACAGCAAGTTTCAGAAAAGTCACATGCACAAAAATACATGTGACTTACCTGCGACACAAAATCTGACATTTCTGGATTTTTCACGACTACTGCATCACACTCTCAGCATGTTGCATGGCATTGTGACACCATTGACAAACATTACATTACATGAAATATTGCACGACACTCTTGTCACACAACACGTGTTGCTATGTAACCATACCCAAGGTGAGGCATCTGCTTCAGGCAGAGCCATCTAGGGGAAAGTAAGGGGAGGCAATACACAATGTACAGTACTTCACAATAACAGTGTAATACTCCATGTGCTGTTACTATGTAGGAAGATCAGTCTCACCCTCAGGATGTGCCACATACAGTGCAAAAGGTGCAGGATGTCCTCCTGACAGCTGCCTCCGGGAGAAAAAATCTTTAGCAATCGGGTCAGGATTGAGATGTTTAGGTAATAACTGCAGATTTCACTCCCAGTAAAGTTTTAAAGACTACACAGCCTGAGATAGAGCCAGTATGGGCATCTGAAAATCATGGGAGCCTAGGGTACTCTTGCAGATTAGTTCTGTTAGGGGGGTATTATTACACACATTATATTGCAGGTTGGTTCTGTTATTGAGTACTATTACAGGATAGTTCTGTTATGATGGGCTACTATTGCAGGTCTATTCTGTTATGGTATACTATTGCAGGTCGGTTCTGTTATAGGGTACTAATGAAGGTCAGTTCTGTTATAGGGTACTAATGCAGGTCAGTTCTGTAATGGGGTACTCTTGTAGGTCGATTCTGTTAGAGGGTATTATTACAGCTTAATTCTGTTATGGGGTACTATTGCAGGTTAGTTCTGTTATGGGGCACTCCTACAGGTTGATTCTGTTAGGAGGAATATATACATACATACAGACACTACAGGGGTGCATTATATGTACTGGCACTAGAGGGGGCATTATAATACTGGGGACACTATATCAGGACTTTATAAATACTGGGGCTACTACAAGGGGCATTGTAAATACTTACAGCTTCTATAGGGATATTATTACTACTGGGGACACTATAGAGGGCCTTATTACTACTGTGAGCTCTATAGGTGGCTTTATGACTACTGTGGGCTCTACAGGGGTGCCTTATCGATTGGCCTTATTACTACTTGGGGGCTCTAAAGGGCTGCCTTATAGAGGAGCCTTGTTATTACGAGGAGGACTATGGGGGGCCTTATTTCTACTGGGGGCACAATGGTGGTATTAATACTGGGGTTACTGCTGGAGCATTTTATTGGGCCATTTCAATTTTCATCAGAAAAGCTAGGTTCACCCCAGGTCTTTGAGGTGTATGTGAGTATCTGTAAGGTGGTATTATGTGTTTACTCACGTGTTCACAGGATTTTGTATGGTAGTGTTATTTGGGGACTGCATGGTACTATTTGTATTATTTGTGCAATTTGTAAGTATGGTGGTATAATTCAACTGATATACTAATATATTGTTTGTACAATTGCAGTGTTATTTGCACTATTCAACAGTATTATTGTGGACTGTAATATATTATTATTGATTTACTATATATCAGCAGTTTAACACTTTTACAAAGATATTGAGGGAGAATAATCAAAACTGGTGTAAAGGAAAAGTGGCTTAGTTGCTTATAGCAACCAGATTCAACCTTTCATTTTTCAGAGCTCATAGAAAATGAAAGGTGGAATATGATTGGTTGCTATGGACAAATAAGCCACTTTTCCTTTACACCAGTTTTGATAAATCTCCCCCATTGTGTTGTTTGCCACATCTTCTCTGTATTTTTACTCTTTCCGTCAGGCAGCTCACCTGACGGCTCCTTATCTCTGCGCTTTGACCTCCTAAGCACTCATTATAGCTTAATTGTTATCTAATAAGGAAATGGCTTAACTAAGTGTTTATGACGTTTTACTAATTTTGAGATAAAGGGAGTCATTTATTATACTTAATTATGCCTGTATTATTTCAGGCACAGATGGTGGCGCATCGGTTAGCTATCTAGAACTTGTCCCTGCTCATGCCAGGTCTAAAATTGTGGGCTAAAACACTGGTCTTAATAAATTTGCCCCAAGGTTTATTAGGCACAAAGTGAAAGTGAAAGTATTATTCACACAGCTAAAAAACAGCTAGACAATCTCTTAACCCTTTGTGATACAACAGCTGAATATTCTTAATAAAAAAACAATTGAAAAAATTATGTTTAGCTCAAAATGAGTAAAATGCAATCATAATTAAAATTGCTTTTAAGTGTTTCTTTTATATGTCCTGCTCCAAAAACTTCATGAGAAACTGTCTCAAAGTGTAAATGTTTCCCAATGTGCTTTTAACTACAGTAACAGGTATGCATTAGTAACGGTATAGAATGGTATAGAAGTATGTATTTTACTTGATTAGCATTAATCACTACTAGAGTATCTGTATAACTTTTTATGTCTGCATTAGAATGTTATCAATTTTAATATATGTGAGGCAATCTGCTCACATATTCAGTGGAATAATCTCAAAATGTTTTCTGTCTGTAAGACTTTTAAGCAAGACAAAGACAGGTTTCTGTAGATAAGGATGAAAATTCCCTACTGGGATCCTTAACTGAAAATAAGACATACAGACTTCCCGGTGTCTCAGAGAAAAATAGATTCCTTATGCTGAAGCAGAATATTCAGTTAGTCTTCCAAATGTTACAAGCTCACTCCTTAATAAATACACAGGGTTACTCTCAGCAAAGTGAAAGCATATGCAATCCTGTGATTCTGAGAGTTACAAACCAGAATGGATGTATTTCTCATACATTTTGTTCAAGAGAAATGTGTTCATTTTCCTACAATCAGGACAAAAAGATAAATTCAAATTGTCAATCTGTAAAATAGCAGTATACACACAAGCCATCTGACATGGATATAATCAGAAAGCTGGGTTCAGCCCATTTTGGGTTGAGGGTTAATTTGAAACCACATCAACAACACCTTCAACAATTCCTGCAGTGTTTCAAAACTGTAAACTTTTTATGCCATTTAGGCTAGAATCACATATGTTGTTTTCGATTCGGTGGTTTTTAGTAGGGATGAGCGAACTTTTGAAAAGTTCGGTTTGGCGAACTTTCGTGAAGTTCGGATTCGTACGAACCGAACCTAAAACGAACCTTGCTATAACGGCTGAATAATTGCAGCTACAATAGTGGGAGTCTGATAGGGTATAGTTTTGTTTAGTTGCAGTTGCTATTACAATGAAAAAAGTTGAAAAAATCAAAGTGCAAAAATAGTCGTCGACAGCCAGGTCGACAACATTTGACAGCATTGAAGATGTCCGCTGGAGCAGTCCATGTCATGCCAGAGCACCAAAAACACACGGTAGATCGTAGCACCAGCCCAAGAATAGGCTGCGTTGAAGTCGATGCGGTCTCAGTGACATCACAGGTCAGAAGACAGACAGGCATACCATTTAATTAGACCTTGTGCACCCCAGAACAGGTACACATTAGCCAAGGTGTAAGTGATTACACGGGACATAGGACACAAAGTGCAAGTTGGCAACACCGGCAGCATTGACTTAGACCCAGTAGGGTGGAAAATAGACATTTGACAGTGGAACCAGCAGCAGTAATAGTACTGTATTGGACCCAGTATGGTTGAGAACAGACAATTGACGGAGGAGGAAGCGGCAGCACTTAATTGCACCCAGGCCAGTATGGTTGAGAACAGACAATTGACGGAGGAGGAGGAGGCGGCAGCACTTGATTGCACCCAGGCCAGTATGGTTGAGAACAGACAATTGACGGAGGAGGAGGCGGCAGCACTTGATTGCACCCAGGCCAGTATGGTTGAGAACAGACAATTGACGGAGGAGGAGGCGGCAGCACTTGATTGCACCCAGGCCAGTATGGTTGAGAACAGACAAGTTGAGGAGGCAGCTTCAGCAGCTCTTGATTGCACCCAGTATGTTTCCAAATAGACAATTGACGGTGGGGGCATTAGTAGGAGCAGTATTCTTCTTGACCCAGAAGGGCCTAGTACAGAGAACTGAAGTTGGAAGCTAAGAATATCCACGCTTGTAAAAATCAGTTTTTATACATGACAAAATGTTGATGTAGAGTTCAGCACAGGACAGTCAAAGTTAAAAAAAAAAAAACCTCTAACATTACAGCTAGTCTAGTAGGATACGGATACGGTTAAATAGACAGAGAACCTCACCCACAGAATCCATGAGGTGAAGAAAGGACATTTAAAAAGGCACAGATTCAAGAAGGCTTTACGCCAGTTCCATTATCCAAAAATACGTGTCCAATTTTCATGAAATGGACACCTCACTGGCACTCGCTTTACAAATTGACGCAACTACTCTGGTGTCAAACCTGTTGAATCTGGGCCTATGGCTGTTGGCAAGACATATATATATATATATCTTTGTTACACCAGTTTGATGTCCTAACCGAGTGCAGCACCCAACCCAATGGATGTATGCTTTTGTGTTTTTTTAGTGCTGTCACCAGCTGGCTTAAAGGGAACCTGTCATCTCGGAACCCCCCCTGAATAAGAGTAAGCATTGTATAGTGTAAGTGATGCTGAATCCGAATATGTAAGCTTTATCTTCATACTCACTTCCATTCTGACGCTGTGCTCCCACAAACCTGCAGTAAAATGCACTCAGTGGACTCTTCTTTGAGTCCTCTCCATTATGTAAGTGAGCACCGGAGTCCACTGAGTGCATTTTACTGCAGGTTTGTGGGAGCACAGCGTCGGAATGGAAGTGAGTATGAAGATAAAACTTACATATTTGGATTCAGCATCACTTACACTATACAACACTTACTCTAGTTCAGGGGGTGTTTCGGAGATGACAGGTTCCCTTTAAAGGATAAGTCCGGGCAATTTATACGTTTCTGGTTCAAGTAAGGGCACAGAAAGTTATTAATTGCCTGGACTTATCTTTTAAAGTGGGTAGGGGAAAAACCCCTGATGGGGTATGGGAGTGACCTTCCCGCCCTCTCTTTGGTCACTCCCAAAAAACCTCACCCTATGGGTACCTTCACATGTGGCTGCGGGTCTGCTGAGTAAAATCCACAGGGCATTTTTATACCGTTCACCAAACGGCGTTCAGTACTATGGTGCCGTCCGGACATACGCAGTTCTGCGCTGAACTGGGTATTTGCGTCCAGCCCCATAGTACTGAAGGTGGCATAAAATCAGCCAACGATGCGCTGTGGATTTTAGGCAGCAGAGAACCCCAAAAAAGCATCCCATTGTAAAGGCACCCGTAAATAAGGCAAGTTAACCTGCCTTTCACTAACTGTTTGTTGCTGTAACTAACTGTGGAGGTTTTTTATATCACAGTTGAAGGACAGCAGCCTCCGTGATATATACCCCATAGACAGCCTTACTCCACGCGTGACTGCATGAGAGGCGTGAAATCATTCGCACAGAGAAGAACCCCATCGGGATTTGCGGTGCAAGATTTTACTACTCTCATGATATCAACAAAATACCTCAAGACAGTTAGTACCCGCTCACAAAACGGTGAGTAGTGTTCCTTGGCACGAGTGCCAGGGATAGAACCCCACGGCTATAGTTCACAAAAGGTGAAATCCCTACTTTGTGAAGCATAGTCGTGGGGATTATTTTAGGGATGGTACTGTTCTTGAGGTATGGGTTGGACGGTGCACCAGTGTGAGGCATTAAGCTGGTGTGGAGATGTTAAATGGCCAACACACCATGGGCATTAAATTTGGAGATGGGGTTCTTTTTATTCAAATGTATCCGAATTAAGTAGGGAATTTTTAAGGTGATTTTGTTTAATTTGGGGTTTAAGGGGGGAACATTACTTAATAAGTTAAATTACGGATTTTTACGTTGGGCACATATTTAGGATATTAGGTCAGTTTCTTGGACACACGGATTGCCACGCAAGACGGGTGACTGATGACTTAGTCATTCACATCAGGCAGGGGGGTGGTATAATCCGATGTAATCCAGGCACGATTCATCTTTAGAAAAGTCAGCATCTCAACACTGTGGCAAGAGAGCCTCATTCTTTGCGGTGTTACGATGTTACCCGCCACACTGAACACCCTCTCTGACGCAACACTTCTGGCTGGGCAGGACAGCAGAGCCAAAGAAAACTCTGCCAGTTGAGGCCAAATGTCCAGTTTCTCTGCCCAGTACTGCACGGGGTCGGTGACACTTTGGGGCAGGGTACAATCCAGGTAGGAAGTGACCTGGTGGGTGAGCTCATGCTGGTCCATGCCATGAGTCCGGTGTTGTGTCCCCTCTTCAGCAGCTGGCTGCATGAAATCGCTCATCAGCGATTGGAGGCTGTAGCGACTTCTCACGCCTCCACTAGTGGTGGTGGTAGTGGAGCGCGCTGGTTCCCCCCGAGAGGATGTTGTCTGGGAACCTGGCTGGTCTCGCTGGTAAGTTGAGACCAGCTGACTGGTGAGTAGGTCCCGGTAGTACACCAGTTTTGCCTCCCCCTCTGATGGCGGAAAAAATTCAGCCATTTTGCGGCAGAAGCAAGGGTCCACCAGGGTGGCCAGCCAGTATTGGTCCCTCTGGCGGATGTCCACAATCCGGCTGTCATTCCTGAGACACTCCCGCAGGCACCTTGCCATCTGCACCAAGGACAATGAGCGCCTCTCCTCTCCACTGTCCTCGGTATAGTTCCAGGGTCTGCTGGGGTCTTACTCCTCTTCCTCTACCACCTCATCCTCCATCTCCTCCTGTGATTGAGAGGCAGAGAAGCCAGGTGGCGGTGTGTGGAATGGCTGGGCGTAGACATCTTCCTCCTCCTCACCCTCCATCTGTACTTCATCCATCTCTGGGCTCAAGGCGATGTTCAGCCTTGGAGTGGTGGCCTGGGAATCCTCGCTGATGATGGTTTTCAGCGCACTTTCCAGAACATGGACGAGTGGGATGATGTCGTTGATCCCATAGTCATGCCTGCTCACAAACAGAGTCGCGTCCTCAAAAGGGATCAACAATTGGCATACTTCACGCATCATCTGCCAGTGTGTGACTTGGAAGTTGCAGTGTGGCGTGAAGCTGCCTGATTGCCCCATGAGGTAGTAACGGCTGACCTTTGCTCGTAAAGGCGGTCCAGCATATGGAGGGCAGAATTCCAGCGTGTTGGCACGTCGCAGATTAGCCGATGTTGGGGCAGACTGCGCTGTCTCTGGATCCTGAGCAGGGTGTTCCTTGCAGTGTAGGAGTGGCTGAAGTGTTTGCACACTCTGCGTGACATCCTCATAAGGTCTTGTAGTGCAGGAAATGATTGAAGAAAACTGTGCACTATGACAAAGCGATGTGCTTATCTTTCCCCAGGCGGATGAACTGCCAGACGACAGATAACCATGGTTTGCTGACAGCCACGGGGGGTCTTGCTGGCTGTTGACTGCCACTGCTGCCTGAGGGTGCCCTCTCAGGACCAAGGCTTTGAGAGGGTGATCTCTTCCTGGTAGCTTCTCTTCTACCCCTCCCTCTTGTGCCTCGGTTCCTTGCAACAGTGGGATGTTGCTGCGTCGGTGGCACCTCTATTTCCTCCCCTGATGATGCCGAAGATAATGCTTCTTGAGGGCGCCACGTCCAAACAGCCACATCATCATCAAACTCAGCACTGCTACTTTCCTCCGGGGGCTGGGACAGGATATCAGGTGTGGCACTGGATGCCCCTCCCTGGCTCTGTTGACTGCTTACAGCCAACACCTCCTCTGGAGTCTCAGTACGTTCCACCCGCTGATTTTGGTGGACTTCCTCCTCCTCCTCCTCATCACTAAAAAGTGGTAGAGACTCCAAGGGCAGATCAAGGTTTCCCAAGAGTTCCCTGGCAGAAGGTGCCCCAAAGGTGAGTGGCATTCTAATAACAGGGGACGGGGCAGAGGACTCTCGCTGACCATCCCATGTAAGGGTGGTGTCGGATCATCCAGCCGATGCTTGACTCCTCGTTTGGGAGCTTTGGGCGGTGGAACTGGAGGATTGGGTAAGTCAATCTAGAACCGCTGGCTGTGTGGTTCTTACATGACCAGTGGGCGTCAGGGGTAGCTGCACCCTGCTGCCACGCCTGTTACCCCGGCTGCCACCGGGCCTGGTGCTGCCACTTCTCCTACCCTCACTGCCTGCTGTTGCACTCCTTGCCTGGGAAGTGCTGGAAGTAGGACGCTTGGACATATTTTTATTTGGTTGGGGGAAAATGAAATTATGTATTTTTTTTATACTTTTTTAAACTTTATTTTTTTATAACTTTTTTAAAAAAATTTATTTTTAATTTTTTTTATAACTTTTTTTTTTACTTTTTTTCAACTTTGTTTGTTGCGGCTAAACGGGGTTGACGGCACCCGGCAGAGCAGCAACGTGTACTATCGGTCACGGGACAGGAATGCTACCTGTCCTGACTCTTTTCTCACTTTTCTCTCCCTATTTCTTTTTTTATCTCCCTATCTCTCCCTAGATCTCACAATTTTTTATTTAGATGCCTATCTCTCCCTATCTCTACCTATCTCTTGATTTCTCAGCCTCTTTCCCTATCTATCACCTTATCTTCTATATCTAGCTTTCTCTTCCTCTCTCCTGCTTCTCTCACTAACCCTTTCTATTCCTTCTCTATCTCTCCCTGTATCTATCTAGTTATTTGGCTATCTATCTATATCTTTTCTCTCTCTATCTAATACTAAGCTCCTCTCTCTCTCTGATGTCTGGCGACACACTGACAAGATGTTGGCGCGCTCAGGCACTTCAGGGGCTGTGAGGTGACGTCACACATCTTGTTTTTCACAGAAAACCAGGATACAAGGGATTATAGGAGTAATAATCCCTTGTATCCTGGTCTATTCTGTGAAAAAAGTACAGTTTTGCGTCGCGTTTTTTTTTTTTAACCAGATTCGTTACGAACTTTTTCAAAGTTCGTAACGAATCTGGTTCGTTACGGTTCGGTTCGCTCATCCCTAGTTTTTAGTCAAAGCCAGGAGTGTTTTTTTTAAGGACTAGGAAATATAAAGGAAGGATTTTTTGGCCACACGTGGTGCAAAGACAGTGGCAGGAATGTAGATAAGATTTTAACAGAGGGAAATTTCCACAAGAAATGCTGCACATAACTGTACATACGGTGCAGATTTAAAAACAATTTTCTGCCTCAGATTTCACCCTTTGAAAAACTGACTATTATATATGCAGCAAATCCACAGCATTTTAACAATAAACTACTCAAAAATCTGCACCGGATTTTGTTGCTGTGGAATTCCAGCAGTGTGTGGCCCTACCCTTAAACATCTCCTTCCTCCCGAATCCATTTCTGGCTGTGGCTCAAAAAAGTGCACTTTATACTCATCAAAAATTGAATTTGTGACTTCACGATCACCTTTGACACATCATTGCCACAGCAAGTACATCCTATTCACCTTCTAGATCTAATCTTACTACCCACATGATATCCGCTGCCTAATCCCCCTAAACTGATTGCAAGATCAATGCCCCTTGCTGTCATGCTGAATAGCCAAAGTACATCAAATTTTTCAGTTTGAGGAGATGTCCAGCTGAGCAACAAGGAAACATGCAGCATACCTTAAGGGCTCATTCACACGACCGTATGTATTTTGCGGTCCGCAAAAAATATGGATGACTTCCGTGTGCATTCTGTATTTTGCGGAACGGAACAGCTGGCCCCTAATAGAACAGTACTATCCTTGTCCGTAATGCGGAAAATAATAGGACATGTTCTATTTTTTTGTGGAACGGAAATACGGACATGCAGAAACTGAATGCACACGAAGTACGAACGGACACGGAAAGAAAAATACAGTCGTGTGAATGAGCCCTAAGGCATGGTCACCCGGGCTTCAGACAAATCTATAAACGTAGATTACTCGGATGTGTCTCTTACAATGAATTCTTTCTCATCTTCTGTTCCCATATTTATGACTAGCATAAAAATATATATGACTTCTGAACCTCTGTGGTAATTAACTATCTTTGCATTATCACCGACAATAAATGTAATTTTGATCATGTGACTCTCTTTTTACTTTCCATCCACACCCCCACCACCCCCATACTGCCTCTCATTAATCCTAATTTCACTTTTTTTATGTGTTATGCACTTGTTTTTCCTTGATGTTTTGTTCATCTAAGTATTATCTACTCTATGATCATATAAATGGTCATGAGCTAATGATATATTTTTGAAAACCGTATAAAAAAACTGAATATGCGATTCCAGTCTTAGGGCTCATGCACATGAACATATTTTCTTTCCAAGTCTGTTCCGTTTTTTCTTGAAGACCGTATGCGGAACCATTCATTTCGATGGGTCTGCAAAAAACAGAAGTTACTCCATGTGCATTTAGTTTCTGTATGTCCATTCCACAAAAAAATAGAATATGTCCTATTATTGTCCACATTATGGAAAAGGATAGTACTGTTTTATTAGAGGCCAGCTGTTCCGTTTCACAAAATACAGAATGCATACAGATATCATCGTTTTTTTTAGGATCCATTTTTTGCGGACTGCAAAATACATATGGTTGTGTGCATGAGGCCTTAGAGTGATGCCTCAGTCTTTCTTGAAAAACACAATTTTTTCTTCAAAAAAGCTGCAGTGGATTTTTGTTGCTTTTTCTATTAGATTGTGTTTTTTTTTGGTATATAGGGGAACATTTACCAAGATTATATGCTTAGTACAAAGTCTGCTGATGTAAGTTTTGGTCTTGATATCCCCTGCGCTGCCAGAGGATATGCCTAATTTATGATGAGACTTGCGCCTCGTCATTAATTAGGCGCATCCTCTCGCAGTCCGTGCACCTAAACAGAAATCTACGACCACTCAGAGCTGCTGTAGATTTCTGGCTTCTTTTTTTGTAGACCTCGTCAATCCTTTAACTCATTACTTTATACTTCCTATTCCTTTTGAATCCACTTGGCTTTGGCTTACAAACTATATGAAAAAAACTGCCACAAAAAAACACCAAGAGAGATTTAGCAAGACTGCCATTTCAAATGCACTAAAGAAAACAGATTATTATCACCAGCTTGTCTCTCTGTCACCATGATTAAGAAGTGGTCAGACTATCTGCACTATTTAATGCGGTTTGGTGCGTTTTCTATGTGGTTTTTGTTGTGGCTTTTGATGGTTTTCAACAACCGCATTGAAGTTCATGGGGAAAATGACTGTACAGAAGGTAAGGAAGTTTGAAGATTTTGATGCATTTTTCTTGCTGGCAGTTTTTGCAGCATTTTTTAATGGAGCAGAAGAATGGAAATAATAAGCGCTGATGTGAAAACATCATAAGACACATGCCCTTTGCTATGGAGACAACAGAAAATACTGTGCTGTAGAAATAGGGGACAAGGAAAATGTATCTGGCAGCACTAAGATGAGACTCATCTGGCACAGAATTGTTGGGCAATGAGGACCCAGCAAAGTTTGACGTTTTTCATGAAAACTCAGTAATCTAATCTAACAGAATACTGTGCTCCAGTCTAAACTTAAAAAAATAAAGTTTACTTTATTTTTGTGGGGACTTCTTGTTCTATACTTTGAGTTTGAGACAAAGCAATTGTTGTAGTGCAAAGGGAGCTGCCAGCAGAAGACCTTGATGACTTGCAAGTACATACAGCGTGGCAATACCTTCCTGACATACATTATTAACCTCATTGATAGCAGGCTAAGGTATAAGTATAAGTACATGTATTTCATGATTATACTCAATACTGAATAAATCAAGATGTTTTGAATATTTTCTTTCAATTTTTTATCATTTGCATATGATTAACATGTCTATGGATCCTGTGATTTCCATAATTCGACAACGTCTACTTGCTGTTGCAGTTTCAATGTTGAGAAGTCTATTAGATAGCACATTATAGATATAACAATCCTTAACTTGTCAAGACCACATCTAGCTCTTTTACCATGGTTGCTGCATGGTATGCTACATTATTAAAATAGCATGCCACTCTAACACACTTACTATCAAAATAGTGCACTATACTAATAGTATAGCTGACCATGATGTGGCTATGTTAAGCATCTGATCAGCTGTTTGAAGAGACTACGGTGTGCACTGCTGCCTCTTATTAAGTGACTGCTGTGACATTCGTTAGTCACCTGACCTATGTGCAGCTTAGCTCATGGGAGAGGGTCTGAGCTGCAATACCCAGCACAGCCACTACACAATGTACGATCAGTATCTTCAAATAGCTCATCAAACAGCTGTAAAGTGGGGTTGTCAGGAGTTGAACCCCCACCAATCAGATGTTTATGACATAGGATAAGGATAAGTCCTTAATATTGTTGATAAACTGTAGTTTAAATTTTGATTGATGATCCTAAAAAAGTTCTCGATATAAAGTATGTATCAGTTAAACTGACTCTCTGAGTTTTTCTGATTTTTAGTACAATTTTTTATCAGCAAATAATACAATCTAGAAATAGACAAATAATAAAGATGAATATGTATATCTTTCTGTGTCCATAAGTGTCAAACCATGCAACAAGCATGGGTGAGGGCGAATCATACATAAAACATAACAACTGATTAAGAAGAAAGAAAGAAAGAAAGAAAGAAAGAAAGAAAGAAAGAAAGAAAGAAAGAAAGAAAGAAAGAAAGAAAGAAAGAAAGAAAGAAAGAAAGAAAGAAAGAAAGAAAGAGTGGAAAGGGGAAGGGAAAGGGGGTAAGGGGAGGGAGGGAGTGTATTTGACTCACAGCTGTAGGTTCCTGAATACCTTCGAGGAACGGAACGAATCCCACGGACTCCAGGTTTTCAGAAATTACGAAGAGTCTGAGGGGGTTAAAATAATTAAGTCCTCCATCTGCTGATAAAGAGAAAGAAAGAAAGAAAGAAAGAAAGAAAGAAAGAAAGAAAGAAAGAAAGAAAGAAAGAAAGAAAGAAAGAAAGAAAGAAAGAAAGAAAGAAAGAAAGAAAGAAAGAGTGGAAAGGGGAAGGGGGTAAGGGGAGGGAGTGTATTTGACTCACAGCTGTAGGTTCCTGAATACCTTTGAGGAACGGAACGCATCCCATGGACTCCAGGTTTTCAGAAATTACGAAGAGTCTGAGGGGGTTAAAATAATTAAGTCCTCCATCTGCTGATAGAGAGAAACTTCCCCAAACCATTCTTCTAGTGAGGGTGGAGAGAGTGATTTCCAGTGTCGTGGAATAATTGCTTTTGCTACCTGAATCATGTATTTAAGAAGTGAGTTCTTATAGGCAGGGATTAGAGATGAGCGAGCATGCTCATCCGAGCTTGGTGCTCGTTCGAGTATTAGGGTACTCGTAAGTGCTCGCTGAATTTTTGGCGGCTATAAACTCAGCCAATCACAAGCCAGGAGACTCTGCGGTACACCCAGCATCACGTGGGGCCCTTACATGTCGATAGCAGGGGTTGGCTGGCCTGATCAGGTGACCCTGGAATATACTAGTGACGTCCGGCGGTGCTCGGCTCAGATGCTGTCTGGATGTCGTTAGGGACAGATCTGCTGAGTTTCAGGGAGAGTGTTAGGGCCTGGATTTAGTTCTCTGTTAGGCAGGAGTGATCTCAAAAGAACCCAACAGCCCTTCTAAGGACTACAAGACATTTTTTTTTGTCTCCTGGCTGGGCTGGCTGGCACTAGTAGTGCAGCTGTCGCCATATATAACAATTTTTTTTTTTTAATTGTTTTATCACAGTGATACAAATCCATTTCATACAGCTGTGTGGAACCATTCTGTGTGTCACAGTTCAGCTGTCCAGTCACCACTAAGCACAATCCGTATTTTCTGTCCAGTTGACCCATTCTGTACGTCACGTAATTAAAAAAGGTCTTTTGCTCTCACTGATACAGCTACATTAGAAAAATCTATGTGCGACATTTGTCTGGGTTGCAGTCAATATAGCCACAGTCAGCAGGGGCTGAGTTTGCTCTCTGATATATTCTGCACGTCACGTTAAAAAAAAATAAAAATAAAAAATAGTTTTTTTGTTGTTTTATCTCAGTGATACAAATCCATTTCATACAGCTGTGTGGAACCATTCTGTGTGTCACAGTTCAGCTGTCCAGTCACCACAAAGCACAATCCGTATTTTCTGTCCAGGTGACCCATTCTGTACGTCACGTAATTAAAAAAGGTCTTTTGCTCTCACTGATACAGCTACATTAGAAAAATCTCTGTGCGACATTTGTCTGGGTTGCACTTAAGCAGACCAAGTCTGCCTAATCTAATAGTTTCAGTGTAATTGCTCCATACTGCACGGTACGTAATAAAATACGTAATTTTGCTCTAACTTATCCACCTATATACAAAGCAAAATCCGTATTTTCTGTCCAGGTGACCCATTCTGTACGTCACGTAATTAAAAAAGGTCTTTTGCTCTCACTGATACAGCTACATTAGAAAAATCTGAGTGCGACATTTGTCTGGGTTGCACTTAAGCAGACCAAGTCTGCCTAATCTAATAGTTTCAGTGTAATTGCTCCATACTGCACGGTACGTAATAACATACATAATTTTGCTCTAACTTATCCACCTATATATTAACTTGTTCAGATTGAACAAGTTTGTGGGTTTCAGTACAGCAGGCCCATTTATTTTTTTTTTGTTATATAATACACTTATATACAGAAAATGTTGAACCCCAGGGATAAGGGTCGAGGACGAGGGCGTGGGCGTGGGCATTCAATTACTGCAGGGGGCAGAGTCCGTGGTCCTGGGCAGGGTGAGACAGTACCTGCTGATGAGGGAGCAGGGGAACGCCGCAGAGCTACACGCCCTAGCTTCATGTCTCAACTTACAGGGACACGTGGTAGAGGACTGTTGAAACCACAACAGTGCAAACAGGTGATGTTATGGATTGCGGACAATGCTTCAAGTAATTTGTCCACCAGTCAGTCTTCCACGCAGTCCACCCACGTTACCCAAGGGAGCACTCCTCTGGCTCCTCCACCTCAACCTCCTTCCCCCCAGTCTGCCCCCTCCCAGGAAAATTTGGAATGCGATACGGCATACTCTGAGGTACTGTTTTCTGGACCCTTCCCAGAGTCACAAACCACTTCTCAGGTTGCTGCTGACCTCTTTCCCGATGCCCAAGTTTTCCAACTGTCGCAGTCTGTGGGTGATGATGATGACATTGTTGACTTAGTGGAAGAAGTTTGTAAAGAGGTGTCGGACAATGAGGAGACACGGTTGTCAGACAGTGGTGAAGTTGTTGTAAGGGCAGGAAGTCCGAGGGGGGAGCAGACTGAGGAAACGGAGGATGACGAGTTGACTGACCCAAGCAGGGTTGATAAGCCGAGTGAAGACAGTGCTTCTGAGGAGGAGGCGAGTGCTGCACCAGAACAAATTGGAAGAGGCAGTGGTGTGGCCAGAGGGAGAAGCAGGGCCAGAGCTGGTGCATCAGCAGCAACTGTTTCACGTAGTGAAGCTCCCGTGGCGAGGCCTAGATGTTCGCAAGTCTGGAGGTTCTTTAAAGAAATTGAGGATGACCGACGGACTGTGGTGTGCAACCTGTGCCACACCAGGATCAGCAGGGGTGCCACTAGGCCACTACTAGCCTAACCACCACCAGCATGCGCAGGCATATGAGTGCTAAACACCTCACTCAATGGAACCAAGGCCGTTCACCTCCTGCGGGTCACACCACTGCTCCTTCCCCTGTGTCACTCGCTGCCTCTGCTAGTCAACCCCCTGCCCAGGACCCCGGCACGAGCGCCTCCTGCCGGAAAACCACACCTTCGTCTCCACAATCCTCCACATCGTCCACCAATGTGTCCCTGCGCAGCGTTCAGCTGTCTTTACAGCAGACGCTGGAGCGCAAGAGGAAATACAGTTCCACCCACCCACATGCCCAAGCCCTCAACGTCCACATCTCCAAATTGCTAAGCCTGGAGACGCTGCGCTATAGGCTGGTAGAGACCGAGGCCTTTCGCAACCTCATGGCGGTGGCTGCCCCTCAGAATTTGGTCCCCAGCCGCCACTATTTTTCCCGATGTGCCATCCCATCCCTACACCAGCACGTGTCACAGAACTTCATCCGTGCCCTGACCAACGCTGTTTCTGAGAAGGTCCACCTAACCACGGACACGTGGACAAGTGCTGCCGGGCAGGGACACTATATATCACTGACAGCACATTGGGTTAACTTGGTGGAGGCTGGGACCGAGTCTGACCCTGGGGCCGCTCATGTACTGCCCACACCGAGGATTGCAGGGCCTACCTCGGTCACGGTCTCTCAGACGTACTATGCCTCCTCCTCCGACCCCTCCTCCACCTCCTCCTTCGAATTACCATCCGTGGGCACGGCGCCTTCAGTCGGTAGCTCTGGGCGCAGCAGCAGTGCCGTGGGTAAGAGCCAGCAGGCGGTGCTCAAACTGCTGAGCTTAGGTGACAAAAGGCACACCGCCCAAGAGCTGTTACAGGGCATCACGGCGCAGACCGATGTGTGGCTGGCACCGCTGAACCTCCTGCCAGGCATGGTTGTGTGTGACAACGGGCGTAACCTGGTGGCGGCTCTGCAACTCGGCAGACTGACACATGTGCCATGCCTGGCCCACGTGTTCAATCTAATAGTTCAGCGGTTCCTCAAGACATACCCCAATCTGTCTGATTTGCTCACCAAGGTGCACCGCATCTGTGCGCATTTCCGCAAGTCGACCACAGATGCAACCACTTTCAGAGCCGCGCAGCACCGCCTACAACTGCCCGCTCACCGACTGTTGTGAGACGTGCCCACAAGATGGAATTCGACATTAAACATGTTATCCAGTGTTTACCAGCAGCGCAGAGCAATTGTAGACTGCCAGATGTCAACTTCCACCAGAACTGGTAGTCAGGTCAGTCAGATTCCTCAAGTCTACAATGAGGAGTGGACGTGGATGTCTGATATCTGCCAGTTGTTGACCAACTTTGAAGAGTCAACACAGATGGTCAGCGGCGATGCCGCCATTATCAGCCTCGCCATCCCGCTGCTTTGCCTGTTGAAAAACTCAATGCTCAGCATGAAGTCAGAAGCTTTGCGCTTGTCACAAGAGACGGTGGAGGAAGATACGTCGCTTGATAGCCAGAGCACCCTCCGGTCTGTTTCTCAGCGCGTATCGGAGGAGGGGGATGAGGATGAGGAGGAAGAGGAGGAGAATGTCGGCGAGACAGAAGAGGGTACCAATGCTCAGTCCTTCTTAACTCTTGAGCGTGTATGGGCTGAAGAGGAGGAGGAGGAGGAGGAGGAGGAGGAAATGGAGAGTCAGGCCAGTGAGGAGAGGGAATTCTTGCGTGTTGGGACTCTGGCACACTTGGCAGACTTCATGTTAGGCTGCCTATCCCATGACCCTCGCGTTAGAAGCATTTTTTCAAACACCGATTACTTGGTGTTCACTCTCCTGGACTCACGGTACAAGCAGAACCTTTACACTCTCATCCCTGTAGAGGAAAGGAGTATGAGAGTGAATCAATATCAACAGGCCCTGGTGCACAAGCTGAAACAATCCTTCCCATCTGACGCTGCTAGTGGCAGAGGGCGTGGTTCTGTGGGCCAAGTAGCGGGGGAGAGGAGGTGAGCAGGCAGCTTGTCCAGCACTGGCAGGGGAACGCTCTCCAAGGCCTTTGCCAGTTTTATGTCACCCCAGCAAGACACTGTCACCTGTCCCCAGTCTAGGCAGAGTAGGGGTGAGCTTTACAGAAAGATGGTGAGGGAGTACGTAGCTGACCATACCAACGTCCGGACCGATCACTCTGCTCCATACAACTACTGGGTTTCAAAGCTGGACACGTGGCATGAACTGGTGCTGTACGCCTTGGAGGTGCTGGCCTGCCCTGCCGCTAGCGTGTTGTCAGAGCGGGTATTCAGTGCAGCTTGTGGCGTCATCACAGATAAGCGTACACGCCTGTCAACTGACAGCGCTGACAGGCTGACGCTTATTAAAATGAACAAAGCCTGGATTTCACCGGAATTCAAATCTCCTCCTGGGGAAAGCAGCTAAAGATTAAGATTACTTATGTATCCGATTCCTCTTCTCTACTCCTCCTACTCCTCCTCCTCCTTGTCGTCTTTGCCTAATGCTGACCCAAAAAACGCAATTTTTTAGAGGGCCAACTGGCACTCTTTTACCACAATTTTTCCGGAGGGCCCCCTACAGGCCCTATCTCCAAACAATTTTTCCGGAGGGCCACCTACAGGCCCTCTCTCTAAACAATTTTTCCAGAGGGCCTCCTACAGGCCCTCTCTCCAAACAATTTTTCCGGAGGTCCACCTACAGGCCCTCTCTCTAAACAATTTTTCCGGAGGGCCACCTACAGGCCCTCTCTCCAACAATTTTTCCGCAGTGTCAACTACAGACACTGTAAAACAATGTTTCAGGAGCGTCAAACAGACAGTCCAAAACAATTTTTCAGGAGTCGCAAGTACCGACATTTAAAAAAGAAACTTTTTTGCTGAGGGTCGACTTTATCACTCTGTTGTCACTGCCGCCATACAGGGCCACGAAAAATGTTTATGTGGTTCGCCTGCTCCCACAGTGTCACTCGCTCACTCTGTTGTCACCACCATAGTGGTTTGCACTATAGCAGACCAAGTTTGCACATTCCCCTTTTTATCTCCAAGTGATCCATACTGCACGTCACGTAAAAAAAATACATTATTTTGCTCTCAGTGATACAAATCCATTTCATAAAATCCTTTCTTTCTCTTTAACTGATCTATACTGAACGTCACTTTTAAAAATACTTCTTTTTCCTCTCTTTCTCTCTCTCCAAACTATTTTTCCGGATAGGTGCCGTATACGGTATTAAACTGAGAAGAATGCATACAACACATGCCCCACTTGACAAATTTCAGAGTTGACAACCGTACTGGTTGATGCTAAATTTTTAAGTTGGGGTCCTGCGTCGTCATTCGAACTCCATCCGGCTTTTGTCACCACCACACACGCTAGCCAAGGGGGCACTCCTCTGGCTCTTCCAGCTCAACCTCCTTCCCCCCAGCCTGCCCCCCACCTATAGGCCCTCTCTCCAAACAATTTACCCGGATAGGGGACGTTTTACATTTTGAACTGATAAGAAGAACAGATTTTTTTTTGGTTCTTCTTTTAATTGGCTCCTGACCTGTGATAGGCAGAGCATGGACACGTCCCCTTAGCTGCAGTAGAAAAGACACTCCCCTGGCCAGAGCAAGCTCTTTTTCCTTTTCCGTGTTCGAAAAATCCATGAAATATATGGTCCCAAGATAGGGGACGTATACGATTTTAAACTGAGAAGAATCGATACCACACATGCCCCACTAGTTCAAGCTCAATGTTGACAGCCGTACCAGTTGATGCCAAATTTTTAAGTGGGGGTTCCACCACTACCAGCATAACCACCACCAGCATGCGCAGGTATACGAGTGCTAAACACTATGGAACCAAAACCGTCCGTTCCCCTCATGCGGGTCCCACCACTGCTCCTTCCCCTGTGTCACTGGCTGCCTCTGCGAGTCAACCCCCAGCCCAGGACCCCGGCACGAGGGCCTCCCGCCGGAAAACCACCCCTTCGCCTCCATGATCCTCCACACTGTCCACCAATGTGTCCCTGCGCAACGTTCAGCTGTCATTACAGCAGACGTTGGAGCGCAAGCAGAAAAAAAGTTCAGCCCACCTACATGCACAAGCCCTCAATGTCCACATACAGGGCCATGCTAAATTTTTTATGTGCTCTACCTGCTACCGTCGTGTAGCTCAGTCACTCTGACCGAGTCTGACCCTGGGGCCGCTCATGTAATGCCCACTTGGAGGATTGCGGGGCCTACCTCGGTCACGGTTTCTCAGACTTACTATGCCTCTTCCTCCAACCCCTCCTCCTTCCAATTACCATCCGTGTTTCACCTCTTGCTATCTCAGTCTAACTCGGTCACTCTGTTGTCACCGCCATGCTGCATCAGGCTAAATTTTTGGGTGGCTCACCTGCTACCTCATCTAACTTGGTCACTTGTTGGTGTCACTGCCATGCTGTGTCAGGCTTATGCCTGCATCATGTGGCTTGGGATAGGAGAGCAGTGCCAGCATGGGCATGGGTGATGGACCTTCGTTGCACCTAGTTGGGTGCTTCCCTAACATGTGATGGGCATGTGCCTCTCCTTTATTGGCCTGGGTGAGCACAATTGCCATGAGGGTCACCACCAGGCTGTTGCAGGAGAATTTGGGGTAATGGTGGGATTAGGCAGCCTCAGAGGCATCCATGTATGCTGCCCCTGCTGTTTCCTGTCCATTTCCGTGGTGTTTCCATCATTTTCTGATGTTTCCAGGTTTTCACCCAGTCTTCCCTAGGCAGAGCCTTGGTCCCCTGCAAAAATGCTCGAGTCTCCCATTGACTTCAATGGGGTTCGTTACTCGAAACTAGCACCCGAGCATCGGGAAAAGTTTGTCTCGAATAATGAGCACCCGAGCATTTTAGTGCTCGCTCATCTCTAGCAGGGATATTAAAGTCAAGTACAAAGAATAGGAGAGATTTAGGTGAATTCGGTAATGGGATGCCTGTTACCTCTCAGATTGTTTTGTGTACAGAGTCCCAAAAGGGGCATAGTACAGCATAATGTCACCAGGTGCGTACCTTCCTATGTCTCCAACAGCGTTCCGACACTGTGGGAACCATTTATGGAGAAGTGTGGGTACCGTATACGAACAAGAGACAATCTTGTAACTTTTTTCCTGGGCCGTGGAAATCAGCCCCTTATGAGACAAAACGAAGCTCCTTTTCCACCGAGAAGGGGCAAGGTGTATATCCAGGTCCGGTTCCTGTGCCTGACAGAAGGGGGGAGAAGTGAAGAACGTTGATGTAAGAGTAACTTATATACAGTTGATATACTTCTAAATAACGCTGACAGGGCCAGACATAACTGTTCGATTGCCGAAAAGTTTTGGGTCAATGTGTGGGTCATGTGTATTGAAGAGTAGAAGTGCTTAAGTTGAAGGTATTCAAAGGAGCGTTGTGCTGGTGGGTTGGAAACCCCTAATAATAGAGATAGAGGTTTCAGGGAGGATCCCGAAAGAACATGACAGAACCTAAGTGGAGAATTGAAGCGGGGGAGTGCCTGGGGTACCTAACAACCAGGGGAGTGCTGTCAACGAGCAAGAGGAAGAATCCCATGCTACGTGTACCCAGGATTTGAAAGTATCAGTGCACTTCATGTCTAAAAGTCTAGCATAGGTGGTTGAATGATAGTACAAAGTACAGTCCGGGAGACCCACCCCTCCTGCTTCATTAGGACGGGTCAATGTGGTTTACCGGGAGACCATACAAATTTTGTGAAGCAACAGTGTTACTGGGACCAGAATGTTTATGGTATGCGGAGGGGGATGGTCTGCAGGAGATTTTTGCAGAGTAATTTCGGTAGCAGATTCATCTTTAGAATATCTATTCTGCCAAACCATGAGAAGTCCCGTCGATGCCAGGACTCTAGGTCTTTCTGGAATCGTTGAAGGAGAGGGTGAAGTTGAGTCTAAAGAGTTGTGACAGGTCAGCGGTAATTTTGATACCTAAGTATGTTATCCCGTTTGATGGCCAGACGAAAGGAAAAGAGGCTTTAAGAGAGGAACAGGGAACCAGGTAAGTAAACATTTAGGGCTTCAGACTTGGTCTTGTTGATCTTAAAATTCGTCCATTCAACAAAATGGGAGATCTCACGGAGTAAAGATGGTAGAGAAATTTGTATTCATGGCCTCCAATTTTTACTCCCGAGATGTCCGGATTACTGTTGATGGAAGACATAAGATGTTCCATACCCAAAGCATAAAGCAGGGGGGACAATGGGCAGCCCTGCCATGTACCATTATGAATAGGAAAGGAGAGGGAAAGGGTGCCATTGACTTTGACCCATGCTGAGGGTTCTTGGTATAAACTAAGGATCTTTGATAGTAATCCAGGACCTATACCTATATGGGAGAGGGCTGTGCGGAGAGATGACCAGAAAATATGGTCAAAGGCCTTTGCAGCATCTAGGGACAGGATCATGTTTGTTTTTACATGGTGGATGATATCTAATGTCTTCAGTGTGTTGTCACGAGCCTCCCATCCCGGCACTCCCCTGAGAGTCCTTGCCAGCATATGCCCACTCTTGGGGCCATATTCGTAGAATTTACTACGGCAGAGTTGGATCTTGCGATAAGAAGATTCCAGGAGGTGCTTAGCGTCTATGCGTGCATTCTAGAGATTGCGGAGAGTCGTTACAGAGAGTTCGCATTTGAGGGCAAGTTCAAGAGAGGCAACCTTCCGTAGTTTAAGTTTGAGAATATGTGCCTTCTCCCTCTTGAGATGAGAGCCATGCTTAATGAGAACCCCGTGTAGAACACACTTCAGGGCTTCCCACTGCGTTGGGAGAGAGGTGGGGTACGTGGTCAGCAGCACATACCGAGTCAAGAAGGAGAGACTCATTCAAACGCCATATCCACTCCCGTTTGGTGAGGAAAGAGAGGTTTAGAGAGAAGAATACCAGGGCATGGTCCAACCACAAGATATTGCCTGTGTGAGTGGAGTCGAGCCATGAGAGAGCCGATTGTTGGACCAGAATGTAGTCTATTCAGCTATAAGAAGAGTGTGGCGGAGTAAAAAGTGTAATCTTTATCTGTGAAGTGTTGAAGACGCCAAGGGTCACATAATTGTGTTGGAGTAGTGCTTTCCTAACTTTCTTAATAGCAGAAGAGGAAAGGGGAGTCCAGTAGAATTGTCGAGTGTGGGGTCTAGGGTGAGATTTAGGTCACCAAAGTGGACGACTGTACCACGGACTAGGGGCAGGGCCATATCGATAAGGTCTAAGAGAAAGGGAACCTGGTTTTGGTTGGGGGCATAAGTATTGAGAAAGGTGAATTCTCGCCTGTCTATCAGTAGAGAGAGAATTAGATACCTGGCTTCAGGATCAACAGTGCAGCCCAGCACTTGATGAGGCAAACATTTGTGGATCGCTATGGCAAACCCCTTTGTCTCATTCATCAGATTGTGTTGTGTAGTGTCGATGCCGAATGCAAGGGGCATTTCCTTCTTTAAAATGTGTTTCCTTCTGGCGATGAAATTGGTGAAGTACTTGAGCCTTTTTTTCAGGAGTGTTGAGGCCTTTCATGTTGAAGGACACTATCTTGAGTGATGTTATGACTGTGGGGAAGGAAATAACAAGAGGAGCAAGGGGAGGGGGCAGATGGGTAAATAAAGAAAAAAGAGAGAGAGAAAAAGAAAAGAAAAAGAATTAAAAAAGAGATAACTATATAGCGCAATAATCACCGGGAACCAAGCAGTTCCAGGGGAGTGTCTCAAACTATTGGGGGGAAAGTAGCAACCAGAAAGGAGCAGACATGCCACATTCCCTTTCCAGATAAACTGCAAAATAAGATATCACCTACCACTGAGGGGGAGCAAGAGAAATGCAAGAAGTAAAAGGGGATATGAGCCATTATAGCCACAGGTTAATAGTCCCAATCAGGAACGGCAGACGGTACTTCAGGTGATGGAGATAGGTGGAGATCCACGACGGGGACCGGCAGAGCGTCGATGTCACCGTCCACGGGGAGCAAGTGTGGTTGGTCCAGACATCTCTGTACTAGCAGTCTGAGGGGGAGAAGGTCATACTAGCGATGTAGGAGCAGGTGGGTGGATAGAAAGTCAGGGACCCAGGTCGACCAGCGGCAGATCCAGCTGTTGAAGGAAGTGTGGAAGGTCCATGGGGTTACGGAGAGCAGCAGCACGTCCTTTGGGGCCCGCAAACAAGACAAATGAGCAACCCCAACAATAAGGGATTCCACATTCCCCGAGGAGGTCTAGTAGAGGATGTAGGGCAGCCGGCTGTGAAAGAGTGTGTCGAGAAAGATCTTGCAGCAGCGTGATGGGGTCCCCTCACAAGACAAAGAAGATGATTGTCCAGCTTTGTTCAGGATCTGCTCTTTGAGTGCATAGAAGTGGATTCTGCAAATTACATCTCTAGGTCTAGCGCCATCTGGATTAGGAGGCCTGAGGGCATAATGGGCTCTGTCAATCTCTATGGGAGTACCTGGTGGGCGGCCCAAGATGGTATTGAATATCCCCACAATCGTGGGCAGTAAGTTAGCCATAGCTACTGACTCTGGAAGACCTCTGATTCATATATTATTGCAGCGACTATGGTTCTCTATATCATCCAAGTGTTGCTGTAGGACATAGAGTTGAGTATCATGGGTGTGACTCTTATCTTGCAGAGCTATGATGGCGGTATGTTCCTTTGTGACAGAGTTAACTCTTGTGTCAATTGTCGCCAGCTCAGAGCAGACCTGGAAGGATTCTTGTTTACATTCTCGTAAGATGTTGGTAGCAAAACTGGACAGGTCCGCCTTAGAGGGTAGAGAGCAGATGAGGGTACGTATGTCCACCATGGTTGGTGGTTTAGAGTGCTCATCAAATAGATCTGCGGAGGATGAGAGTCTCAAAGAGGAGTGCAAAGGAGACCCCTGGGGGGTATGAGTGTGAGGTTCATGTTCTTGGGACCAGGGAGTGCAATTTCGTAAGCTTGTGGATGAGAGCCATCCCATGAAGATCCAGTGGACCAGTGCGGGGATGCTGCCAGGGAAGGTCCAGGAGGATAAGAAGCTGAGAAAAGGGGGTCTTGCACAATGTGAGGAGAGGGTGTACAGTGAGCAGGAAAATTGAGGGACCGTTGTTGGTGGTCCAAAGGCTGACTCTGTATGGGGGGATCAGAACCTAGCGGTGGCTGGTCACAGAAGGGCCCAAGGGGGCTTTCTGGTTCATTCAGCACTGTGGGTGAAGGTCATCTGGGCCAGAAAGGATTGGCTGAGGGCCTCAGAGCAAAGTCCACACTAGTAGTAGCTGCTGCTGGAGGTCATAGGTGTGGGGTAAGCCCCCTTGACTGACTATGATGTTGCAGTCTGTTGCGGGCTACAGCAGAGGTTCCAGCAGGTGCAAAGAGGAGAGGCACACATGGTGAATGCAGTGGTGATGGTGTCAGGGAGACCCGGTCAGGGTGCTGAAGTTGCTCAGGATGCTCGGCAGGGGAGCGCAAGGAGGGCACTGAGGCTGATCGGCGCCCTTGGAGCTGTAAAGAGGGGCTCCCAGGTGCAGCAGGCAGTGAAACAGCAGGCTGCAAGCTATGAGCACCGGCGCCATCTTGAGAGCGCATGGTACTGTTGAGCCGGGCCCGGGGAGATGGATTGCTTGGCAAAGAAGTGAGAAGAACCCAGGGGAGCCGATGGTCGGGCTCTACCCTTTTTTCCCATTAGGAGTGGTGAGTTTGAAGGGAAATTCTCCAGAGATGTAGCAGAGCTCCTACAGAGCGTGTTCTCACTCATTCATAGCTGGCCCCGCCCCCAACTCTCAAAAATTCTGAGTTTTTAATAAAGATGATCTACAGCAGGGATGCTCAACCTGAGGCCCTCCAGCTGTTGTAAAACTACAACTCCCACCATGCCCTTCTGTAGGCTGATAGCTTTAGGGTGTCTGGGAATGATGGGAGTTGCAATTTTGCAACAGCTGGAGGGCCACAGGTTGAGCATGCCTGATCTACAGTATTCTCAGGATAGGTCATCAGTATCTGCTCGGTTAAGCTCCAACTCCTAGCACCCCTGAAGATCAGCTGTTTGAAGAGACCATGGCACTCCCTGAGTGGACGTGGCCACCTCGGCCACTGATGTCACGTTCATAAGTCATATGACCTTGTGAAGGCAGATGTATGTACCACCATCCAAAATCCAAAATTTCCTTCATTAAGCAGTAAAAGATATACAGTAATAGTAGTATGCAATGTTTCGACCCATGGTTTCATTAGGGTTGTTAAAAGGAAAAATAGGAATTTAGATTTAACACTTTTTTGAAGAAAAAAAACATTTTGCCAGCTTATATATATGGTTATAGAACATATACCACCATTAAGGAGAGGTCGGGACAGGGAGTTAGTTCTTAAACAGAAAGAAACACATTGGATTTATCTTTTAACTTCTCGTTTTAATCTCATATAATAAACCAGATTTTTTTTTTTTCAGATATGTTGTACACAGTACAAGGATGGATTGACAGAAGATGTGATATACATTTATGTGTAAAATAATAGCAGTGTGTTTAAAAGAACTGAGAAAAAGTTCATTCCTCACTATAGCATTTATTTCCATATACACAAAAGCACTGGGAGTAATTCCCATTCAATTCCAAATGAAAACATGAACAAAATATAAATTTTTAAAATAAAATGAAAGAAAATGAACGAAGAAAATGAAGAAAGGGAATAATAATAGGCGGTTCAAAAAAATAGCAGTGTTTGCCTTTTCAGTTACAATCTCAAATATTTCCACTATAAACTGAAATGTTTTACATATTTAGCTTTTATGTTAAAAGGGTATTCCGGTTACCATAAATGTAACTTATGTTTTAGACTAATTCATCATCAATAATTACCTAATATGTCAATTTCACATATTTACCGTTCAGTAGTTATAAAAGTAGTTTTTTTCCTCTGCTATCCTCTGTGTTTCCTCATAAGTTAGCATGGCATCGACCTGTAGTTCTGAGCCTTTGTTAGGTCGAGCATGCTCAGTGTGTTGCTATCAATTCTGTAGCTAAATGTTAGTGTGCTGCTGATAACTGAGTAGAGGGGGCTTGTCTGGACTGTGATATCGGTCAGCCAATCAGTAATCATCAACACTCATGAACAAGCACAAACTCAACAGCAGGAACGCTAGGCTAAGTGGGGATTGTAGTTTTGTGAGGGAAGATCAGGAGCCATGATACTCTGTGTGTTGCAGGCTCACACAGGAGCTAGACAAATCGATTGCAAGGTAAAATTAAGTTCTGGTTATATGTATAGGTATGGGTTCTGATTGGGTCACAGCTTGCAGCCTTCATGCAGTTTTTCAAAAATTAAGTTACTTTACCGGAATACCCCTTTAATCGCTGAACTAATATTTAGTTGTATAAACGTTATTTCTGATAACTGCTTTATATATGTGTGGCATGGAGTCACCTAACATCTGACCCCTGTGAACAGATATTCCAGCCCAAGCTGACTGGACTACATTCCATGGTTCTTCTGCATTCTTGGATTTGGCATCAAAAACAGCATTTTTTATGTCACTCCAAAAATTCTCAATTGGATTGAGGTCTGGGGATTGGGCTGGCCACTTCATAACATCTTGTTGGTTTTGGCAGCTTACTGGTGTGTTTGGGGTCGTTGTCCTGCTGAAACACCCATTTCAAGGGCATTTCTTCTTAGGCCATGGTGCCTGGTATGCGATAAATGGGCCTGACTCCAGAGTATGAGAAACATCCCCAAACCATTATGCTTGCACCTCCATATGTTACAGTCTAGTGTACTGTGGTTTGAATTCTGTTTATGGGTTGTCCCACAAACTGTCTGTTGCCTTTAAACCCAATAAGAACAATAAAGAACCTACAAAGAACAATAGAGTCCATAAAGCTCAAAAGTATAAACTTTATTAAGAAATACATAAATATTGAACATGTTTAAAAATGAGGCTAAATAGAGATACAGAGCACAAAAAAGGTGCGACAACCCCAGGTCACCAGCACCACTGCATAAACATTGGGCAGTCAGAAAAGGTACAGATACTATATTATGTTGAAACAAATGTATCTATTATTGCTATAACCTAAAGCATATAGGTATAGAATCATGGAGAAAACAAGTGATTCAATTATAGTAATTACAATACACACATGTCAAATGACACAAACCTCCATATAAAGCCTCCATGTGCAGTGTAAAAGCACACAGAGGTTAAAAGTTGTAGCTTAATAGCACATAATATAGATATAGCAAGACATACCCATATACAGAGCGCTGTGACCTGGAGAGCCACACACCCCGACGTACGTTTCGAACCACGCCTTCTTCTGGGGGTCCATAGAATGTTGCACCACTTCTCCTTAGGCCAGTAAATATGTTCTTTGGCAAACTGTAACTTTTCAACACTTCTTTTTCTCAGCAATGGCACTTTACAAGGGTTTCTTGCAAATATTTTGGCTTCACGTAGGCGTCTCCTGATTGTTGCAGTACTCACAGGTAAGGGCTCGTTCACATCACCGTTCGGCCCTTCCGTTTTCCTGCTCCGTTATAGAAGCAGGAGAATGGAAAGGATGGATTAGGGACATAATTGAGCTGAACGGAGCCTACGGACCCCATAGACTATAATGGGTCCGTTAGGTTTCCGCTCAGAGGAAGCTTTTTGAAGCGGAGACAAATGTCCTGCGTGCACAACTTTTGTCTCCGCTCCAAAAATCATCTTCCGAGCGGAAACCTAACGGGCCCTCATTATAGTCTATGGGGTCCATAGGCTCCGTTCAGCTCAATTATGTCCCGAATCCGTCCTTTCCGTTCTCCTGCTCCTATAGCGGAGCATCATTCTCTTTTTTTCTGTGTTTTTGGCTTAGTTTGTTGTATTCACTTGAGGGAGTGGCACCATAAAGTGTCAATGTGCTTCTATTTTGTTCTGGGAGTAGCATTCGTGTGCACTTTTGTCCCACCTATCAAACAGACTGGCTTGATTAGGTGGTCCATATAGCTGTGCTTGCTCCTTCTCTCATTGGTTGCTGGATTTACATAGAGGTGACTAGGAGCAGCACACTATATGCACAGGGTCTGCTCTCCTGAATATAGATGCCCAACTGCATAGATAGGTTTAGAGTAGGACCTGCCTGACTGAGACCACCTTGGTGCTGGTAGGTATGTTTTGATCAAAATATATTGGCTAACAGTCTCAGATTTTATTATATCAGAATCAGGGCTTAGTCCATATGTAATGCTTGCATCTATTGTGTTAGTGCATCATTATTAATATGAGTTTGTGACAGAAATGTATCTGATGAATCTATACAATGGAGATGAATGGGAATATGATTAGAGATTAGCGAAATTATCAAAAATTTGATTTGGCTGCTTTGCCGAAATTCACAAAGAAATTTCATTTGTTATGAATTACATTGTCACTAACCACATTCCAAGTATGTAACGGTTGCAATGATGGGGGATGGCAATTGCGCCGGCCCCTGTAATTGAACCCATCAGATGTCGCATTCAACGCTGATCGTGGCACCTGAGACCTCACATTGAGGCCTTTCAGGGGTTAAAAAAAAAAAAGTATACTCACCTCATCCATTTGCTCGCGGAGAGGCCGTCGCAGCTATCTTCATTAAAGAAAATGTGTCAAATCTCTTGCCTGCTGACATCATCATGCTGGGCGGATGCGGTGATGTCATCATGATGAGGATGTAAATGATTGGTTAATGAGACACTGTGAATGACTTACTTTTAAGCTTGAGAAAGATCAGATTGTAACTATGGGTTGAAATGTATTACTGTGCATACCTGTTATGGCATAGTAAAGCAAATTTTGGATTTTGGATGCTGGTGCCACTACCTTCTTTGGAGATTTGGGAAGGAGGAATTTGGGTCACTTCTGCTACTCATGTGCATCTGGGATGTAATAACTGTTTGATCATAAGATAATTTACATAGGTGCATGGTGCTGACTGTTTTTCTACATGGCCTAGTGAAGTCACATGAATGGGGCTTAATTGCAATACCAAGCACAGCCACTATCCAATGGACAGCACTATGTTTGGTAAGCTGGAGTGGCTCAGCCTCTTTAAACAGCTGATAGCAAGGGTGCCAGGCATTGGACCCCCACCGATCACACATTGATGAACTATCCTGAGGATAGGTTATCAGTATTAAACACTCAGATAAACTACATTTTTGTATCACAACAAAGATTTATTCACAATATGTGACAAATGACTATTTCTGGTCTTAATGTTTTCATACTAGTGTGGTTAGAGGTAACATATACGGGTCTAATATTTGTAAGGTGTCTTGAATCATCTGGATTTTTTTCTATATTTATTAAACCTATTTTTAAATTTAAAAGCTTCTACAGGACAAAGCTTTTGCATTACTTTTTATGTCCAAATTTAGTAACGGGATAGGCCTATAAAATGACAGCACTTCCCTGGTGTTTGGAAATTGTTACTATTAAAACAGTCAAAGTCTCCTTAGGGAAAGCTTCTTGGTCAGCAGCTTTATTAAAAAGTAAGAGAAGGTGCTTTTTGAGGAGTCGTTAAAATTTCTTTTATAATAATCTTTTGAAAAGTAATCTTCAATTCCATTTGTAGTGGATTGAGATATATCCCAGAGTGCACTTACCTTGTACAGGTTAGCATAATAGTTTCTCAATTGGCTTGTTTTTTCTTTAGAGTTGTTCAGTTTCATTTTGTCTATGGGATCCCATAGGAATTGCAGTCTTAAGTTGAAGAGCTTAAGAAATGTCGTATTTTCGAGTTCATACTGCCCAAATCTCCCAAATTCATGTCTATATAATTTAGATACCAGTGGCCAAACTCTCCCTAAGCTGTAAGCTATTCCTCCTAACTCCCCCATACATATGCACACTCAAAGGGGTTGTCTCATTTCACCATTACTAAGGCGAGATGAGACACAGTCCCGACCACCTGCCAGCTGGAAAATAGCGGTGCGATCCAACGTTCGCTGTTTCAATAGCTCCCACTGTGGTGCATGAGAGCTATGAAAACAGTGTAGTACAACAAGCTCTGCTGTTTCCCTAACTTAGAAACAACATAGCTTGTTCTGCTACACTGTTTCCATAGATGTTATGCAGGCAATGGTAGCTACTGAAACAGCAGTGCACCAGAGTGCTCTGCTGTTTCCCAAACGGGAGGTGAAGACCACACTGTAACTGAAGACCACACTGTAAAAAATGTAAAAAAAAATGCCATGGGGCAGATTATACTAAGACAGACATTTCCCAAGGTTATTAAGAAGACCATTGAAGTTAGGTGCACATAATTTATAAAAGGGGTTGTCCGGCTTCAGAGCTGAACCTGGACATATCCCCATCTTCACCCCTCACCCCCCACCCCCACCCCGACATGAGTATTGGAGCATGCTCCTATGCTCTCCCTTGCCCTGTGCTGTATTGCGCAGGTCAGGGGTATTTTTCTTTACATTGGCACACTGCTAGGCAGACACTTCCGCCCCGCAGTCTATTTGGTGACTTCACCAGCTCTGATGGGTGTGCTTTAGTAGTTGACGTCATTGGACACACTGCTAGGCTGAAGCCTCCACCTAGCTTTCCCCATGGAGAGCCCGGTATGTCATCGGGTCTACAACAAATGCATTTGTCCTGCGCAATTCACTGCAGGGCAAAGGAGAGCATCAGAGCATAAAATACTCCTATGCTCATATCAAGTGGGCTGGAGAGTTGAAGATGTGGATGTATCCAGGTTCAACCCCTTTAAGAGGTGGACACCTCTTAATAAAAGAGATGTTTCTTTCCACGAAACTAAATGCTAAACAATGGCAGCTATGAGCTATGCCAAATTGTGCTCTGCTAAAATGGTTAATGTCATGGATGAGATCCGATATTCTCTCTCCTGTTCAAATCAGAACCACGCAAGTACAAACAGAACATACGCATTAAAATCACATAAAAAATGTAATAAATCTGCACATAAATTTGCACTATTTATCTTCGTTTTGGTGCATGTTTTGTGGTGTTTTATGTGTTTTTGTTGCAGATTTTCTAGTTCATAGCAACCTTATTGAAGTCTATGGGGAAAAACACTACACATTAGGTGCGAAATTGAACAAACAATTGACACTGTAGATTTTAAAATCTGGATGGCAGGTCAATTTCCACGCGTAAAAAATGCACAAAGTGTACATGAAATTTGTCAAATCTCATTCATTTTGCTAGTTCTGTATTTTTCTGTGTTTTTTTTTCTGAAAGAAAATCTGCTTTCAAAAAACATGCATAACGTACTGCAATGTGTGCAGGTAAGCTAATGCAATGACATCAGTCATTTATGTAACTTTAAAACCCAATTGACCGCTAGTGAGTAATAGTCAATTTCATACACACCCAAGAAGCTTGAAAAATACATTAAAGGGACTTTCTTAGATTCTGATGCTGATGGTCTATCCTCATGTTAGGTCACCAATTCAACAGTTGTATAGCTGCTGTGCTATTTGCAGTTCAGTCCCATTCACTTGAATGTGACTGAGCTACGCCTAGGTGACGTGACTGAAGAATGTGACGTCACTGACCTAAGAAGAGGCTGTGACACTCACCAGAGAGCAATGGCCTCCTCAGACAGCCAGACAATGAGCATCCAGCCAATCTAATATTAATGATCTATCCTTAGGATAAGTCATTAATAACAAAATCTTTTACAAATCATGCACCCATGATGTTTTGCAATAAATACTGACAATTATTAAGTAGTTAAAGGGGTTGTCTCATCATGGAAAATGGAGGCATATCGCTAGAATATGCCCCCATTGTCTTATAGGTGCGGGTCCCACCACTGTTATAGATAGACACATTGATAGATAAACAATTCTATTAGGCCTGGTATCAAATTCTCATTCTATTCATTCTACTGTTTGTGGTATGTCCACATTGATTAATTGATAGGTAATTCGATTAGGCCCTGATTCAAAAATAGGGGCGAGGCACCTGTCTCATTCTATCATTTGTGGCATGTCCACATTGAGTAATAGATTAGCAATTCTATTAGGCCATGATTCAAAAATTCGGATGATACAATTGTCTCATTCTATTGTTTGTGGCATGTCCACATTGATTAATAGATAAGCAATTCTATTATGCCCTGATTCACACATTGGGATGATACACATGTCTCATTCTACTGTTTGTGGCATGTCCACATTGATATTTAACTGCTTCTGTTAGCCAAACAGTAACCTTGATTTATTTTTACAGAGTAGCCTTATTTAACACCCTGTGGGGAGTGCAAATCAATTGATTCCTCGACAACATAGTTGCCCAGGAGTTGAGCGTCATTTTTTGTTGGAAAAATTTTTATTTTATCTGAAAAATTATTCTTTTAGTGAAAACATTAGTCTTGTAGTGAAAAAAAAACGAGTCTTTTAGCGAATAAATTAGTCTTTTACCAAATAAATGCTCTGCTCCAGTGTTACAATCCCCGATTCCTATGACGAATGGCATTGAGTGGGTAACCCGCACCTGTCACCAAAGGGTAGACACACAGCAATCCCTTCAGTGCAACATGTGTGCAGCCCTGGGCATGTAAAAGCAAATCTCTCTACCCACTAGACCCAAATTCATGGTAGCTAATATGTTGTTTTAGCGAAAAAAATTAGTCTGCATCATTATTGCAATTGTTTATGTTCAGAACTACGATGCTATTACCAAACAAATCGCTCCACCAACTAGACCCAAATTCATCATTCTATCATGCCACGTTCATGCCACGTTCTATCATGGAAAATTTTATTCTATGTCATTCTGACAGCCAGAACACATTTTAAACAAATTCTATGTCACTGTGCAGTGCAACAAAATTAATGTCTGGGATCCCTCAATACTATTAAATTAATGGTATTTTGATTTCAACATGTATTTGGGTTAAAACCAGATGGGCTAAAGTTGCTGGATGTATCAAAAATGGCAGCTGGATTATTTCCATATTGGGAGGAGTGTCATTGGTTATTGGAATGAACCACACAAATCACTCCACCAACTCGACCTAAATTCATTGTAGCTAAAATGTTCTTTTAGGGCTCATGCACACGACCGCTGCTGGCCCGTGCCCGTATTGCGGCCCGCATATGCCGGGACAGCAATACACGGGCACCGGCCGTGTGCAGCCCGCATCACGGATCGCGAACCCATTCACTTCAATGGGTCAGCAATCTGGGAGATGCGGAGCGGAGGCATGGATCGGAACACCACGGAAGCACTGCGGTGTGCTTCCGTGGTGTTTCTGGCCATGCCTCCGCACCGCAAAAAAAGTAGTACAAGTACTACTTTTTTGCAGTGCGGACCGTCGGATGATGATCGCTGACACCATTCAAATGAATGAGTCCGTGATCCTAATCCGGTGGCCCCACTGTCAGTGCCCATGCATTGTGGACTGCAACATTACGGTCCACAGCACGGGCACTGACTGCACACTATAATGGGGGAGGGCCACGGTTCCGGCCACAGCAAGGCAAACTTGCTGAGAGGCCGCCGGACCAAAATTAAGGCATTTGGTCTGGCCGCCTCTCGGCAGGTTTGTCGTTGCTGCGGCCGGAATCGCGACCCCCCCTTATTATAGTGAATGGGGCCGGAGCGTAGTTCCGACCCCACACGTGCACCAGAGGCAGCACGGATCCGACAGGCTGTTCACCCGCCGGAACAGCCTGCCGAAATCCACTGCCGCTAGTGTGAAAGTAGCCTTAGTCGGTAGTGAGATTGTTCCATTTTGGAGAACTAACCATGGATTTTCTGTGGATGTAGGCTTCCTTAGATCCTTTTGTCTCTTCATGTAATCTGTTGAGATCAGGGCTCTGTGGGGGGCCAAATCATCACTTCCAGATCTATTAACATTCTATTTTTGAAAACATTCTGACTTTGCAGCATTTTTTCTACACTTGCCTTTTAAAACTTTTGCACAATACTGTATATATATTGTGTAGCTAACCGTTTTACCATCTCTTGTAATATTTAGGATATTCACTGCTTATAGGTGTTTTGCATACCACATACAGAACACTACAGGTATTTTTCTTTGTTTCAAACGTATGGTTGACTAAAAACATCCTGACCCCTTTATATCCTAAAACTTAAATTAATTATAACTCCCAGAATTAAAAAAATGTTGTTGTTGTTTTTTTCATTTAGGACTTCATAATTAGAAAGCTCCTGAGAAGGTTGATCCAGTCCCTCTGAACATTCAGTGCTCTTTTCAATAATTACTCCACTATATTATGTTGAATATTACCATGCAAAGGCAGAAAAACACTTGGCTCGTTTCCAATGCTTTTGTAGCTTGGTTAATGACAGTTGTATATGGAAGCATAAAATGCTGTTTATTGCAGCTCATCTATTAACATGGTAACAATTTAAATGAGCACAAGCAAAATATTTTTAGTTTAAAGGAAGAACATTTTTTGTCTTTTACAATCTCATACACTTTAGTAAATTGGTTTCAATGTCTAATTTCCTTTATTTTATTCTGCTGTACAAGATAGTGTATCTCTCCCCTGCACCTGCCAGCTTTTGTCCTGCGGAAGAGAGCATCTCTCTTGCTCACCTGTCATTTTCTATGCCTACCCTTCTTACCATTCTGCACTCAATCTTTAGCCTGTTTTGAATTGATGACAGTTCCAATATCACAACAGTTCTGTTCACTTATCATTTTGACATCAGGACAATACATGCAGGGTTTAAGGAAGATAGGTCAGAAAAGGCTAAAAACATCTGATAATAAAACATGCAAGAACCTATCATATCCAACACTGGTTGCTATGAAAAACACTCACTAGTAAGACAAAGCAATGATCAGATTGGATTAGCAGCCTAACAACATTAGAAACATCACAGTTAGGGTATGGCCACACGGTCAGGTTTCCTGAGGCAGTTTTGAAAGCCAAAATCAATAGTGGATCATAACAGGAGAGAAAGCATAAATTACAATTACTACTTCTCCTCTTTTTAATTCACTCCTTATTTTGGCTTCTAAAACTGCATCAGGAAACCTGACAGTGTGGCCCCAACCTTATGTAATTAAAAACAAAAAAAATCAGCTTGTAAATCTATTGTTAGCAGTTTACGGCTTTTCGTTTTTTGCGTTATTTGTAATTTTATTTTTTGCTGTTAAATAATGTTATGCATGTAACTCATATTACCTTAGGATTTTGACTAAAAGAGAATAAAGGCTGTAGAAAGCTGGGGACAGTTTAATCTGCTGAGAATAGACTGACATGTTCACCATGACAAGTGAATACATTTCTCTCCCAACACGAATGCAGACAGCGCAGGGTACAGAATGATTTCACTTTCATCTCCAACATAGTAATCATGACCTGACAACTTAATTGAGCGAGGTAACTGTATGTATTCTAATATGTCCATTAGTAGCAATGAATAGATAGTAGACAAAACAGTAAAGCAAAAATTGAAAGTGTATTGCATTCCTAATTTCATAGGTAGCCAAAATATGGTTAATTATATGCACATTTTTATTATGTTTCACTTATATCTTTTATAAGAGAAAGAAGTGGAAATATTAAAATGGCCAAAGAGCACTAGCATGGCATTAATAGTCTAAAACCATAAGGCCCCTTTCACAAGGGCGAGATTTCCGCGCGGGTGCAATGTGTGACGCGAACGCATTGCACCAGCACTGAATCCTGACCCATTCATTTCAATGGGGCTTTTCACATGAGCGATGTTTTTCACGCATCAGTTCGCCATTGTGTGAAAATCGCAGCATGTTCTATATTCTGCGTTTTTCACGCAGCCCTAGCCCCATTGAAGTGAATGGGTCTGCGTGAATCACGCATTGCATCCGCACGCAAGTACGGATACAATGCGTGATTCACTGATGGTTGCTAAGATATGTTGTTTGTAAACATTAAGTTTTTTATCATGCGCGTGAAAAACGCATCAAAACGCTTCGCACCCGCGCGGAAAAAAACTGAACGAACGTACGCAATCGCAGTCAAAACTGACTGCGATTGCGTGCGGATTGGTGCGGATGCGTGCGGATTTTCCGGAACGCATCCGGACTGAATCCGTGACTCCCGTGTGAAAGAGGCCTAAGTGTAAGGATTTGGTTTGCATGGTTGTAATGTATCAAATTTATTAAATCACACTCGATTTATTAAAGCTCACCCTTCAAATTTGGCACCTCTTGGGACTGTCTTTATGCCATAAATTAAAATCTACCTCTGCTGGGCGGAGCTAGCGCCGGAGCTGTATGGCAGCGTCTTTCTGAGCTCCGTGTCTTTACCTGCCCTAAACCCCGCTAACGCAAGCACTGTGGTGACAAGATGGTAAAAATTGGTGGAGCCAAGCAAGAAGAATACCCATCTGCTTTTAAGACCGCTCAAACTTCAGGAGGAATGGCTAAATTCCTACAGAAAGCTCCAGCAGCAGCGGTGGCCAAAGAATCCAAGATGGCGACGGGCATGGGTGACGCCACAGATTTCCAAGCAGAGGAAGGCTCGGAGGTAGAAAGTGAAGGTGAACATACCTCGGACTCTTGCAGCCTTCCAGTTTCTAGACGCTTTATCAGGCAAGCGATATCCTCCTTAACACAGGAAATAAGGCAAGTGGGTTTCAGAGTAGAAAAACTCGAGACAGCACAGGCCGCAGTAGTAGAACATGGCGCCGCGGTTACCCAACGCATGTCAGCCTGCCAGCTCCACCTCAACACCATATACGCAGCTATAGAAGATCAGGAGAATCGAGGTAGGAGAAATAATCTCCATTTCGGAGGAGTGCCAGAGTCTAACATACCAGAAGACGTCCCTACCATTATCAAGCAAATCATTTCACCTTTAGTGGGAGAGGATAAAAGCACAAATATGATTATCAAGAGGGCACCTCGCCCTTAGACCTCGCCCTAGGGAGAACGATCCTCCCAGAGACATTATATGTCGCTTTCTGAATTATCAAGACAAAGAAATGGTCCTCAATATGGCCAAAAATGATTCATCAATTTGTTTTGGTGACTCTTCTATAACCCTTTTTCAAGACCTCTCCCCTACAACACTTCAAAAAAGAAGAGTGCTGAAACCTCTAACAGATTTCTTGAGAAACAAGAAAATCCCTTATAGATGGACCTTTCCATTTGGAATCACATATACTTTCTCTGGTTGTCGAATCTCAATTTCTTCATTTGAGGACTTACAAGAGGTGTATTCAGCAATGGACACTGCATCGCTTGACATTGAAAGTTGGGATGCAGTTAAGGATCTTGCCTCTCTCCCAGATCTACCCAGAATCTCCCTTTGGGAAAGAGTCTCAACGCCAAAACATCAGAGACACAGAAAACGCACTGGAGGACTTACTCCCAAGAGAATCGCTTGGATGAACACCTGAACAAAAACTGACACTCTTCTGATACGTATTACATTAAGTCTAGCCTGACCTAGCCTTTTGCAATTATTCTTTTGCATTCTCTTTTAACTATCTTCTCATACTTTGTCACCCTCGAACCTTATTATTTTCAGTGCTATGTCCTTAGCAACCACCACAAGGCCCAAATATAACCAGTGTGGTAAGGGGCATACTTTCACTAAGGCTTAACAACATCCTTGCAAGCTAATTTCGTCCCTTTTCTTACTTCCCAAGAAGGCAACCGTATATATGACTCTAAACAAATAGCTGCACAATTCCACCTTTTTTATAAAGCACTATATAATTTAAAACCTGAACCTACTAATGCTACTTCAACTGACAGAAGCCTTTTGATAGACAAATTGTTAGAAAACATTAAATTACCTACAGTACTTTGTCCTCAACACAAATAGAAAACCTAGCTAAGCCATTCACAAGCTCAAAACTAGAAACAGCTATTAAAGCCTCTCCAAGGGGCAAATGCCCTGGACCAGATGGCCTACCTATCACTTATTATTCCACATTTAAAGAAATTTTAGTCCCACATCTTCTTCCTATTTATAACGTAGCACTTCAAAATGTTGCCTTATCTACAGATATGACTCGGGCCTCTATATCCCTTATTCACAAAAAGGGAAAAGACCCCTCTTCTTGTGCCAACTACCTACTAAAAGAAAACTGAAACTCTTCTGATATGTATTACATTAAGTCTAGCCTGACCTAGCCTTTTGCAATTATTCTTTTGCATTCTCTTTTAACTATCTTCTCATACTTTGTCACCCTCGAACCTTATTATTTTCAGTGCTATGTCCTTAGCAACCACCACAAGGCCCAAATATAACCAGTGTGGTAAGGGGCATACTTTCACTAAGGCTTAACAACATCCTTTCTTCAGGCTAGATTGAGTCAAAACACTCCTACTACCTTCTACTATCTTTACTTTTTATTATCGCCGCACTTGGCCTTATTTTCTATTTCTCCCATCAAATACTGTTCTCTACTTCTATCATTCTTTCTTTTACTATCTCTGTTACTTTCTGAATATTTTCCTACTCATTCATTAATGCTCTCTAGGCCAATAACACCTAGATTTTCTATAGGGTAGTTATATTGATATTAATGTCCTTTAACACCCCTCCTCGGGATTATTATAGTATTCTGTATTCATATTGGATGACTTTCGTCCCAGCAGTTTTGTTTTCATTAACCTTTACAATTTATTGTTTTTTTGTTAGATCAATGTTTGATGTTATTATGTTTTCTTTTAGAGGTGGGAGAGTCACTATTTTTGTAATGCACAAAGTTTCTGAGCGCATGAGTCAAGGTGGAGGTGGTGATGTACCTAGAGTTATTCCTCATACCATAATCATATATCAACATGAATGACCTAAAAGTGGTTTCATATAATGTTAAGGGTCTAAGATCTCCCTCCAAGAGATGCCAAATCTTTTCTCTCTTGAAAAAAGAACACTGCTCTGTCATTTTATTACAGGAAACACATTTTAAGACTAACAAATACCCAAACCTTTCTTTTTCTAATTATCCCATATGGTACCACTGTAGTGCCGATGGCCCCGCTTCTAGAGGAGTTAGTATAGGACTTTGAAAAGGCCTCCCATTTACATATAACTCTCATATACAAGATGCAAACGGGCGATATATAATGGTGAAGTGTACCATTGGCCCTCATACCTATACCTTTGCAAATATCTATGCCCCTAATCAGGACCAGGTAAACTGGATTATACAGACATTAGAGACTCTTAAATCATTTGGTGAAGGAGTGATAGTTTGGGGTGGCGATTTTAATCTAGCCCTTCACCCTCTTCAAGACACCTCATCAAAAAGATCCGCTACCTCTTATAGAGCATTGAGGTGAAATTAGAGGCTATGGGACTGATTGATATCTGGAGATGCCTTAACCCAGACATGATCGATTATACCTTTTATTCTACAGCCTCCAACTCATATAGCAGATTAGACTATCTGTTTATCTCCAAAGAATACCTGGGCACCTGTACGTCGGCGAGAATTGGAAGTATAACCCTAGCGGACCATTCGCCTGTTTATTGATCCTTCAAGCCAATCTCCAATGGAGACAGGACACCGAGATGGAGATCAGCACTTAGAACTGAACTTAAAAATATGTTAAACGCCAATTCTGCAAAATATTTCCTCTCCTCCCAACAAAAGTTCTTAATAAGGCCTCAAAGTTCATGATGCACAAAAATTAAAAAACGGAAGCAAGCTAATTTCGTCCCTTTTCTTACTTCCCAAGAAGGCAACCGTATATATGACTCTAAACAAATAGCTGCACAATTCCACCTTTTTTATAAAGCACTATATAATTTAAAACCTGAACCTACTAATGCTACTTCAACTGACAGAAGCCTTTTGATAGACAAATTGTTAGAAAACATTAAATTACCTACAGTACTTTGTCCTCAACACAAATAGAAAACCTAGCTAAGCCATTCACAAGCTCAAAACTAGAAACAGCTATTAAAGCCTCTCCAAGGGGCAAATGCCCTGGACCAGATGGCCTACCTATCACTTATTATTCCACATTTAAAGAAATTTTAGTCCCACATCTTCTTCCTATTTATAACGTAGCACTTCAAAATGTTGCCTTATCTACAGATATGACTCGGGCCTCTATATCCCTTATTCACAAAAAGGGAAAAGACCCCTCTTCTTGTGCCAACTACCGCCCTATCTCTTTATTAAATATAGGCCTTAAATAACTAGCCAAACTCCTAGACATAAGATTACAATCCTTCCTCCCCCATCTGATACATTCCGATCAAGTGGGCTTCGTTCAGGGTAGGGAAGGAAAGGATAATACCACTAAAGTATTAGACTTCTTATTTTATGCATCCCGTAAACAAATTCCACTGGTCCTTCTCAGCACTGATGCCGAGAAGGCATTCGACAGGATCGATTGGCTCTAAATTAGAAAAGTTCTACTTAAATTTCAATTTCCTGTTCCTTTTATTAACGCCACATTCGCTATGTACACTCACTCCTCTGCCTCAATTTTGGTTAATAATACTATATCTCCCCCCTTCCAGATTAGCAACGGTACTAGGCAAGGTTGCCCGCTTTTGCCATTAATCTTTGTATTAATAATGGAAACCCTTATGCAGGCTCTCAGGCAAGAAACTAATATTAGAGGCATTAAGATCAAAAACCAGGAACATAAATTGGCAGCTTTTGCGGACGATTTACTACTTATAGTTACTAATCCTCTACAGACCATGCCTTTGATTTCAGACTTATTACTCTCATTTGGTGTTATATCTAACTTCAAGGTAAATCCTCATAAATCGCAAATTCTCCATCTCGGTCTCTCTGCCACTATGTTACATGCTCTTAAATTAGACTCCCCTTCAATTGGTCCTCTCAACACCTTATATACCTGGGAATCAAACTATCTCCATACTTACATGATCTGTTTTCACTTAACTACAAACCATTATTACAATCTATAGCTACTCAATTAGAAACCTTAGACTCTCCATACCTATCCTGGTTTGGGGGGAAAAACTTAGTTATGTCTCTAGTAATCCCTAGGCTTACGTATTTAATGCAAACATTACCCATTCTGGTTCCAAGGTCACATTTTCTTTCCCTGAATAGTCTCATCCGTAGATTTATTTGGCAAGGGAAAAAAAGTTGCATCTCTTTTCAAACCTTAACCAAACTGAAGCGTTTGGGAGGAATAGGCCTCCCTGATCCTGAGATATATATGAAAGCTATACACCTATGTAGAGCAATTGACTGGCTTAGAGGGCCCTCTCACAAAACATGGCTTTCTATTGAAAATGCATTATCTCCCACATTCCTCAGAGCCTTATTATTATCCGAGAAACTTCAAATGACTAACCCTGATTTTAGTCCTCCTATGCGCCAGACATTATGGGACTGGTTTTTAGAGGTATCCAAGACATGACCTTTCCTTCACCACTTTTGCAAGTCAGGGATATTATTGCCATGACGCCAAAAGAATTTAGAGACAGCCTCCCGGCTGTGACTAGATCCTTATCCACTGTTATGGATCTAATTGATGATATGGGCTGCATCTTGTCAGACTGTGACCTCTTGCACAGGCTTGCTCTTCCGAGCAACTCCACCTTTATATGCGGAATAATTAAACAAAGGTTGCTTTCCATAATTAAACTCCTACCTAAGATGGGGGACTTGTCCTGGTTTGAAAAACTAGTGACAAGCAAAACCTATCTGAGAAGGTTGATTTCATGCCTTTATAAAACTTTGAAGACCCCTAACCAGGAAGCAAAACCAGCTGTGGTGGGCCTGTGGGAGAGGGACCTGGGCAGAACCCTCTCATCTTTAGAGATTAGTAAGATATTTGAAGCTCCTCATAAATTATCAAGATGTGTACGTATTCAGGAGAACGGATACAAAGTGCTATCCAGGTGGTACAACACCCCAGATAAAATAGCTCAATACTTTCCTGAAGTGTCTGATGTCTGTTGGAGATGCAAATCACATAAAGAAACCTTCTGCAATATCTGGTGGTCCTGCGTAAAAGTGCAGGTACTATGGAAGAATATTTTTAAAGAATGTAACAAAATATGTGGTACTACTTATAAGTGTTCACCTGAGATGGCTCTGCTTAGCCTTGGTCTCCCAGGAAGACACAACCATAAAGGTTGGCTTTTCTCAATGTTACTAACTTCGGTAAGACTGCTAATCCCTCTCTACTGGCGCTCAGAGGAGATTCCCACTCTAGAGCATTGGATAGGGAAAGTCGATCAGATTTATCGCGTTGAAGAACTATCCCTTTGGGAACTTCGTACCAGACACACTTTCTCTTCCATTTGGAGACCGTGGCAGGGGTATAGGCATTTCGGCGAATAATGTTTTGCACATATGTCACCTACTACACCAATTACATATTTATTCTGCGCATCAGGAATGACTCCTTTTGATCCCCCTCAAATATAGATATTTAGATCTGTATTTATAATAGCCTCAGTATTATTTTTGTTACTGTTAACTACTGGTCATTGACTTTGTATTTGCTTTGACTATTATTACCTGTATTTCAGGCATGTGAGCCTCCACTTTGTGTATAAGAGCTTAATGCCAATGACTTGTAAGATTTACTTTGTTTTACGTTAAAAATAAAAGAAAAATTTTAAATAAAAAAAATCTACTTCTGCTATAAGCAGGTGTAGATTTGTGGCATCTTTTAGTCTGTTTCCTAAGCAACTGTTGGATAAGATCATCTAATGTAAAAAAAAAAAATGCAGTCACAGTGAATTCATATGAAATTACAAGTGCATCTCAATAAATTAGACTATCATCAAAAAGTTGTTTTTTTCAGTAATTCAATTCAAAAAGTAAAACACATATATTATATAGAGTCATTACAAACAGAGTAAACTTTTTCAAGTGTTTTTTCTGTTAATGTTGATGATTATGGCTTACAGCCAAGGAAAACCCAAAATTCAAGATCCCAGAAAATTAGAATATTATATTAGACCAACTGTATTTTTTTTAAACACAGAAATGTTGGTCAAATGAGAAGTATGTACAGTAAATGCACTCAATACTTGGTTGGGGCTCCTTTTGCATTTATGACTGCATCAATGCGGCGTGGCATGGAGGCGATCAGCCTGTGGCACTGCAGAGGTGTTATGGAAGCCCAGGTTTCTTTGATAGCAGCCTTCAGCTCCTCTGCATTGTTGGGTCTGGTGTCTCTCATCTTCCTCTTGACAATACCCCATAGAATCTCTATGGGGTTAAGGTCAGGCGAGTTTGCTGGCCAATCAAGCACAGTGATATTGTGGTTATTAAACCAGGTATTGATACTTTTGGCAGTGTGAACAGGTGCCAAGTCCTGCTGGAAAATAAAAATTCCATCTCCAAAAAGTTTGTCGGCTGAGGGAAGCATGAAGTGCTCTAAAATTTCCTGGTAGACGGCTGCACTGACTTTGGTCTTGATAAAACACAGTGGACCTACACAAGCAGATGACATGGCTCCCCAAACCATCACTGATTGTGGAAACTTTACTCTAGACCTCAAGCAGCTTGGATTGAGTGCCTCTCCGTTCTTCCTCCAGACTCTGGGACCTTGATTTCCAAATTAAATGCAAAATTTACTTTCATCTGAGAACAACACCTTTGACCACTGAGCAACAGTCCAGTTCTTTTTCGCCTTCGCCCAGGTAAGACACATCTGGCCTTGTGTATTGGTCATGAGTGGCCTGACACATGGAATGCGACACTTGTAGTCCATGTCCCGGATACATCTGTGTGTGGTGGCTCTTAAAGCACTGACTCCAGCAGCAGTCCACTCCTTGTGAATCTCCCCCAAATTTAGGAAAGGCCTTTTCTTAACAATCCTATCAAAGCTGTAGTTCTGACCTTTTGAGGCTTACCCTCCTTATGGAGTGTGTCCATGACAGCCTTCTTGACATCTGTCAAGTCAGGAGTCTTCCCCATGATTGTGTCGCCTACTGAACCAGACTAAGGGACCTTTTTAAAGGCTTAGGAAGCCTTTGCAGGTGTTTTGGGTAAATTATTCTAATGTTCTGAGATAATGAATTTTGGGTTTTCCTTGGCTGTAAGCCATATTCATCAACATTAACATAAATAAACAGTTGAAAAAGTTCAGTCTGTTTGTAATGACTCTATATAATATATGCGTTTCACTTTTTGAATTGAATTACTGAAAAAAAACTTTTTGATGATATTCTAATTTATTGAGATGCACTTGTATACATGAGAAATAACGGCGGTACAGTATGACCTCACAGACTTCTACTGATGCCATTGACATACAAATTATTGTATGTGAAGTCAACTCCTTGAGTTCAGGTGTTTTAATCACACTTATTGCACACAGGTGCATAAAAGGAAGCACTCAGCAATGTAATCTCAAAAGAGAAGCATTTGTAGTAGCACGAGTCATACTGAAGAGCTCAGTGTAACTTAATACCTATAGCAGGTATTTTAGACAATTGTATGCTTCCGGGATATGCCATAAATGCTCAAAAGGTGCAGAATCGCTTACCACCTCTGGAACCTGCACCTACCTCGACAACAGGGTCCCAGAGGGGTACCAGAGGTAGTAGAACTCTAATCTACCTGATATTTATGGGATATGCCATGGATATGCCATACATTCCAGATGACTATGTAATACCCCAGAGTGGCGTTACAGTTTTTCATTGCTAACACTAATGTCATTCATGTATTTATCATTTGTTAGACTATCTTACTATAGATATGACTATCTTTCTTGTCTACAGTCCAGTACTTCACTTTCACTTTATCCCATTTATTTAAAAGGGAATCCATGCAACTGTTCAAACGGTTTCAATATTTTTTATCTGTGGATTTGAAAAAAGAAGTGACATGTCACTTCCTGATGCAAAATCTGCAAAAAATAGGTGTGAAAAACAAGGTTGGGATTCCTCATTCTGTCGGACTAATATGAGTGTGGATCTATGACATGAAAAACTGTAAGGGCTTATTTACTCATCAATGATTTACACTAGTGTGCTGTCTGGGTTCTCCACGGACAATACACAAATCCATTTTGACATTCTATGGTGATTATACACTAAAAAATCCAATTGTACTATATTTTCCAGTTATATTAATGTCTTTTGCACATAAACATTGCTATGGCAGTGAGTGTTGAACCACTGTGCCAACAAACCGATTTGACTTAGGGCTAAATTTGTTATCTTCCATGGTAGTCACCCTTTAACCCATACACATGGATCTGGACTTCACTGCAAGAACTGCACCAAGCCACTACCCTTTTGGAGCATTCACCATGTGATTGGCTGCTGAGCCCATGGGGGTCAAGAGACACTGATGTGTAGCACCAAAGAGTCAGGCAAAACTTGTCAGTAATAGGTCAAGGTGAGGGCAATTAGAGTAAATGTAAATATATGAAACATGTTGAAGGTCAGGGCATGCAGCAAAGAGTCAAAACTGTGATTTGGCACAGGTCAGGTAAGTCATCAGAGGATCAATATGAGTAAAAAGGCAGAGGTCAGTACAAGAGCAGATGAAAGCAGCATACCTTAGCAGGGAACTGAGCAGTCTAAAGAACCTTATTTCTCAGACTCCTTCACATAGGGGAAGTTGCCTTAAGCCGCTTTCAGACAAGCGTATTGAGAGTGTACATGCATGCCCTATGGGCAGAGCAGGAGGTCCTGGCTGAACAGGAGCGAGGATGAAAATAACATTCTGCAACATATTCATTTTTTCTGTATATGAACAGCCAAACAGCTTCTTTGTTTTTATAAAAACCTCAAGTTTCTATGGTTCATAAGCTGTTTGCCAGCACCCCAATAGAATACATTCTGCTGCAGAGCAATTGCCCCCCCCCCTTTTTTTCTCAATGCAAGTACCATTTGTAATTGGGCATTTCATTGCCTTAGTATATCAGTTTTAATGAAAATCTTGTATTACTTAAAGATACCATGTAGCTACAGTAAAAACCTTTTACTGCAAACACTGTATTACTATACCCATGTTAGTGAATGCGTTTTACTACAAAACCTTTGTTACTATATGTATATGTTATATTACTTCATACTATTGTTTATTTACAATAAAAGCATTTCACTGCAAAAGATGTATTCATATACCCAATATTAAAAGGTCACTGGCCCTAGTACCATGGGGAAAAGGGGAGGAGGAACGATGCAGAATGGGCAGCAGGGTGTGTGGGATGATTGGAGTGGTAGTGCTGAAAACCCTAATGCTGGCCATAATTAGCACTAAAACTGGTGTAAACAAAAATGTATGTTTAACCCCTTGAATCTCGGGCCTGTTTTCATCTTCCTGACCAGGCCATTTTTTGCAAATCTGACATGTGTCACTTTATGTGGTAATAACTTTGGAACGCTTTTACTTATCCAGGCCATTGTTTTCTCATCACATATTGTGCTTCACAACAGTAGTAAATCTGTGGCAAAATATTTCATTTTTATTTTTTAAAAATTCCAAATTTACCAAAAATTGGGAAAAATTAGCAAATTTCCAAATTTCAATTTCTCTACTTTCAGAATACATAGTAATACCTCCAAAAATAGTTAATATTTTACATTCCCCTTATGTCTACTTTATGTTGGCATAATATTATAAATGTCATTTTACTTTTTTAGGACGTTAGAAGGCTTAGAAGTTTAGAAGCCATTTTTCAAATTTTCCACAAAATTTCCCAAACCATTTTTTAAGCACCAATTCAGATATAAAGTGATTTTGAGGGGCTTACGTAATGGAAACCACCCATAAATGACCCCATTTTAGAAACTACACCCCTCAAATTATAAAAAATTGATGTTGCAAACTTTGTTAACCCTTGAGGTGTTCCACGAGAATTAAAGGAAAATGGAGGTGAAATTTCAAAATTTCACTTTTGTGGCAGATTATTCATGGTAATAATTTTTTTCTTGCAACACAGCAAGGGTTAACAGCAAACTAAACCTCAATATACATTGCTCTGATTAAGCAGTTTACAGAAATACCCCATATGTGGTGGTAAACGTCTCTATGGGTTTGTGACATTGGTCAGTAGGAAAGGAGCGCTATACGAATTTTGGAGGCAGATTTTGAATGGTTTTTAGGCACCATTTTGTAATTGAGAGACCCTGACGTACCCCTACAGTGCAAACCCTCAAAAAGTGACCCCATTTTGGAAACTACACCCTTCAAAGAATATATTAAGGGGGGTACTGGCCACTTTGACCCCCTAAGCATTTTACGGAATTTGGAAACACTTGGCTATGAAAATGAAAAGTTTAATTTCTTCCAATAAAATGTTGCTTTAGCCCCAAATTTTTCATTTTCACAAGGGGTATATGGCATACGGCACCACCCCATATGTGGTGGTAAACTGCTGTGGGGGCACATGGCAGGACTCAGAACAGAAGGAGCGACATATGGATTTTGCAGCACACATTTTGATGGATTGGTTTGCGGAGCCATTGATTTTTATTTTTTTGAGTTATTGTCTTATGTGGGGGCTCATTTTTTGCGGGATGAGGTGATGTTTTCATTGGTACCATTTTGGGGTACATAAGACTTTTTGATCGTTTAGTATTACACTTTTTGTGAGTCAAGGTGACAAAAATAGCAGTTTTGGCATAGTATTTTTCAAAAAAATTTTACAACATTCACCTGAGGGTGCACATCATGTGATATTTTTATAGAGCAGGTTGTTACAGATGCGGCAATACCCAATATGTCTACCATTTTTATTTTTGTTAAATTTTACACATTAGATTTATTTTGGAACAGAATAAAATCTTTATTTTTGTGTTACCATTTTCTGAGAGCCATATTTTTTTATTTTTCTGGCGATTGTTTCAGGTAGGGTCTCATTTTTTGCGGGACAAGATGACGGTTTGATTAGTACCATTTTGGGGTAAACACGCCTTTTTGATCGCCTGCTATTACACTTTTTGTGAGGCAAGAGGGAAAAAAACGGCTGTTTTGGCATAGTTTTAAAAAAAAATATTTTTACAGCATTCACCTGGGGGCCATCTCATGTAATATTTTTATAGAGCAGGTTGTTACTGATGCGGCTATACCCAATATGTCTAACAGTTTTATTTTTTGAAAGTTTTACACATTAGATGCATTTATGAACAAAATAAAAAAAATTTTTTGTGTTGCCATTTTCTGAGAGCCATATTTTTTTTATTTTTCGAGCGATTGTCTTAGGTAGAGTCTCATTTTTTGCGTGACAAGATGATGGTTTGATTGTTACTATTTTAGGGTAAATACAGATGCGTCCACACTTAACTTATCTCCAAACTCAGAGTGGTGACAGTTTTGTCCTGATAGCAAAACAACATGATATCGCGAGATTGTAACTAAACACTAAAAAAACTGCAATACACATCACAACCACTGGGAGGTGAGTGCTCCACATTTAGCTGATTGCTCAGCTGCTTTTTCTTTTGTTTAGAGCTGCTGGCCTCAGATGTGAGATATTTATCGGCAGACCAAGCTAAATGTGGTGAGATCTATTGAGAAAATTTAATGTGCTAAAGTCAAACACATGAGAAAAAAGGAAAACTAAATAGAGTATCCAAACACTGTGTGTTACTGTCAGCTGGACTGTGTATCTAATCCTATCTTAAATAATACTGTCTACAGAGTCGTGTCTCTAAGCCTATTATGTGTGGTACTGTCTGCGTAGCGGTGTATCTAATCCTGTCATTTGTGATACTGTCTACAGTGTCGTGCATCTAAGCCTATTGTGTGTGATACTGCGTGAAGAGTTGTGTATCTCATCATATCATGTGTAATACTGTCTGAAGAGTTGTGTATCTAATCCTATCATGTGTGATACTGTCTGAAGAGTTGTGTATCTAAACCTGTCATGTGTGATACTGTTTCCTTACCAGTGTATCTAATCCTATCATATGTGATACTGTCTTCAGGATCGTGTATCTAATCCTATCCTGTGTGATACTGTCTGCCGAGCTGTGTATCTAATTCTATCATATATAATACTGTCTGAAGAGTTGTGTATCTAATCCGATCATATGTAATAATGTCTGCAGAGTTGTGTATCTAAGCCTATCATGTGTGATACTGTCTGCTTAGCTGCGTATCTAATCCTACCTTGTGTGACACTGTCTGCTGAGCTGTGTATCTATTCCTACTTTGTGTGATACTGTCTGCTTAGATGTGTATCTAATCCCACCTTGTTTGATACTGTCTGCTGAGCTGTGTATCTAATCCTATCATGTGCAATACAGTTTGCAGAGTTGTGTATCTAATCCTATAATGTGTGATACTGTTTGCAGAGTTGTGTATCCAATCCTTTCATGTGTGATACTATCTGCAGAGTTGCGTATCTAAACCTATTGTGTATGATACTGTCTGCTGAACTGTGTATCTGATCCTATTCTGGGTGACACTGTCTGCTAAACTGCGTATCTAATCCTATCATGTGTGATACTGTCTGCTGAACTGTGTATCTAATCCTATCATGTGTGATACTGTCTGCTGAACTGTGTATCTAATCCTATCATGTGTGATACTGTTTGCAGAGTTGTGTATCTAATCCTATCATGTGTGATACTGTCTGTTAAACTGTGTATCTAATCCTATCATGTGTGATACTGTTTGCTGAACTGTGTATCTAATCCTATTCTGGGTGACAGTGTCTGCTAAACTGTGTATCTAATCCTATTGTGTGATACTGTCTGCTGAACTGTGTATCTAATCCTATCATGTGTGATACTGTTTGCTGAACTCTGTATCTAATCCTATTCTGGGCGACAGCGTCTGCTAAGCTGTGTATCTAATCCTATCATGTGTGATACTGTTTGCAGAGTTGTGTATCTAATCCTATCCTTTGTGATACTGTCTGCTGAACTGTGTATCTAATCCTATCATGTGTGATACTGTTTGCTGAACTGTGTATCTAATCCTATCATGTGTGATACTGTCTGCAGAACTGTGTATCTAATCCTATCATGTGTGATACTGTTTGCAGAGTTGTGTATCTAATCCTATCATGTGCGATACGGTTTGCAGAGTTGTGTATCTAATCCTATCATGTGTGATATAGTTTGCAGAGTTGTGTATCTAATCCTATCCTGTGTGATACTGTCTGCTGAACTGTGTATCTAATCCTATTATGTGTGACAGTGTCTGCTAAACTGCGTATCTAATACTATCATGTGTGATACTGTCTGCTGAACTGTGTATCTAATCCTATCATGTGTGATACTGTCTGCAGAACTGTGTATCTAATCCTATCATGTGTGATACTGTCTGCAGAAATGTGTATCTAATCCTATCATGTGTGATACTGTTTGCAGAGTTGTGTATCTAATCCTATCATGTGCGATACTGTTTGCAGAGTTGTGTATCTAATCCTATC
>ONZH01008390.1:0-24681 GCA_900303285.1 Rhinella marina
AGGTATGTGAAATAATTTAGCAAGAGAACGCACAGTACAGTGGCCAATTAAAAGGCCTAGATATTGTATATTTCAAGGTACACAGCCGTGTAGTAACTGAACAGACGGTGGGTATTTACACCAGGTATGTGAAAATAATTTAGCAAGAGAACGCACAGTACAGTGGCCAATTAAATGGCCTAGATATTGTATATTTCAAGGTACACAGCCGTGTACTAACTGAACAGACGGTGGGTATTTACACCAGGTATGTGAAATAATTTAGCAAGAGAACGCACAGTACAGTGGCCAATTAAATGGCCTAGATATTGTATATTTCAAGGTACACAGCCGTGTACTAACTGAACAGACGGTGGGTATTTACACCAGGTATGTGAAATAATTTAGCAAGAGAACGCACAGTACAGTGGCCAATTAAATGGCCTAGATATTGTATATTTCAAGGTACACAGCCGTGTAGTAACTGAACAGACGGTGGGTATTTACACCAGGTATGTGAAATAATTTAGCAAGAGAACGCACAGTACAGTGGCCAATTAAATGGCCTAGATATTGTATATTTCAAGGTACACAGCCGTGTAGTAACTGAACAGACGGGTGGGTATTTACACCAGGTATGTGAAATAATTTAGCAGAGAACGCACAGTACAGTGGCCTATTAAAAGGCCTAGATATTGTATATTTTCAAGGTACACAGCCGTGTAGTAACTGAACAGACGGTGGGTATTTACACCAGGTATGTGAAATAATTTAGCAAGAGAACGCACAGTACAGTGGCCAATTAAATGGCCTAGATATTGTATATTTCAAGGTACACAGCCGTGTAGTAACTGAACAGACGGTGGGGTATTTACACCAGGTATGTGAAATAATTTAGCAAGAGAACGCACAGTACAGTGGCCAATTAAAAGGCCTAGATATTGTATATTTCAAGGTACACAGCCGTGTAGTAACTGAACAGACGGTGGGTATTTACACCAGGTATGTGAAATAATTTAGCAAGAGAACGCACAGTACAGTGGCCAATTAAAAGGCCTAGATATTGTATATTTCAAGGTACACAGCCGTGTAGTAACTGAACAGACGGTGGGTATTTACACCAGGTATGTGAAAAAATTTAGCAAGAGAACGCACAGTACAGTGGCCTATTAAAAAGGCCTAGATATTGTATATTTCAAGGTACACAGCCGTGTAGTAAACTGAACAGACGGTGGGGTATTTACACCAGGTATGGTGAAATAATTTTAGCAAGAGAACGCACAGTACAGTGGCCAATTAAATGGCCTAGATATTGTATATTTCAAGGTACACAGCCGTTGTAGTAACTGAACAGACGGTGGGTATTTACACCAGGTATGTGGAAATAATTTAGCACGAGAACGCACAGTACAGTCGGCCAATTAAATGGCCTAGATATTGTATATTTCAAGGTACACAGCCGTGTAGTAACTGAACAGACGGTGGGTATTTACACCAGGTATGTGAAATAATTTAGCAAGAGAACGCACAGTACAGTGGCCAATTAAATGGCCTAGATATTGTATATTTCAAGGTACACAGCCGTGTAGTAACTGAACAGACGGTGGGTATTTACACCAGGTATGTGAAATAATTTAGCAAGAGAACGCACAGTACAGTGGCCTATTAAAAGGCCTAGATATTGTATATTTCAAGGTACACAGCCGTGTAGTAACTGAACAGACGGTGGGTATTTACACCAGGTATGTGAAATAATTTAGCAAGAGAACGCACAGTACAGTGGCCAATTAAAAGGCCTAGATATTGTATATTTCAAGGTACACAGCCGTGTAGTAACTGAACAGACGGTGGGTATTTACACCAGGTATGTGAAATAATTTAGCAAGAGAACGCACAGTACAGTGGCCAATTAAATGGCCTAGATATTGTATATTTCAAGGTACACAGCCGTGTAGTAACTGAACAGACGGTGGGTATTTACACCAGGTATGTGAAATAATTTAGCAAGAGAACGCACAGTACAGTGGCCAATTAAATGGCCTAGATATTGTATATTTCAAGGTACACAGCCGTGTAGTAACTGAACAGACGGTGGGTATTTACACCAGGTATGTGAAATAATTTAGCAAGAGAACGCACAGTACAGTGGCCTATTAAAAGGCCTAGATATTGTATATTTCAAGGTACACAGCCGTGTAGTAACTGAACAGACGGTGGGTATTTACACCAGGTATGTGAAATAATTTAGCAAGAGAACGCACAGTACAGTGGCCAATTAAATGGCCTAGATATTGTATATTTCAAGGTACACAGCCGTGTAGTAACTGAACAGACGGTGGGTATTTACACCAGGTATGTGAAAAAATTTAGCAAGAGAACGCCACAGTACAGTGGCCTATTAAAAGGCCTAGATATTGTATATTTCAAGATACACAGCCGTGTAGTAACTGAACAGACGGTGGGTATTTACACCAGGTATGTGAAATAATTTAGCAAGAGAACGCACAGTACAGTGGCCAATTAAATGGCCTAGATATTGTATATTTCAAGGTACACAGCCGTGTAGTAACTGAACAGACGGTGGGTATTTACACCAGGTATGTGAAATAATTTAGCAAGAGAACGCACAGTACAGTGGCCAATTAAATGGCCTAGATATTGTATATTTCAAGGTACACAGCCGTGTAGTAACTGAACAGACGGTGGGTATTTACACCAGGTATGTGAAATAATTTAGCAAGAGAACGCACAGTACAGTGGCCAATTAAATGGGCCTAGATATTGTATATTTCAAGGTACACAGCCGTGTAGTAACTGAACAGACGGTGGGTATTTACACCAGGTATGTGAAATAATTTAGCAAGAGAACGCACAGTACAGTGGCCTATTAAAAGGCCTAGATATTGTATATTTCAAGGTACACAGCCGTGTAGTAACTGAACAGACGGTGGGTATTTACACCAGGTATGTGAAATAATTTAGCAAGAGAACGCACAGTACAGTGGCCAATTAAAAGGCCTAGATATTGTATATTTCAAGGTACACAGCCGTGTAGTAACTGAACAGACGGTGGGTATTTACACCAGGTATGTGAAATAATTTAGCAAGAGAACGCACAGTACAGTGGCCAATTAAATGGCCTAGATATTGTATATTTCAAGGTACACAGCCGTGTAGTAACTGAACAGACGGTGGGTATTTACACCAGGTATGTGAAATAATTTAGCAAGCGAACGCACAGTACAGTGGCCAATTAAATGGCCTAGATATTGTATATTTCAAGGTACACAGCCGTGTAGTAACTGAACAGACGGTGGGTATTTACACCAGGTATGTGAAATAATTTAGCAAGAGAACGCACAGTACAGTGGCCTATTAAAAGGCCTAGATATTGTATATTTCAAGGTACACAGCCGTGTAGTAACTGAACAGACGGTGGGTATTTACACCAGGTATGTGAAATAATTTAGCAAGAGAACGCACAGTACAGTGGCCAATTAAATGGCCTAGATATTGTATATTTCAAGGTACACAGCCGTGTAGTAACTGAACAGACGGTGGGTATTTACACCAGGTATGTGAAATAATTTAGCAAGAGAACGCACAGTACAGTGGCCAATTAAAAGGCCTAGATATTGTATATTTCAAGGTACACAGCCGTGTAGTAACTGAACAGACGGTGGGTATTTACACCAGGTATGTGAAAAAATTAGCAAGAGAACGCACAGTACAGTGGCCTATTAAAAGGCCTAGATATTGTATATTTCAAGGTACACAGCCGTGTAGTAACTGAACAGACGGTGGGTATTTACACCAGGTATGTGAAATAATTTAGCAAGAGAACGCACAGTACAGTGGCCAATTAAATGGCCTAGATATTGTATATTTCAAGGTACACAGCCGTGTAGTAACTGAACAGACGGTGGGTATTTACACCAGGTATGTGAAATAATTTAGCAAGAGAACGCACAGTACAGTGGCCAATTAAATGGCCTAGATATTGTATATTTCAAGGTACACAGCCGTGTAGTAACTGAACAGACGGTGGGTATTACACCAGGTATGTGAAATAATTTAGCAAGAGAACGCACAGTACAGTGGCCAATTAAATGGCCTAGATATTGTATATTTCAAGGTACACAGCCGTGTAGTAACTGAACAGACGGTGGGTATTTACACCAGGTATGTGAAATAATTTAGCAAGAGAAACGCACAGTACAGTGGCCTATTAAAAGGCCTAGATATTGTATATTTCAAGGTACACAGCCGTGTAGTAACTGAACAGACGGTGGGTATTTACACCAGGTATGTGAAATAATTTAGCAAGAGAACGCACAGTACAGTGGCCTATTAAAAGGCCTAGATATTGTATATTTCAAGGTACACAGCCGTGTAGTAACTGAACAGACGGTGGGTATTTACACCAGGTATGTGAAATAATTTAGCAAGAGAACGCACAGTACAGTGGCCAATTAAAAGGCCTAGATATTGTATATTTCAAGGTACACAGCCGTGTAGTAACTGAACAGACGGTGGGGTATTTACACCAGGTATGTGAAATAATTTAGCAGAGAACGCACAGTACAGTGGCCTATTAAAAGGCCTAGATATTGTATATTTCAAGGTACACAGCCGTGTAGTAACTGAACAGACGGTGGGTATTTACACCAGGTATGTGAAATAATTTAGCAAGAGAACGCACAGTACAGTGGCCAATTAAATGGCCTAGATATTGTATATTTCAAGGTACACAGCCGTGTACTAACTGAACAGACGGTGGGTATTTACACCTGGTATACAAAAAGGGTATTGCAGGCACACAGAACCCAGAACACTAGAGCCAAATAAACTGTATTTAAAAAATAAAATAAAATTCACAGCCGTATACTGCCAGATCAGATGGTGCATATACACACTAGTTATATAACAGGGTTTTTCAGCCAAAAAGAACGCTGAACAGTAGTGCCAAATATAGTTTGGTATGTAGCAGAGCACCTAATACACCACTAATGCCTCTCTCTGTCCCTACTCCAGCAGCTATCCCTGAATACGGCAGCCGTTCTCTGTAAAGTGTATCTTGTAGTAAAGCTATCACTGTAGTGCACTATAGTAGCCCTGATAAGGGCTTTTAATCATGCTCCTGCCTGTCCAACTGCTAAAACCTGTCTGTCCCTTCTCCAGCCTCTGTCCCTGACTAAGTTCACGCAGCATATGCGTACGAGCAGGAAGAGCTGAGTTTTTAATATTCGAGGTCACATGGTTTTTCCAGCCAATCCATGTAGACGCTGTTTTCGCGCTGCCAGCGTGCTCAGCGTGCCTGTCATACCCCCCCTGCATGTTGATTGGTGGAAAAAGAGCGCCAGGGAAGGTGGGAGGGGAAACGAATTCTAAGTGCGCCATCGCCGTTATACTCGATTGAAATCGAGTATGCCGAATAGCGTAGTATTCGATCGAATACCGGCTCGATCGAACACTACTCGCTCATCTCTAGAAATCATCCCTCTCCTATCCCTGCATTTCAGATTATCTATCCCTGATCTTCTCATTTCTGTTCTTTAGTTTTTCTTTCACTTGCCCTATCTCTCCTGACGTCTGTCTCTGGTCTAACATCAATAGCAAATGGCGCTTTTCAGAGCTGCAGAGCTCTTTATAGGGCTGGGACATCGCAGGACCTGGCTGGCTGCTAATTGGCTACATGTCTGCATGTGATCGCATTGTGGGCGTTTACTTCTTTATCCCAGAAATCCTTCCCCCATGTCATGCCATGTGCTTGCGGCCATTTTTGGAAAAAAAAAAGATTTGTTGCTACGAATCGCCAGGAAATTCGCATTCGTTGCAAATCGAATTTTCCATGAAATTCGTAACGAATTCCACTTCGTCAGCTTCGATTCGCTCATCTCTAATCATGACTCATATTTATTTTAAACATAAAGTGGCATCTAATGGAGATTAATAAAGAAGATGGTGACTATTTGATAATGAAATACAACTTAGCACAATTTTGTTCATCAACTTCTTAATTTCTTTCACGCCTGATGTACAGTACAGACCAAAAGTTTGGACACACCTTCTCATTCAAAGAGTTTTCTGTATTTTGATGACTCTGAAAATTGTAAATTCACACTGAAGGCATCAAAACTATGAATTAACATATGGGGAATTATATACTTAACAAAAAAAGTGTGAAACAACTGAAAATATGTCTTATATTCTAGGTTCTTCAAAGTAGCCACCTTTTGCTTTGATTACTGCTTTGCACACTCTTAGCATTCTCATCAATCACAAATCTTCCGACACACGGGGTTTTAAAATCCAAATGGTGCTTTATTTTTGCTCTTTGGCACCAACACACATGGAAACATTCAAATAAACACATGCCCGTCTGGGCTCTACCTAATACACGTGTTGTCTCTATCTCACCTACAGAGTGCCATTCACACCCGGAATTAGATCCAGCTTCCTCATCCGTACGGTCCAGCAGCCTCCTGTCTGTGACCTCACCAGCACCTTTGGGGGAGCTGGTCCAGTAGTCCTCCTGACTCTGACCGTGCGACCCTCTATCCATAGGCGTCGCTGGGCCTCCAAAACTTCAAGCCTTGTGGCCACTCAGCCCTCTTCAGGCTCCCTTCCAAATTCACTCTCTCATAGGCTTCCTCAGTCTTGTGACCCCCAGCCCTCCTAGCTGGGACCACACAGGCCCTCTCCAGGTCTGTTCCCTGGTGTCTCTCTCTCCCAGTCTCTCATACACAGAGGGACGTTTTATCCCTGTGTGATTACACCCAGGTGGTGGAGTAGGGGTGTGGACTGGACCACCTCCAGACCTGTATCAAGTATGAGGCCTTTCACTGCCTATATATATATATATATATATATATATATATATATATATACTAGCTGAAGGACCCGGCTTCTTCGCCCAGGTATATTTCATCTATTTCATTTAATGTTTGTGTGTGTCGTTAAAAGATATCGAGTGTGACATCTACAGCACCCCACCTCCTTAACAGTGACCTCCACAGCCCCTACCCTTTTAACACTGAACCCCCCACAGTGCCCCATCTCCTTAAAATGGGACCTCTATAGCAGCCCACCCCCTTAACTTTGACCTTCACAGCAGCCTGCCCTTTTAACAGTGAGTTCCACAGCACCTCACCCCCTTGACAATGACCTACACAGGGCCCCGCCCCCTTAACAGTGATCTCTACAGCACCCACCCCTTAACACTGACGATAGGTCACTGTCCCCTTAAAGGGGTATTCCCATTTGGACAATGGGGGCATATCACTAGGATATGCCCCCATTGTATGATAGGTGCGGGTCCCACCACTGTGACCCGCACCTATATCAAGAACGGAGCGGGAGCACTAGGTACCACCAGGCACAGCTCCCTGCTGCTCCCATAGAAATGAATGGGAGCGCACTGAGCATGCGCAGCCACCGCTCCGGTTTATTTCTATATAGCCTACGGAAATAGCCAAGCCAGTGCTTGGCTATTTTCGGCGGCCCCATAGAAATGAATGGAGGGCGGCTGCGCATGCACCCTCCTTCACTTTGGGAGCTCTGTTCTCGATATAGGTGTGGGTCCTAGCAGTGGGACCCGCACCTATAAGACAATGGGGGCATATCCTAGCGATATGCCCCCATTGTCTAAGATGGGAATATCCCTTTAACTGACCTCTACCATTCCTGGCCCCCTTGACAGAGACTTTCACAGCGACTGCCCCTTTACCCTTAATCCCCATCGGCTGTGGAGTGGGATGGGGTGTGGCCTGACCAAGTCAGGGTGGGGCCTAACTGGGCCTGGGGGCGGGGCTTTTCAGTCCTTTTGAGGATGGCCTGAATTACAGGTCGATGCCATAGTAATTTATGAGGAAACACAGTAGGTAGCAGTGGAAGAAAACATCTTTTATGATTACTGAACTGTTAATATGGAGGCCTGCAGGTGGTCCTTGGGGACCTTAACCCTTTGGATACCGGAGGTTTTTTCGTTTTTGTGTTTTCATCTTTCTTCCCTATCTTCCTTGAGCCATAACTTTATTTTTCCATTCACATGGCTTTATGAGGGCTTATTTTCTGCGGGACATTCTAATGCTGTACTTTCTAATGCCTCCATTTATTATGGCTTACAATGTAATGGGAAGAGGGAAAAAAATTCCAAATAGGGTGGAATTAGAAAATGGGGTGGAATCTTTTTGTGGCAAAACTGACCTGTGTCCTTTCATTTTTTCATTTTTTACATCACCCTATTCTGACCCCCATTTTTTATAGTTATATCTATTGAGCTGTGTGGGGGCTCATTTTTTGCTGGACAATCTGTAGTTTTTACGGAAACTTTTTTTTATCACCTTTTATTACCTTTTTTTGGTAAGAAAAGCAATGAGAAAATAGTGAATTGGCTATGTTGACCCATTTTACCGTTAAGGGGTTGTTCACATATCAGTTATTTGATCAGTTATTTCCATCAGTTATTGTGAGCCAAAACCAGGAGTGGACACTAAACAGAGATCAGGTATAATGAAAAGATCTACACTTGTTTTCTGTTTTTGACCCACACCTGACTTTGGCTCACAATAACTGATGGAAATAACTAATCAAATAACTGATATGTGAACAACCCCTATGCCCTTTGACATATTGAAAAAATATTTTTATATTTTAATAATACTGGTGTTTATATTTTTTTGTTATTTATGTATTTATTGTTTTAATATACAGAAAAGGGGGTGATTTAAGCTTTTATATATTTTTTATTTTTTATTTATATTTTAAGTTTTTGAAGCTCGTATTTGAGCGTACAAAATCTAATTATTTTTTTTTTAGATTCTGAACAATCATGGATTTTTAAATTCCTTCCCGACTCCAAACAGTCAATCAGAATAACTCCCTGGATTACACTTTTACACTCCAGAAATACATCAAGGCCCTTCTTGAACTCTTTAAATAATCCACCATCACCAACTCCTCAGGCAGAGAGTTCTATAGTCTCACTGCTCTTACCATAAAGAATCCTATGTTTGTGTACAAACCTTCTTTTCCCCACACACAGACAATATCTCCTTGTCACAGTCCTGGGGATAAATAGATGATGGGAGAGATTTCTGTACTGACCCCTGATATATTTATACATAGTTATTATTAAGTCCTTTTGCATGTCAGTATTACCCAGTGTTTTACCATTTAGTATGTACGGGTGAATTGCATTATTCCTTCCTATGTACATAACCTTACATTTGTCAGTGTTAAACCTCATCTGCCGCTTTTCTGCCCAAGCCTTCAATATATCCAGATCCCTCTGTAGCAGTGTACTGTCCTCTTCTGTGTTAATTACTTTACACAGTTTAGTGGCCTCTGCAAAAACTGATATTTTACTGTGCAAGCCTTCTACAAGATCATTAATAAATATATTGAAGATAATAGGGCCCAATACTAGTTAAAGTGACCCAATCTGAGTGTGTACCATTAATAACCACCCTATATTTTCTATCATTGTATGGTATGTGGTACAAATGCTTTGGAGAAGTCAAGATATACGAGATCTATAGATTTGCCCCGGTCAAGTCTAGAACTTACCTCCTCTTAGAAACTGATTAAATTAGTTTGACCTGACGGATCCCTCATGAAGCCATGCTAATATGCTGTTATTTTCTTATTTTCATTGAGGTACTCCAAGATAGCATCTCTTAGAAAACAGTTTACCCACAACAGATATTAAACTTACTGGCCTATAGTTTCTGGGCTCTGTTTTTGGACCCTTTTTGAATATTGGCACCACATTTGCTATGCACCAATTCTGTGGAACACTCTCAGTCAATATAGAGTCCTTAAAAATTAGACATAAGGGTCTGGCTAAGACATTACTTAATTCTGTTAGGATTCTATATTTTTAAATATTTTCTAAAATCTAAAAAAAATTAAAATCACCCCTCTTCCCAAACTCCCCAAAATTAAAATAAAAAATCAAAGCAGTGTTTTTTTTTAAACAGGCTTTTTGTTAACCCATGTGTTTAACCATAGCTATATGTCACTGTCACTCTGACCTTATTTGTTAGTGTTGTCATTGCATTAAAGAATTTAAAAGGGTTTTCTAGATTTTTAGTCATCAGTATCTGATCGATGGGGGTCTGACACCCTGGACCCGATCAACTGTTTGAGTAGGCACTGGCACTTCACTCAGCCCACTAAGCTGCTTAGTGCTTGGTATCACGCCATTCACTTTAATTCACCGGGGCTGAGCTGCTCCTAGGCCATGAGACACATGAAAGTGTTGACACTAGGCCTAAGAAAAGCTGTGAGAAGGTCGTGGTGCTCACAAGAGTGCCTGTGCCTTCTCAAACTGCTGATTTGCAGTTGTCCCGGGTGTCGGACCTCCACTGATCAGATATAGGGATGAGTGGACATCTGGCTATTCGGGTTTGACCGAACTGAGTTTCGAACTTCAGTTCGGGTCCCGAACTTGAACCGAACTTGACCAGAACTTGACCCCGAACACCAAACCCATTGAAGTCAATGGGGGTCCAAACTTTGTGGCACTAAAATGGCAGTAGAAAAAGTCATAGATAGGGCTAGAAGGTTGCAAAAGGATCCAAAATGGAGGCAAGAGCAGTACAATTGCTCTGCAAACAAATATGGATAGGGAAATGACTTCTAATAACATAAAATACTCAAAAATAAAAAATAACAATTTTGAACCAGAAGGTGGAGGTCCATGTGGAGTAGGAATTTGAGGAAGCTTTGTATGTGGCTGTATAGGTGGAAGAGGTGAAGGAGTTTTGTTTTTGTTTTTTTTTGTTTTTTTCGAATTTGTTAATTCTGTTTGTGACCTTTAGCCATTTTTTGGGGTGCGGCAGGAATACTTCTCTATTTTGCCAATATATGACATAATAATCTTGAGCCAGGAGGCTGAGGTCCGAGTGGATGAGGTTTCTGTTTTGTTTTTTATACGTGTCTTTTAACCCCTTAAAGGGGTTCTCCGGGAATTAAGAAAATGAATATACTTAAATATTACTTTCTAATAAATATATTCCCAAATACCTTTTATTATTTATAATGGCTCGTTTTGTCTAGGGAGCAATCATCAGGGGAAACAAAATGACCGCCGTCCCATTAGTTCAGACAAAACCTGTCCTAATCACACATGAGGACAAGTTACTTCACAACACTGAGGTAAGGAGCTGCCTCATCCTCCTCTCTGCTCTACTTCTCAGGGATTATGATCCTTTATACAGATAAGATCTTCAGCTGAATCTCTGTAGGAAGGGAGTTCATGAGGAGACATGAGGTACAGAGAGGATGGACAGGACAGACTGTGGTAATGGAGACTGCATACAAGTGCTGCTGCTCATTACCCACATCTGCGCATTCCTACAGAGGTTCACCTAAAGTTCTTGTCATCTGTATTCAGGATCATAATCACTAGCAGAGAGGAGGATGAGGCTGCTCTTTACCTCAGTGTTGTGAAGTAATTTGTCCTCCTGTGTGATTAGGACAGGTTTTGTCTGTACTAATAGGACGGTGGCCATTTTGTTTCCCCTGATGATTGCTCCCCAGACAAAATGAGCCATTCTAAGTAATGAAAGGTATTTGGGAATATATTTATGATGAAGTAATATTTCAGTATTTTCATTTTCTTAATTTCCGGAGAACCCTGCCATTTTTCACCTTAAGGATCACGCCATTTTTAGCAAATCTGAAGTCACTTTGTGAGGCTTACATAATAGAAACCACCCAAAATTACCCCATTTTAGAAACAACACCCCTCAAGGCATTCAAAACTGATTTTACAAACATTATTAACCATTTAGATGTTCCACAGGAATTAAAGGAAAATGTAGACAAAATTTCAGAATTTCACTTTTTTTGGCAGATTTTCCATTTTAATCAATTTTTTTCCAGTAACAAAGCAAGGGTTAACTGCCAAACAAACATCAATATTTATTACCCTGATTCTGTAGTTTTCAGAAACACCCCACATGTGGTGGTAAACTGCTGTGCGGACACACGGCAGGGCGCAGAAGGAAAGGAACGCCATATGGTTTTTGGAGGGCAGATTTCTCTGGGAAAATTTTAAGTTGTCATGTCACATTTGAAGACCCTCTGAAGCACCCCTAGAGTAGAAAGTCCAAAAAGTAACCCCATTTTGGAAACTACGGGATAAGGTGGCAGTTTTGTTGGTACTATTTTAGGGTAGATATGATTTTTGGTTTCTCTATATTACACTTTTTGTGAGACAAGGTAACAAAAAATAGCTGTTTTGGCACCGTTTTTATTTTTTATTTACAACATTCATCTGACAGGTTAGATCATGTACTATTTTTATAGAGCAGGTCGTTACAGAAACAACAATACTTAATATGTATACTTTTTTATTTATTTAAGTTTTACACAATAATAGCATTTAGCAATATGTTTTAGTGTCTGAGAGCCATAATTTTTTTTCTTTTTTGGCCGATTGTCTCAGGTAGGGGCTAATTTTTTGTGGGATAAAGTGACAAAAAATGACTTTTTTGACAAAGTTTTTATTTTTTTTACTGTGTTCACCTGAGGGGTTAGATCATGTAATATTTTTGTAGAGCAGGTTGTTACAGACGAGGCGATATCTAACATGTATACTTATTTTTATTTATTTAAGTTTTGCACAATAATATTTTTGAAAAAAAAAATCACGTTTTAGTGTCTCCATAGTCTGAGAGCTGTAGTTTTTTTAAAATTTTTGGGCGGTTGTCGCAGGCACTGCAGCATGTAGTCGCTCATGTGTGCCAGAATGCCTAGAGACAAGCTGTCATCTGTGGGAGGTGTATCGGGAACGCGGATACTCCTCATCATCATCATCCTCCTCATCCTCCAAAACTGCCCCCTCGCTGAACAGTTGTGTACCTGAGCTCTGTTGGCGCAGGTACCCAACCTCCGAGCCACCTGTGGACAACTGGCCTAATAACTGTGGGAATGATTCCTGTTCCTCCTCCTCTTCCTCTTGTGCCAAATCCTCATCCATCAGCGCCCACAGCATTTTTTCAAGGAGACATAGAATTGGGATAGTAAAGCTGATGACGGCATCATCACCGCTGGCCATGTTGGTGAAGAACTCAACAGCGCAGCACGGCACACACATCCCACATGGAGGCCCACTTGTTGGTGGTGAAGTAGTATTGTTCCGCAGAGAAACTCACCCGTGCATGCTGCATCTGAAACTCCACTATCACCTGCTGCTGCTTGCACAGTCTCTCCAGCATGTGCAAATTGGAGTTCCACCTCTTTGGTACATCGCATATTAGGTGGTGAGCGGGAAGGCAGAAGTTACTCCGCAATGCAGATAGGCGAGCAGCAACACAAATAGCCCTAACTTTCTGCAGCAGCTCTGACATATGGGATAATTTTTCAGGAACCTCTGTACCACCAAGATCAGTACATGTGCCAGGCAAGGGATATGCCTCAAACTGACTAGGACCAGAGGTGCTATGAGATTTTGCCTGAGATTTTGCGGTAGAGAAGGAACAGGAGGAGGAAGCGGAGTAGGAGGGCAAGGCAACAGGAGGCACTTTGAAACGTCCAGCTATCCTCGATAGTGCTAGGACATGCGCCAACCCACTTTCTGCCTCAGTTAGCGAGATATGACATCTCTGCCCACAAATACTGGTCCACTTATCAGTGGTTATGTGGACCTCGCCAATGATGACGTTGCGTAGCGCACACCTGATTTTTTTCCACCACTTGTTCATGCAGGGAACCACGTACCATGGAACAGCTGCTGCCTTGACGTTTTTAAAACTGTCCATCTCCACCAGCTGGAATGGCAGCATTTTTAAAGGCCAGCAATTTTGAAATGCTGACATTCAGGGCTAGGGATCGCAGGTGGGTAGGGAGGTAGTTCCTCCTTTTCTCCAGTGTTTGGGGGGTGGGCAGCTGAACGCCTCCATGGGACAGTGTCGAGATGCTCAGTGACGGTGGTGGTGTTGCAGTCACATCCTCTCTTTGCGGACTGGCAGGTGCCCCTGTCACTCTAGAGGGGGAGGATGAGGCAGAGATCGCAGCAGAAGAGGGAGCAAGAGGAGCTTCAGATCTTTCGTGGTTCTTCAGGTGTCTACTCCACTTCAGCTGGTGCTTGGTAGTTAGGTGATGGGTCATGCAAGTAGTATTCAGGTTTAGAATATTTATATCTCGTTTCAGGCTCTGACTCCACAGCATGCTAACCACCTGTGTCCTGTCATCAGCACACTGCCTGAAAAACTGACACACCAGGGAACTCCTTTGTGCCGGCTTTGGTGTGCTATTTTTCTTGGTGCATTGGGCAGTAGCAGGTGTACTGCCTGGGGGCCGGCCACTCTGGTTTTGTACCCTGCTCCCTCTTTTGCTGTGTGGCTAGCGCTGCGTTAACCCCCACCTTTTCCTCCGAACTACACACTGACCTGGATGCCATGTGATATCTAGGATCTCATCGTCTTTTACATCATCTTCCACCCACTCCTCACCCCTACCTTCCTTGCCAGTCTGCACACTGCAGAAAGTCACAGCAGTTGACATCTGTGTTTCGCCATCGTCATCAAAGACGTGCTGCAGTGGTTCTCTCACATCCTCAAACATACGTAAGTGGTTGGGCATCAGTGCACTCAATCTCTTTCACTCACTGGAGCAGGGCTAGGTGGATGGCCCACGAAAACCCCATCAAAAAGCATAAGTGACTGCTGCATGACTTGGGGTTCAGACTGCTTGGCTGATGTGCAAGAGGTTGAGGTGGAAGACAGATGCCAGTGCCAACTCTGTGCTTTCAGAAGTGGACCGGTTGGAAGACAATGTGAAGGAACTGGAGGCACTCAGAGCCATCCAATCTACTACAGCCTCTACTTATTCTGGCCTCCCCATTCTTACAGCGGTATTCAAGCCTACAAAATGACCAGAATGTCCTGTCGCCTGCTTGCTCCAAAGGAAGGTTTTTCATTTGGGCGCATAGCTGACACAGATCTATAACATCCTCTCCCTGCAGCAGGAGCTCCACCAACACCAGTAGCACCACGACCACGTCCCTTATTTGATGTTCTCCTCATTTTATTACGGTCACCCACAAAATTGTCTGACAGATTAACTATTGTATTTCCGTGTCATGGATGCAAAGGAGGTGTTTAGCACCCTGTGACGGTGGCAAGTAAAGGGTTTTGCACAAAAAAAAAAAAAAATGTGTCACTGACCCAATTAACAGACTGATTAACTATTGGATTTCCCTGTCACTGGTGCAAAGGTATTGGATTGCACCCACATACATGCCTACAGGTCACCCAGAGAGTTATCTAAAATAATAAGTCTAACACTGTCCCTCAGTGCAGCAGCATACCAAGTGATCCAGCATTTATGCATGCAGGGTCACATGGTGCGCCAGCCAATTACAGCCATGCCAATACTAGGTGTCACAGGGTCCTACTCCTGTATCACCAAATTAACAGAGCAAGGAATGAGTGAACAGCCCAGGGACCTTTATTATATGCAAACTGAAAGGTCGATAAAACACTCTACCACACAAAGGGTAAAATAGTCCAGGAACACGGCTACAGTCCAATAAAAGGATAAATACCCCGGGAGATGAGGGTCACACTCCTCCAGCTTAGGGAACGATATGGCAATGCAGCTCCAAATGCTTCTTCTCCGTAGAGGGTTCCTCCAGCACTATATTCCAGGGTGAGCAAGGTTCCTCCAAGTCTCTTTGGGGTGCTGGCCCTAGCAACAGCATCCCACAAAGGATCTATCTAAGGCTACTTTCACACTAGCGTTTTATAATTCCAGTATTGAGTTCTGTCATAGGGGCTCAATCCCGGAATAAAACGCTTCAGTTTTGTCCCCATTCATTGTCAATGGGGACAAAACTGAACTGAAGACAACGGAATGCTCTTAAAAGCATTCCGTTCCATCTTCAGACCGGAGAGCAAACCGCAGCATGCTGCAGTAAAAATATAAACATTGACAAAAATGATAAAAAACACACCATATCCCACTATCACACTAGGCATGACTGTGATGGCTTCCAAGTGCCCACAGCTTAAACACTTGTTGATTTGCTGCTCTGCAGCCTTTCAACAAGCTTTACTTTAACTCCGAACAATGAACATGAACACAGACTTTTCAAATTTAAACTTTTCAAATTTACTCATCTCCACTTTCGCCTTGTTAAATGCATTGCATAAAAAAATGCATCACCAAATTGCTCCTGGATCATTGGGAAAAGTTACTCATGGAAGTGTTCTTAAATAAAATTGTGAGTGAGCCCACTCATTTAGATGAGAAGCAACCTGACAAATGAATGGTCTCAGGATACTTTACTGTTAGAATGACATAAAACTCATAATATTGATCACCTTTTCTTCTGCAGACAATTTTTTTTTCCGATGTCACAGTCTGAAGGAGTCTTTATCAGAGAAAATAACTTTACCCCAGTTCTCTACAGTCCAATCCCTGTATTTCCTGCAGAATGTCAGTTTGTCCTAGTTTTTTTTTTTTTTTTCAGGCATAAGCCTGACACAGCATGGTGACAGCGTAGTGACACCAACAAGTGACCAAGTTAGATTGAGGTAGCAGGTGAACCACCCAAAAATGTAGCCTGACACAGCATGGCGGTGACACCACCAATACCTTGGTCAGACTGAGATTGCAGTCAAATGTCTGTAGGTGAGCCTCCCAAAAATTTGTTTTGGAGTGTCCGAAGTTGACCCTCCTAAAAAATTGTTTTGGAGTGTCTGTAGTTGACCCTCCTATAAAATATTTTTTTTGTTTTTCCTGTTATTAGTTTATGTACAACCCATGGCTGGCATCAGGGACGTAGCTAGAACTGACTGGGCCCCACAGCAAAATTTTGTATGGTGCCCCCCCTTCATGACTATCCTGGCATCCTATATGTGCATATGTAAGGGAGAGTTCACAGGGCAGGGGGCACACACAGTGCAGCATAGGGGGCACAGTACAAGGCAGGGGGCACACACAGTGCAGCATAGGGGGCACAGTGCATTATAGGGGGTACAGTACAGGGCAGGAGGCAGTGTCCCTGTCCGCCAGCACTTGTCCACGTGTCCGTGGTTAGGTGGACCTCATCACTAACCGCGTTGGTCAGGGCACGGATGATGTTCTGTGACATGTGCTGGTGTAGGGCTGGGACGGCACATCGGGAAAAATAGTGGCGGCTGGGGACCAAGTACCGAGGGACAGCCACCGCCATCAGGTTGCGGAAAGCCTCAGTCTCTACCAGTCTATAGGGCAGCATCTCCAGGCTCAACAATTTGGAGATGTGGACATTTAGGGCTTGGGCTTGTGGGAGGCTGGAATTGTATTTGCGCTTGCGCTCAAATGTCTGCTGCAAAGACAGCTGAACGCTGCACTGGGACACATTGGTGGAGGTTGTGGAGGATCGTGCAGGTGAATGGGTGGTTGTAGGGTGGGATGCGCTCATGCCGGGGTCCTGGGCAGGGGGTTGACTCGCCGAGGCAGCATTTGATACAGGGGAAGAGGCAGTGGTGTGACCCGCAGGCGGTGAACGGCCTTGGTTCCACTGAGTCGGGTGTTTAGCACTCATATGCCTGTGCATGCTGGTAGTGGTTAGGCTGGTAGTGGTGGCTCCCCTGATGATCCTGGTGTGGCACAGGTTGCACACCACAGTCCGTCATCCTCACTTTCTTTAAAAAACCTCCAGACTTACGAACATCTAGGCCTCGGCACGGGAGCTTGACTCCGTGAAACAATTGCTGATCTACCTGCTCTGGCCCTGCTTCTCCCTCTGGCCACCCCACTGCCTCTTCCAACCTGTTCTGGTGCTGCACTTGCCTCCCCCTCAGAAGCACTGTCTTGAGTTGGATTACCAACCCAGCTTGGGTCAGTCACCTCATCATCCACCAGCTCTTCCTCCGATTCCTCACTCTGCTCTCCCTCGGACTTACTGCCCTGACAACAACGTCACTGTCTGACAACCGTGTCTCATCAACATCATCATAATCATCCGACACCTCTTCACTCACTACTTGCACTAAGTCCACACACTCATCACCCACAGACTGTGAAAGTTCAAAATTTTGGGCATCGGGACAGAGCAACTGCTCAGGTTGCTCTTGAGCAGTGGTTTGTGTCTCTGGGTAGGGTCCTGAAAAGAGTTCCTGTGAGTATGCCTGATCTGAATCCATACTTTCCGTAGGGGGGGGGCAGGCTGGGGGGAAGGAGGTTGAGCTGGAGGAGACAGCGGTCTACTCCCTTGGCTAGCGTGGGTGGACTGTGTGGAAGACTGGGTGGTGGATAAATTACTGGATGCATTGTCCGCTATCCACGTCATCACCTGTGCGCACTGTTGTGGTTTCAATAGTGGTGTACCACGTGACCCAGTAAGTTGTGAGATGAAGCTAGGGAGCGAAACTCTGCGGCGTTCCACTCCCTCCCTTCCTATATAACTGAGAGAAAAAACGTAGGCTTTAGACGGCGGTTTTTGTACCACAAACCACTCAATTTGTCGCTGCTCTGTATAATTTCAAAAAAGAGAGAAAAGACGTAGTGTTTAGATGTAGGCTTTAGGCCTGCAAATCACTGAATTTGTCACTGCACTGTATAATTTGAAAACTGAGAGAAAAGACGTAGTGTTTAGATTTAGGCTGTAGGCCCGCAAATCACTGAATTTGTCGCTGCACTGTATAATTAGAAAAAAGAGAGAAAAGACGTAGCCCTTGGGTTCAACATTTTGTATATTCACCAAACTGTCGAGTTAATATCTGAGGCCAAAACCGTATTCAGTAGACAGTAGAACTACTATCTGAGGCAAAAAAATATAGTCTTTAGACTCCAGCTATTGCACCGCAAACCACTCAGTTTTGCACTGGACTGTAGTATATATAATTGAGTGAAAAAAATTATTCTCTAGACTGCGGCTAGTGTATCGCACACCTCACAATTGTTCACTGGACTGTAGTTTATATAATTGAGTGAAAAAAAATTGTTCTATAGACTGCGGCTAGTGTATCACACACCTCACAATTGTTCACTGGACTGTAGTTTATATAATTGAGTGAAAAAAATTATTCTCTAGACTGCGGCTAGTGTATCACACACCTCACAATTGTTCACTGGACTGTAGTTTATATAACTGAGTGACAAAACGTATTCCCTAGACTGCACTCCAGATCCCAGCAAGCCAAGGTACAGCAGCAGAAAAAAATATTCTCTAGACTGCGGCTAGTGTATCGCACACCTCACAATTGTTCACTGGACTGTAGTTTATATAATTGAGTGAAAAAATTATTCTCTAGACTGCGGCTAGTGTATCGCACACCTCACAATTGTTCACTGGACTGTAGTTTATATAACTGAGTGAAAAAAATTGTTCTCTAGACTGCGGCAAGTGTATCGCACACCCCACAATTGTTCACTGGACTGTAGTTTATATAATTGAGTAAAAAAAATTGTTCTCTAGACTGCGGCAAGTGTATCGCACACCTCACAATTGTTCACTGGACTGTAGTTTATATAATTGAGTGAAAAATTTTTTTTCTCTAGACTGCGGCTAGTGTATTGCACACCTCACAATTGTTCACTGGACTGTAGTTTATATAATTGAGTGAAAAAAATTATTCTCTAGACTGCGGCTAGTGTATCGCACACCTCACAATTGTTCACTGGACTGTAGTTTATATAATTGAGTAAAAAAAAATATTCTCTAGACTGCGGCTAGTGTATCACACACCTCACAATTGTTCACTGGACTGTAGTTTCTATAACTGAGTGACAAAACGTATTCCCTAGACTGCACTACAGATCCCAGCAAGCCAAGGTACAGCAGCAGCAAAAATGAGTACTGAGAGGACTTTGGCCAATTTCATTGGGGTCTGTGTGGACCATGTGCTGTCCCCTTTCTGCCACCAGTGCACAGCCAAGATGGCGGTAGCTGCACTACAAGTCCCAGTCAGCAGCCAGGAGGAGACAAAAAAAAAAACGTGCTTGTAGCCCTTAGAAGGGCTGTTGGGTTCTTTGTGGGTGATTCCTGCCTAACCAACAACTAAATTCAGGCCCTAACACTCTCCCTGACAGACAGCAGCTCTATCCCTAATCTCATGCAGACGGCGTATGACGCGAGCAGCGCGGTACCAGATTCTTATATTCCCAGGTCAAATTGATCTGGCCAGCCAATCCCTGCTATCGACTTGTAGGGGCCCCACGTGATGCTAGGAGGTACCAAAGACTCTCCTGCATGTTGATTGGCTGAAAAAAGGCGGCTAACATGCAGGAAGAGGAAGTTGCCATTTCCTCAAGGATCGCAATATGCTCGTTCGAGTAGCGAGCATATGCGAATACCCTAATGCTCGGACGAGCCTGTTCGCTCATCTCTACTTATGTATTATCTTTTTTGAGAATCTTTATTTTCATTTTAATAAAGACATTTACAAAGCAAAGTCTAATCTTTACAAGAATATAAAAATTATCATTCTGAAAAACATAGGAATACAGAACAATGCATAACAATAGTGTGTACAGCATATTACAGTAGGTCCACATTATAATATCTGGATAAATAAAGACAGTGGATTGGCAAACAGTTAAAAAGCATGTAAAGATACATACATAAACTGAAAATGGGTTATACATTTACAGGCACCTAGGAATTGTTCAGCCGGAACCATAGTTTCCAGGGATTCCATACTTTCAAGAACTTATCATGCGTGTATGTTTCCCAACTAGACAGTTCCTCCATCCTGCATATCTTTTGTGTTTTTAATTTCCATTCCATAGTTTATAACATAGTAACATAGTTTATAAGGCCGAAAAAAGACATCTGCCCATCCAGTTTGGCCTGTTTTCCTACAAGTTGGTCCAGAGGAAGGAAAAAAAAACCCTGTGAGGTAGAAGCCAATTTTCCCCACTTTAGGGGAAAAAATTCCTTCCCCACTCCAATCAGGCAATCAGAATAACTCCCTGGATCAACGACCCATCTCTAGTAACTATAACCTGTAATATTATTACCCTCCAGAAATACATCCAGGCCCCTCTTGTACTCTTTTAGTGAACTTACTGTTGTTAATTATGATGGTTGAAATATAATGAAATGATGACGGCAGCGCTCCTCGGTTCTTTTCAAGAAATGAAGCTTTATTCCGATTATCAGACCCAGATAACAGCAAGGTTATAGCTCTTAGTATGAATAAGCCTACTTATACCCAGAATAAATTACCTCAGCTCATTCATCAGTTCAGCATTACATTCCTTCCCTTTCTTCTTAAAGGGTTTCTGTCAGCAGTTTTTTCGGTATGAATCAGGCTGACATTAGAGATGTGCTAATGTCACCTGATTCCAAATATATATCTGTTTTATTTACTGGTGCCCCCATTTTTATATAAAATGAACTTTTATTTTATGCTAATAAGGCCTCTAGGTGCAAGGGGCGTTACCCCTGCTCCTAGAGGCTCTGTTGATTGACAGGCCCAGGCAGAGAAGAAACACTCCATTCACCATAGCTTGCAAGGACCTTCAATGATGTCATGACCATGTGATCAGTCACATGGTTAGGATCACACAAACAGCCTCTCTCCTCCTAGACCATGTGACTGATCACATGGTCATGACATCATTGAAGGTCCTTGCAAGCTATGGTGAATGGAGTGTTTCTTCTCTGCCTGGTCCTGTCAATCAACAGAGCCTCTAGGAGCAGGGGTAATGCCCCTTGCACCTAGAGGCCTTATTAACATAAAATAAAAGTTCATTTTATATAAAAATGGGGGCACCAGTAAATAAAACAGATATATATATATATATATTTGGAGCACATTAGCACATCTCTAATGTCAGCCTGATTCATACCGAAAAAACTGCTGACAGAAACCCTTTAATTCTTCCTTTTCATCATCTTTTTCTACCTTACTAACCATCCATCAGCCTTCCTTGTTATACCATTTTTTATCCATTGACTAACATTTGAAGGACATCTCATTGGCTAGAACTGGATTCCAATAAGTCTATTGGCCGTTGTAGACTAAACTGATATCATGATTGGTGGGTTTTCTAACCCTGCTTTGGTTGAGGTAGTCGTCTAACTTAAAATGCGGAGGGAAGATTCTTGTTAGGGCCGTGACCGATAATAGTCACCTTTACCATAAACAGAAACTGCCCTGGACAGAACCTTATCTATTGTTCTTGCAGCCACACTGTCTCCGCTGGTCTAGATAAACCTGGGACATTTCATCGAAACACAAAGAATCATTATCTGTCCATCTACACTGTAGATGTTTTACCTAGCTACTGATTGTAACTGTGATTATTGGCTGATTAAATATCCTCCAATGTTAGATCAATGTACCATGTGTGAATGTCATATATAAATAATATACCAATGTCACATATACCAATACTTACCATCACCACCTTCCATCAGAGAAGGTGGCATATCTCTTAAGCAGTGTATGGGGATGAGGAGTTTAGCCCGCATTATTAACAAAGAAGGAAGATTTCTTTTTTTTAATTGGACAACTAGAGCTCGGTAGGTTAAGCTAAATTAGTGTAGGGGAGGGTGTGATGTTTGTTGAACAAATATTATTAATGTTCTGGATATTGTCATCCCAGTATTTTGTAATTACTGGACGTGACCACCATATGTGGAGGGGTTTACCTATAGAGTGATTTTAAGTTCTTTCTCCCATTGTTGAATAAAGACTGTTTTTTGGGAGCATCTTGTTCTAGTATCTTGCGGTAAAACTGTGATATTTGCTTTGTGTGAGACTATAAATAACTCATACCAGGTTGGTTTGCAATTTGGCCCCAACACCTTAAGTAATTGAAGACATTTTGTCTTAAAATGAGAATAGTGCATCTCTGACCAACCCCCAACTGGATACTTCGTTTTTAGCTGTACAAAGTTCGGGACCATCCTTCCCGTCAATAGTTCTCCAGACACAATTCCTTGGAATCGGTGCCACACACCCAAGTCGTCAGGTTCGTAGCTAGAACTGACTGGGCCCCACAGAAATTTTTTTTACAGGCCCCCCCCCCCTCACTTACTTAAAATAAAACTTTTTTTTTAAATGTCTTTGTATTGCCATTTTCTGACAGCTAAAAGTTTTTTTTTAATATTTCTGCCTAAAGAGCTGAAGATTTTTTTTTCTGGTCGATGATACAATTCTTGATCACTAGTATTAAATTTTTTTGGGGGGACACGGTAACAAAAAAAAGTTGAATCGTGTTTTGATTGTTTTCAGTTACGGTGTACACCGTGCATGAAAATTATTTTTATTTTTTAATAGTTAAGAAACTTTTGGACATAGCAATGCTTTTTTATGTTTATCTTTATTGGGAAAGTGGGGTTATTGGAATTTTCATCCCAAACTCTGCCCACTCCTTCATCTTCCTCGTGTACTATAGCATGCGGTACATGGTAGCCTCCCCTCTATGCCTCCGCTGCTCCGCCATGTACTAGTGCTTATTATGGCAACCATATGCACGCACCCGATGCCAGCCCAGGACCATCCTACCATCACATGTGTGTATATGTAACTTAAGAGTGCCATAATAAGCACTAGTAGATGGCAGAACAGCAAGCAGAGAGGGGTGGCTGCCATGTACTGCATGCTATAGTACAAGAGGCTGGCAGAGGAAGGAGTAGGCATAGGTTGCGATCTGGCTACCTGGCAGCTGCATGCTGAAGGCTTTTTGCTTGCAGGCTGCCTGGTGGCCATCCCGGCCTCTGCCAGCCTCCTGTACTATAACAGAAGCAGATGCATGCCTTTTATTATATAGGAGGCTGGTGGGACTGGGATGGCAGCCTATGGCAGCTACATGTTGCAGCCTGCCCTGGCCACACATTTAGAACTTTGCCTGCTGCTGTACCTGGCCTTTCCTCCTGTCACAGACTGGAAGAGGAGAGGAGGAAAGGGTGAACCATTTGCACTCTGCCCTGCCCTCATCCTTCTTAATGCCCAGAGAGGCCCCAGAACCACTGTGTACTAGTGCAGCAGCAGGCAAGGCGGGGGGGGGGGCAGGCACATACCTGAAAAAACGAGTGCTGTGCATGACTGCTGTGCCTCCCTCCGCCCGCTGCTGCTGCTCCTTTGGCCTTCTTCTCCTGCTCGCCACGCCCCTTGAGGAGGACTTCACTTGGTGGGCAGGCTGCCCCTGAACTGCCTGAAGGCTGAAGAGATTAATTTGCATAGCACACTGCTGGCTTGTTCTCTGGCTGGCAGCGTGCTATTCAGGAAGGCAGAAGAGGCAGCTCAGCTCATTATCATGTATAGGGGCGGACAGAGCGGGACCTGTTTTAATGAATGTGATGGAGGGTGGATGAGCATGTTGAGCAGACACCTATGTGACAGCACCTAATGTGAAGGAAGGCCTGGCCTGAAAATGTAAAATTATGTACACACAGTAAGTGTGTTTGAGACACTGCTCCCCTGAAGGGTGCCGACGGATTGACAATGAATGGGGACAAAACTGAAGCGTTTTTTTTCCTGTATTGAGCCCCTATGACGGAACTCAGTACTGGAATTTAAAAACGCTAGTGTGAAAGTAGCCTTATTTGTGAGATAAGGTCAGTAATCTGGCTGAGTCTCTGTTTCTTATGATAAGAGCCTAAAACGATTAGTTCTCCTCTCAAGACTGCCTTGTGAGTTTCCCAAACACAGACTGGGGACACTTTCAGGTGAGTTATTATCTTGGAAGAATTGAGTTAATTTGTTGGTTATGGAGGTTACATCTTAAACAGTATCTAAAAGGGGG
>ONZH01008391.1:0-25481 GCA_900303285.1 Rhinella marina
AGAGCTGAGTTTTTTAATATTCGAGGTCACATGGTTTTTCCAGCCAATTGCATGTAGACGCCGTTTTCGCGCTGCCAGCGTGCTCAGCGTGCCTGTCATACCCCCCCTGCATGGTGATTGGTGGAAAAAGAGCGCCAGGGAAGGTGGGAGGGGAAACGAATTCTAAGTGCGCCATCGCCGTTATACTCGAAAGAAATCGAGCACGCCGAATATCGTAGTATTCGATCGAATACCAGCTCGATCGAACACTACTCGCTCATCTCTATTTACGACCACAAATGGGGTGTTGCTGTATTCAGGAGAAAATGAGTAGCAGATTGTGGGTTGATATTCTCCTGTTATCCCTTGTTAAAAATAAAGTTTGGACCTAAATCACCATTTTCTTTTAAAAAATGTAATTTTTCATGTTCAAAGCCAAACATTATAAATTATATGAAACTTCTGTTGGGATCAAAGCACCAACTACATCCCTTAACAATTCCTTGGGTGGTGTAGTTTCCAAAATGTGGTCACTTTTTGGAGGTTTCCACTGTAGGTGTATCTCAGGGTCCCTTCAAATGAAACATGGCACCCAAAGATGATTCCACCAATATTTGCCCTCCAAAATCCATCTGGCTTTTCTTGCCTTCTGAGCCCCTCTGTGTCCCCATATAGCAGTTTACAACCACATATGGGGTGTTTATGTAACCTGCAGAATTAGGGAAATAAATATTGAGGTTTGTTTTGTTGTTAACCCTTGATGTTAGAGGAAAAAGAATTATTGAAATGGAAAATCTCCAATTTTGCTTTAATTCTGTTATGAATACATTGGGGGGGGGGCTGCGGGTGGTGTTTCTAAAATGAGGTCATTGGGTGGTTTCTATTATGTAAGATCCTTAAAGTAACATTAAAACTGAATTGGTCCTTAAAGTTCTAAGCCTTCTAATTTTCGGAAAAAAAAAATTTCCAAAATAATGCCAGCATAAAGTAGACATATGGTGAATGTTTATAACTATTTTATGAGGTATCACTACTTGTATTGAAAGCAGAGAGATTAAAATTTAGAAAAGTGCATCTTCCTTAAATATCTAATTAAGGCTACTTTCACACTAGCGTTTTAAAATTCCGGTATTGAGTTCCGTCATAGGGGCTCAATACCGGAATAAAACGCTTCAGTTTTGTCCCCATTCATTGTCAATGGGACAAAACTGACTGAAGACAAAATGCTCCTGAAAGCATTCCGTTCCGTCTTCAGACCGGAGAACAAACCGCAGCATGCTGCGGTTTGCTCTCCGGTCCAGGCATCCACACCAAGACGGATCCGGAATGACCCCCAATGCAAATCAATGGGGCGGATCCGTCTGGTGTGACCACAGTGGTAACCGGATCCGCCCCTCATTGACTTTCAAGGAGTTCATGACGGATCCGTCACCACATACACACAATACACACATACAGACATAGACATACACATAACATACACAGACATATATACATACAAATCACATACATACTTACATGCTCCCCAGCAGGTCTTCAGAGCGCCGGAGGGACAGGTCGGCGCGCAGAGATGACGATTCCACCAGGCGCCCAGCAGAGGGCGCTGTGGGAATTGTCACCTGTGCGAGCCGTCCTGCTCCTCCGGCGCTCCGAAGACCTGCCGGGAGCATGTAAGTATGTATGTGTATTGTTGTCTATATGTGTGTGTGTCTGTGTGTATGTATGTACTGTGTGACATGTGTGGGGCCGGAGCACGGTTCCGGCTCCACACATGTCGCTGCGGCAGTCCTGATCCGGCAGCACCCTTCACCTGCCGGATCAGGCCTGCCGCTAATGTGAAAGTAGCCTAACAAACAACACAAGACCTCCTCAAGAGAGATTCAAATTGTTGTTTGCTATAAATAGCTGGTTGCTAACAGACAGAGCAGCAGCATATTTAGCAGGCACCTTTCAATAATTTAGTTAGTACTTTTATACCATCTTCTAAATTTTCATTTTGTTCTCTCATACCTCCATATAACTCATCCAAACACTCAACTTTGTTCTGTAAAATTTTATTTTGCTCATTTAGCTTTGAATACTGTTCGGCTATCCAGTAGGCAGCAAAAACTAGAGCATATTTCCCTTATGATTTTGACTCTCCTTGATAGAAGTCCCATCAGTCACAAAACTTTTGGCTTGTAAACATGGATCTCTAGATCCTTCCATTACACTTATAAGTACCTTCATGTTCTAGACTAGAGATGAGCAAAAATTTGATTCAGACGCTTTGGCAAATTTTTCTCTAAAAAATGGATTTGATCCAAATTAATTTGTCACGTAACGCATTATAAATCAGCTATTTCCCAGCTGTAGGGAGAGTTTATATCGGCGTATATCACTGTGCATGCATAGCTAGTCTGTTGTGGTAGTGAAACAGTTACTGTGCGTCAGTAAAGGCAGGAGATAGGATTAGATTCTGATACTCAGTTCAAACTTCACTTATTTGGTCAGTTATGGGTCAAAAACTGACCAAATAACTGAAGTGTGAACTCAACCTCACAGGTCAATTTTAGCATTAGTAATAATGTACTTAACTGTGCAGTGACCCAAAATTCTACTATAGAGTTGAAGAACACTTTCGTTTTACACCATCTTCTGATTCCACATAGATTGCTAGAGAACCTGTTCTGTTACACACTGATACATGTAGTGGGGGTGTCAACAGTAAGTTTGTCTTGATGTCACTGTTTATTTTTCCCTTTTTCTGATCCGTTAGAACAACAACCCCCCCACCACCAAAAATCCTGTCTTTTCAGCATCCGTCTTCACACGGTCAGTATTTGGTTAGTAATTAATCAGTATTGGTAAGGCCCAAAAAATGGGATAGGAGTGGGTTCAAAACACAGATGACACATGATGGGAATATTTGCATGTCTTCTGTGCTTTGGACCCACTCCTGCTTTTGGCTTTCAAATAGTCAAGTCCTGATGCAAAATACTGACTGTCTGAGGACTTATGGATGCTCCACAGATAGGATCCGTTGTGTTTTTTTTTTTGTTCTTCTGATCAGATGATGTCAACAACACCAAATGGGGACACTAGTGGCCCGGTCAGAGTTGTGAGGGTGGCAGCAGCATGAGGAGTCAACATAATGGGCCAGTCACAGAGTGGGGAGGTGGGGGCAACAGCAGTGGCAGTAACAGCACAAGATGGTGGGTGGCAGTAGGAGAAGATGGCAGTAGAGGCAGCAGGTGTGTGGCATCAGGCGGGTGGCAGCATCAGAAAAGTGGCTGAAGCATGTGGCCAGAAATAACATGCTATTTTTCACAATGTTCTGGTGTGGCAGCACACTGCAGTCAGAACATTACTGCCCAAATGATTTAGTCTGATGCATAAGGCACCAGTGGAAATCATGATTGATCCATGCCTGATTAATCTTTAGAAAAGTTAATCTGTCAACATTTCCTATTGAAAGGCAAGTTCTTTTTGGGGTAACATCCCCCCTCCTGCAGCACTAAACACCCACTGTGATGCCTGACTACTGGCTGGACAGGGAAGTTTGCCCAGGGCAAACTTGGTGAGTTGCAGTCACAAATCAAGTTTGGCTTCCCAGTAGTATAGGTGATCTTGTATATGGGGTGGCAGGGTGCAGTCCAAGTATGCCATCACCTGCTGGTTTAGGTTCTACTCCATGTCCTGCTGGTGGGTGGTTTCTTTAGTAGGTGGGTGAAGAAATGTGCTCATTAGAGACTCAAGATTTAAGTTGCTGCTGATGGAGCTGGTTCTGCTCCTGTCCCTCCCCCTTTCCAGTAGTCAAAGCAGTGGAGCATGAGTGCAGGGGGTCCCCCCGGTCAGACCTTCGGAGGATGGGTGATGGCGCACATAGGCAACGACAAACCGACTACATAGGATAGTAACATAGTTTATAAGGCTAAAAACATACATCTGTCCATCCATTTCAGCCTGTTATCCTTCAAGTTCATCCAGAGGAAGGCAAAAGCACCCCTGTGAGGTAGAGGCCAATTTTCCTCACATTACAGGAAAAAAAATTCCCGACTCCAATCAGAATAGCCCCTGGATCAAAGACCCTTCTCTATAAAAATAGTAACTATAACCTGTAATACTATTACATTCCAGAAATACATCCTTGCTTCTCTTGAACTCTTTTAGTGAATTCACCATCATTACCTTCAAAGGCAGAGAATTCCATAGTCTCACTGCACTATAACGAATCCTCTTCTATGTTTGTGTACAACCCTTCTTTCCTCCAGATGCAGTGGATGACCCCTCGTCAGAGTCACATTCCTGAGAACAAATAGATGATGGGAGAGATCTGTGTACTGACCCCTGATATAGTTATTAGATCTCCTCTTAGTCGTTTTTTTTTCTAAAGTGAATAACCCTAATTTTGATAATCTTTCTGGTTACTGTAGTCCACCCATTCCAGTTACTACTTTAGTTGCCCTTCTCTAAACCCTCTCCAGCTCTACTATGTCTGCCTTGTTCACAGGAGCCTAGAACTGTACACAGTACTCCATGTGTGGTCTGACTAGTGATTTGTAAAGTGGCTAGAGGCATCTATGTCTCTTTTGATGCAACCCATTATCTTATTGGCCTTGGCAGCAGCTGCCTGACACTGGTTTCTACAGCATAGTTTGCTGTTCACTAAAATTTCTAGGTCCTTTTCCATTTCAGTGTTACCCTGTGTTTTACCATTTAGTATGTACTGGTGACTTGCATTATTCCTTCCCATGTGCATAACCTTACATTTATCAGTGTTAAACCTCATCTGCCACTTTTCTGCCCAAGCCTCCAATCAATCCAGATCCACCTGTAGCAGTGTACTCTCCTCTTCCGTGTTAATAACTTTACACAGTTTAGTGTCATCTGCAAAAAATTATATTGTACTGTGCAAGCCTTCTACAAGATCATTAAAAAATATATTGAAGATAATAGGGCCCAATTCTGACTGACCACTGTGGTACCACAATAGTGACAGTGACCCAATCTGAGTGTGTACCGTTAATAACCACCCTCAGTTTTCTATCACTGAGCCAGTTACTTCTACAGACATTTTGTCCAGTCCAAGCATTCTCATTTTATATACTAACCTTTTATGTGGTACAGTATCAAACGTTTTTGAGAAGTTAAGATATACGGCATCCATTGATTTGCCACGGTCAAGTCTAGAACTTTCCTCCTCATAGAAACTGATTAAATTAGTTTGACTTGACCAATCCCTCATGAAGTCATGCTGAAATGGCATTATTTGCTTATTCATTGAGGTACCCCAAGATAGCATCTCTTAGAAAACCTTCAAACAGTTTGCCCGCGACAGATGTTAAGCTTACTGGCCTATAGTTTCTGGTCTCTGTTTTTGGAACCTTTTTGAATATTGGCACCACATTTGCTATGCACCAATCCTTTGGAACACTCCCTGACAATATAGAGTCCTTAAATATCAGAAATAAGGGTCTGGCTATGACATTACTTAATTCTCTTAGGATACGGGAGTGTATGCCATCTGGTCCTGGCGGTTTGTCTATTTTAATTTTTTTTTACATTTCTTTCTCCTCATCGCTGTCTGCAACTCCCCTATCATCACTCTGTAAAGGGCTGACACCTTCAGATGTATACTTTACCATTTATATAATTGAAGAACATTTTTAGGTTCAGTTTTACTTTATTTGGCAATGAATTTCTCTGTCGCTAATTTGGCTGCTTTTATTTGTCTTTTACATATTATATTTTTTCCTTATAGTTTTTCAATGCTTTGTTGCTGCCCTCCTGTTTGTGATTTAAATTCTTTACTTTTGTCTTTTATTGCTTCATTTACACTTCTATTTATCCACATAGTTTTTTTCTTGTTCCTTACCGTTTTATTCCCATAAAGTATGTACCTCTCACAATAAGAGTTTAGGATGCCTTTAAAAATATCCAATTTTGTGGCTGTATTTTTATTTTTGAGGACTTAATGTTAATGTCCTCTCATAGTTGCTCAAATTTTCTCAAATTTTGCTGTTTTGAAGTTCTGAATTTTTGTGCCTCCCTTTTTGAAAGACTATTTCCCAACCTGTTCTGTCAGGTCTATTGGTAAGTATTAAGTACAGTATAGCCGTCCAGCTGACCAGGGTCTCGATAGTATTTGAATTTTTGGTATAAAAAAGGCCCTAATTTTGGCCCGGTAGTGAGGGTCTAACCTCATGGAGAGCCTGTACTCACTCCCCTGCCGAATGGCGATAATGCAGCTATCACTATGCAAGCAACTCAGCATGCATTTGGCTATTTGTAAAAGGGACTTGGAGGGACTCCCTGCCTCTATCTCCACTGCATACTGCTATGGTCTGTTGAGGCCATCTGGCTGGTCTTCCTTATCATCCTCCAGCTCCTCCTGTTCCTCTCCTGTTGCTTGAGCAGATAAACCATCTATTTCTGTATACAATTCTTGGGCGTTAACGTCCTCCAGTTCAGCCCCCACAGGGCTCAGGTGGTCATGAAATGTATGCGTTACATCTCTTGTCCCCTGGATTGCCAGATTTATCAGCATCTGCTCCAGGACATGAAGGAGTGGAATGACATCATTCATCCAGTAGTCCTAGCGACTGACCAATAAAGCAAAATGGCAGAGCAAATGGCAGATTTCAAGCATGAGCTGCCAATGGCTAATGTCGCAGTTACACAACAGAGTACCCCTGTCTGCATGCATCATCAAGAAATTTTTTATATTTATATCTTACCCAGTGAGTAAAGGACATATATTTTCCTTGACCATTGTTATAGCTCCACACTTTGGTGCTGCTGTGAACTGCACCAGATACCAACAGGCTCAAGGACTGGCCCACCTTCTGCTGTACTTATGTATGCAGAGTTTGTACGTTTTTTTTTTTTTTTTTTTTTTTAAGAGAAGTAATGATGGCTTGGGACTCTCCACCTTAGCTGGCACAAATCATCAGTTCTCTGAAATGTGTAGAGTCAACCACATGGAAAGAGAAGGACTGTAGTACAAGCACCTTGTCCAGGAGCACATTCAACTTCTGCCCTGTTGAATGAGTGCATGCATACTGTTGTCACTTTGCAATTGCCTCGGTGATCGATTGGTGGCAAAAAGTGTGACTAGGAGGAGGAGCATCAGGACTAGTAGATAATGGGATGGAAACAACTGGTTTTATCTCTTTGGGCACACTATTTATTGTATACAATTTTTAAATTGTTTGTGTTTTTCCTTAATAAAACTACATTATATATTTTATATAACTGGATGTGCATTCTCATTGCAGTTTTCTTGGTTTTGTTTATGAAAAATTCCCACACCAGCAAAAATGGCATTTTACCCCCACCACTGCTTGCTGAATGCCAACCGCTGCCTCAACTTATGCACCGCTAGTTGTTTCCAGACAGGTAGGCTCCGAATAATAGACAGTCTACCCCAGCCATGTTTAGCTCCAGATCTCACACTACTGCCACCTTTCTGGCTTACACTCTGCTGGCTGAGTGGAAATGCTACCACCCGGTCGTTGTTTCAGGGGCAAGCTGCCTCCCTCGCTCCGATGATGGTGATGAAGCACAGTCTTCACCCAACTCCCACATGGAATCAGCTACATCATCATCCACTACTGTCTGCTCGTCACTTATGTTACCTTCACCAGTCTCATGGCTGCGTCCCTAACCGCTCGTGACACCTGCTCCAATGCGACTCTCATTGTTGCTGCTTGAATGCCTATGGGAGGAAGCAGCAGACCTCGCCTCCAAATCTGGTCTGGGCAGTAGCTGTTGCCTGTCCTTAGTAATATCTTACTCGCTGAAGTGGAGCAGAGCCGACAGCATACATCACTTGCCTGGCAGAAGTAGCAGAAAAGGAAATGTAGGTTCAGGACAGGTGAGGGCATAGACCTTATTCAGGGCCATGCAAACTAAGTGTTTTGTCAGAGGAACCCACAGACTCCTTGCTGTGGGTGTCTGATGTCAGTTGAGATGATGTTGAAGACCGAGTCAATAATGTCAGGACATCGGGGTTGGTTGTCAAAACACGACCGTTGGATGACACTGGCAGGAAGCTCTGGCCTGTTGCTGAGGCTGCTGCTAACATAAACACTTTTTCTCTGCTACTTCTGCTGACTCCAGGATCATTTTTTGCCACTGCCCTTTCCTTTGGAGAACACTGGCACCTCTTTGTGACATACTGTACGGTAACAGTAACTGTATATGTAAAGTAACTTATTCAATGTCAATGTGGACCCCCCAATAACAGTTATATTACACAAGTTATTCCCCCCAATATGAGAATCAAGGCCTAGTGGAATTGCTTATTTATGAAATCAGGTGGGCAACCCCATAGCAGTTATATTACATCACTTATTCACCTCAATATGAGATCAAGGTCTCATGGAATAGTTTATTTATGAAACAAAGTAGACATCCCAATAACAGTTATATTACACTATTCACCACAGTATGAGAATTAAGGTTTAATGGAATTGTTTATCCATGAAATAAAGTAGACACCCCAATAACAGTTATATTACACAGCTTATTCACCCCCATTTGAGAATCAAAGTGTAATAGAATTGCTTATCTATTACACAAGGTGGGCACCCCACTAACAGTTATTCACCTCAATATTAGAATCAAGGCATAATGGAATTGCTTATTTATGAAATCAGGTGGTCAGGTGGGTGTCCCAGTAGCAGTTATATTACACAGGTTATTAACCCCAATATGAGAATCAATGCCTAATGTAATTGTTTATCTATGAAACAAGGTAGACACCCCAATAACGGTTATATTGCACAGCTTATTCACCCCTTAATTTAAGAATCAAGGCGTAATAGAATTGTTTATCTATTAAACAATAACTTTTATATTACACAGGTTACTCACCCCAATATGAGAATGAAGGCAAAATAGAATTGCTTATGTATTAAACGAGGTGGGCACCCCAATAACAGTTATATTACACAGCTTATTCATCCAAATTTAAGAATAAATACATAACAGAATTGGTTATCTGTTAAACAAGGTGGGCACCCCAGCAACAGTTATATTACACAGCTTGAGAATCAAGGCGTAATAGAATTGCTTATCTATTAAACAAGGTGAACACCATTCAAATAAATATCTGTGCCCTACACAGGGGATCGATACAAACTACACGGTTTCCTATCAATCCCCTCAGCTTACAGAGCCTGCTCTGTGCTGCAGTCTCCCTATGCTCTCCCTATGTCTCCCTACAGTGTCTGAAAACTCTCCCTACAATCTCCCTACACTGTTCCTATCCCAGATTACAGTCATGGCCAAAAGTTTTGAGAATGACACAAATATTATATTTTCACATGATCTGCTGCCCTCTGGTTTTTATGTGTGTTTGTCAGATGTTTTTATCACATACAGAAATATAATTGCAATCATATTATGAGTAACAAAAGCTTATATTGACAGTTAGAATGAGTTAATGCAGCGAGTCAATATTTGCAGTGTTTACCCTTCTTCTTCAGGACCTATGCAATTCTCCCTGGCATGCTCTCAATCAACTTCTGGACCAAATCCTGACTGATAGCAGTCCATTCTTGCACAATCAATGCTTGCATTTTGTCAGAATTTGTAGGTTTTTGTTTGTCCACCCGTCTCTTGATGATTGACCACAAGTTCTCAATGGGATTAAGATCTGGGGAGTTTCCAGGCCATGGACCCAAAATCTCTATGTTTTGTTCCCTGAGCCCATTTAGTTATCACCTTTGCTTCATGGCAAGGTGCTCCATCATGCTGGAAAAGGCATTGTTGATCGCCAAACTGCTCTTGGACGGTTGGGAGAAGTTGCTCTCGGAGGACATTCTGGTAGCATTCTTTATTCATGGCTGTGTTTTTAGGCAAGACTGTGAGAGAGCCGATTCCCTTGGCTGAGAAGCAACCCCACACATGAATGGTTTCAGGATGCTTACAGTTGGCATGAGACAAGACTGGTGGTAGCGCTCACCTCGTCTTCTCCGAATAAGCTGTTTTCCAGATGTCCCAAACAATCGAAAAGGGCATTCATCAGAGAAAATGACTTTACCCCAGTCCTCAGCAGTCCACTCCCTGTATCTTTTGCAGAATATCAGTCTGTCCCTGATGTTTTTTCTGGAGAGAAGTGGCTTCTTTGCTGCCCTCCTTGAGTCCAGGCCTTGCTCCAAGAGTCTCCGCCTCACAGTGTGTGCACATGCACTCACACCTGCCTGCTGCCATTCCTGAGCAAGCTCTGCACTGCTGGTAGCCCGATCCCGCAGCTGAAACACTTTTAAGAGACGGTCCTGGCGCTTGCTGGTCTTTCTTGGGTGCCCTGGAGCCTTTTTGGCAACACTGGAACCTCTCTCCTTGAAGTTCTTGATGATGCGATAGATTGTTGACTGAGGTGCAATCTTTCTAGCTGCGATACTCTTCCCTGTTAGGCCATTTTGTGCAGTGCAATGATGACTGCACGTGTTTCTTTAGAGATAACCATGGTTACAGAAGAGAAACAATGATGCCAAGCACCAGCCTCCTTTTAAAGTGTCCATAGTGTCATTCTTACTTAATCATGACAGATTATCTCCAGCCCTGTCCTCATCAACACCCACACCTGTGTTAATGGAGCAATCACTGAAACGATGTTAGCTGGTCCTTTTAAGGCAGGGCTGCAATGATGTTGAAATGTGTTTTTGGGGGATAAAGTTCATTTTCTAGGCAAGTATTGACTTTGCAAGTAATTGCCTGTTAAGCTGATCACTCTTTATAACATTCTGGAGTATATGCAAATTGCCATTATAAAAACTGAGCAGTAGACCTTTGTAAAACAAATTAATATTTGTATCAGGGTCTCAAAACTTATGGCGCATGGACTGGGTATACCTATTAAAAGCTTTGTAAAACATACTTTCCCTATGCACATTCATGCTGTAAAATGGTGGTAGACTGGGCAGGATGAAGCTTTTATAGGGCTGTGACATCACAGGGGCTTGGCTACTCTGTTCGATTAGCTTGGCTTGGCAAGGCATTATGGGTGATCCCTCGTTCCCAGGCTTCTACATTTCACTTGGTAACATGTTGAAGATCCATTTAGATACAAATCCTGATTGTTACCATGCAGCCTCAAGGGAAATTCTGATTTGTGGTAAATCTAATCCTTTCCTGGAAAATTCACGATCAAATTCCACTTTGTTACTTCGATTTGCTCAACAAAACTAGTGATAACCAATACACGCGCCACCTGCATTTTATTCCTGTATTTTACTGCAAAGAAAATTTAAGACTAGAACATCCAGGAACATTCAGGTGCACAATCTATAAACTAGCATGCAGACAATAGTAACAATAGTAAAATAGTTTATAAGGCCGAAAAAGACATCTGTCCATCTAGTTTAGCGCTGTTTTCCTCCAAGTTGATCCAGAGGAAGGCAAAAAACCCCTGTGAAGGTTAAAGCCAATTTTTCCCCACTTTTGGGGAAAAAATTCTTCCCGACTTCCAATCAGGGCAAATCAGAAAACTCCCTAAAATCACTACCGCCTCCTCCTTAAGTACTATATACCTATAAATATTATTAACCCTCCAAGAAAAATACATCCAGGCCCCTCTTGAACTCTTTTAATGTGAGCTTACAATCACCACCTCCTGGGGCAGAGAGTTCCATAGTCTTACTGCTCTTACCATAAAGAATCCTCTTCTATGTTTGTGTACAAACCTTCTTTCCTCCAGACGCAAAGGATGTACCCTCATACAGTCACAGTCATGGGGATAAATAGATCATGGAAGAGATCTCTGTACTGACCCCTGATATATTTATATCATAGTTATAACATAGTTATTAGATCCCCCCTCAGTTGTGTTTTTTTCTAAAGTGAATAACCCTAATTTTCATAATCTTTCTGGGTACTGTAGTCCACCCATTCCAGTTATTACTTTAGTTGCCCTCCTCAGCAAACAAAAAAAGTATGGCAGCACACCATTACACATGTAAACAATAGAACTAGCGATTAAGGATTATTCTGGATTAAAGGGGTATTATACCTACTGTACATGGAAAATGGAAGCTCTTCACGCACATTTTTGATCAAATGTGTGTCGGGCCCATCTTCCGACGTCAGGGTGGCTTCTGAAGATGGGTACAGTACCTAACACTTACAGAACTACCTCTACTGGGCCTAACCTAAGCCTACAATGTTCAGGGCAATGTAGGAACCAGCTATATTTATACTCTGCTCAGAAGCCCTGGCCAGATGGACGGGAAGTGCTCAATCTAAAGAAGGGGCTACCCTTCAAACATACTGCAAGAAAATTTAGACCAGTACATCCATAGTCACAGGTGTACATCCATAAAGCTAGCATGCAGACGGCAAACAAAAAAAATAAATGGCAGCACACCATTACACATGCAAACAATAGAACTAGGGATTTTTCTGAATTAAAGTGTTATTATACTTACTATACATGGAAAATGGAAGCTCTTTGCGCACATTTTTGATGAAACATGTGTAAAAAAGCATCCGTTATGCTCACTTATGCACATTTGACATTCATTTTAGCAATTTCTATCTGAGATGCGTTATTTTAGATGGAAAAAAAAGTCCTGCATGCAGAACTTTTTTCCATCTAAAATAATGGATCTCAGATGTATGCTTAAAATACAGGAACCATTTTTTTTTCTTTAATTTTCTGTTTCCTGGCAGAACTGAAAAGTCCTCAACAATAAAAATACAGCCACATAATGCAATATTTTTATTTTTTTATATTTTTAGGCATCCTAAACCCTTTCACACTGACTGCGATTGCGTGCGGATTGGTGCGGATGCGTGCGGATTTTCCGGAACGCATCTGGACTGAATCCGTGACGCCTGTGTGAAAGAGGCCTAATTGTGAGAGGTACATACCTTATGAGAATAAAAGAGTAAGAAACAAGAAAAAAAAAGTGGATAAATAGAATTGTAAAGAAAGCAATACATGACAAAATGAAAGCATTTAAATCACTAAAACACAACGGTAGCGGCGAAGCATTGAGAAACTATAAGGAAAAAAATAGAATATGTAATAGAATATAGACAAAAAAAAGCAAACTAGAGACAGAGAAATTCATTGCCAAAGAGAGTAAAACTAACCCTAAAATGTTCTTCAATTACATAAACGGTAAAAAGTATAAACCTGAAGGTGTCGGCCCTTTACATAGCGAGGAGGGGGAGTTGCAGAGAACGATGAGAAGGCAAAGCTATTAAATATTTTTTTCTCCACTGTATTCACTGTGGATAATAAACTATCAGATGAAATGCAGAATGTTAAAGTAAATTCTCCATTAAAAGAGTCCTGTCCGACCCATGAAGAAGTACAACGGCGTCTTAAAAAGATTAAAATAGACAAATTGCTGGGACCAGATTGTATACACCTCTGTATTCTAAGTTAATACATAATGTCATAGCCAGACCCTTATTTCTGATATTTAAGGACTCTATATTGACAGGGAGTGTTCCACGGGATTGGTGCATAGCAAGTGTGGTACCAATATTCAAACATCTGTTGTGGGTAAAACAGTTTGAAGGTTTTCTAAGAGATGCTATCTTGGAGTACCTCAATGAACATAAACAATTAATTCCATATTAGCATGGCTTCATGAGGGATTGGTCATGTCAAACTAATATAGTGACATAGTTTATAAGGCCGAAAAAAAGACATCTGTCCATCCAGTTTGGCCTGTTATCCTACAAGTTGATCCAGAGGAAGGCAAAAAAACCCCTGTGAGGTAGAAACCAATTTTCCCCACTTTAGGGGAGAAAATTCCTTCCCAACTCCAATCAGGCAATCAGAATAACTCCCTGGATCAACAACCCATCTCTAGTAACTATAACCTGTAATATTGTTACTCTCCATAAATACATCCAGGCCCCTCTTGAACTCTTTTAGTGAATGTACCATCACCACCTCCTCAGGCAGAGTGTTTCATAGTCTCACTGCTCTTACAGTAAAGAATCCTCTTCTATGTTTGTGTACAAACCTTCTTTCCTCCAGACGCAGACCTTGTCACAGTCCTCAGGATAAATAGATCATGGGAGAGATTTCTGTACTGACTCCTGATAAATTTATACATAGTTATTAAATCTCCCCTTAGTTGTCTTTTTTGTAAAGTAAATAAGCCTAATTTTGCAAATATTTCTGGGTACTGTAGTCCACCCATTCCAGTTATTACTTTAGTTGCCCTCCTCTGAACCCTCTCCAGCTCTGCTGCGTCTGCCTTGTTCACAGGATTTAAAGCCACTGAACAAATAAAGTTACGTCAATATGTATCCAAGGGATTAAATAGGGAGTCACTTCCTGAATTGGATACTAAAACTGAAAATAAATAAACTCTTTATTGGATCATCTATTAAAACACCATTAGGGGGCTTAATCCCCTCGTATTCCAGGCAATATATCTCAGGACTGACATGAATCGTGAGGAATAATAAAAAAAAAATGGCCATTCTAGCGCCGGTACGTGCTGCCTGTCAGCACACCAGCTTCAGCAGGGACGCCACGGTTTTGATACCAACACACCATCAGCGGTGGGCATCTTTGACTAGTTGAAGTCTTTTGGTTCTCCAGGGAGTTACTCCTTGCTCCTGATGAATCAGTTGAAACTGTAGAAACGCGTCGAGCAAATATTGGAGACTGGCTTCTTTTTTCATTTGGAGGCCATACATCCTCAGTGTGTTTACGCTGGATAACCCTTTTTTTGAGGAGTGGTGGTTGTAGGGGTGGGCTTATCAGTCCCACAACACAATATATACTACAATCCACCTAATACCTCCTCTCTTTTTTCTTTATATCTCAGATTTGTGAATGGCTAAAGTGTGGGGGTTCTTTATACATAATTTTACCCCCTACCATTCACCTGATAAACAATGAGATTGTGGGGATGGTCCTTTTTTTGATTATTCCTCACGATTCATGTCAGTCCTGAGATATATTGCCTGCCTAATGGTGTTTTAATAGATGATCTAATAAAGAGTTTATTTATTTTCAGTTTTAGTATCCAATTCAGGTAGTGATTCCCTTGTTCACAGGAGCCCAGAACTGTACACAGTACTCCATGTGTGGTCTGACTAGTGATTTGTAAAGTGGCAGGACTATGTTCTCATCACGGGCATCTATGCCCCTTTTGATGCAACCCATTATCTTATTGGCCTTGGCAGCAGCTGTCTGACACTAGTTTAGTTTGACACTGCAGCTTAGTTTGCTGTTTACTAAAATTCCTAGGTCCTTTTCCATGTCAGTGTTACCCAGTGTTTTACCATTTAGTATGTACTGGTGACTTGCATTATTCCTTCCTATGTGCATAACCTTACATTTGTCAGTGTTGAACCTCATCTGCCACTTCTCTGCCCAAGCCTTCAATCAATCCAGATCCATCTGTAGCAGTGTACTATCCTCTTCTTTGTTAATTACTTTACACAGTTTAGTGTAATCTGCAAAAAATTATATTTTACTGTGCAAGCCCTCTACAAGATCATTACTAAATATATTGAAGAGAATAGGGCCCAATACTGACCCCTGTGGTAACCCACAAGTGACTGTGACCCAATCTGATTGTGCACTGTTAATAACCACCCTCTTTTTTTCTATCACTGGCCAGTTACTTACCCACATACAGACATTTTCTCCCAGGCCAAGCATTCTCATTTTATATACTAACTAATACGGTACAATGTCAAATGCTTTGGAGAAGTCCAGATAAACAACATCCATTGATTCGCCGCGGTCAAGTCTAGAAATTACCTTATAGAAACTGATTAAATTGTTTTGACATGACCGATCCCTCATGAAGCCATTCAATCAGTTTCTATGAGGAGGTAAGTTCTAGACTGGACTTTGGCATATCAATGTATGCCATACTGTATATCTTGACTTCTCCAAAGCATTTTATACAACCAATTTAGGGATGTTTTTATTTTATATACAAGTGCATCGATTTCTCCTTGTTTCTGGGTGAAATTGCAGTCTGATACAACCAGTTTTAAGGTGTTTTTAGTTTATATATGAGTACATCCATTTTTTTTTTATTCTGGAGTGAAATTGTAGCCTGATACTACAGATTTTAGGATGCTGAAATTATATTACACGTAATTATATCCGTTAATCCCTAGTTGTGAAGTTGGTGAGAAATTGCGGCCTAATACTTTTGCTCTTTTCCCTTGCAGTTTCTTTTAATGTACAGTATGTCAGACAGAGAAATGACGGGCCCTTCTAAGTGAACGGGCAGGGGCCAAAATGCTTCTGGAGCTGGCAGGAGTAGCAGCAGAAGAAGGGGGTGGTAGCAGCAATCACAGTGACAGGCTACAGTGTCAGTGTCATCTAATGGTCGTGTTTTGACGAGCAACCCGGCTGCCCTTGAAAGGTTGACTCTGTCTTTTACTTTGTCGCAAGTGACATCAGACACCCATAGCCAGGAGTCGGTGGGGCACCACGCTTAGTTGGCATGGCCCGGGAACACGCTCTATGCCCCTTTCTGTCCTGAACCTGCCTCTGTCATTTTCTGTTCCTTTAGCTTGAGAAGTATTATATGCCGTCGGCTCGGCTCCACTTTTCAGTGAGGACGAGATTCTAGAGGACAGTGAGCAGCTACTGCCCAGCCAAGATCTGGAGGAGAGATCTTATGCTTCCTCCAGTAGGTAGGCAAGTAGCGACGATGAGTGTCTCGTTGGTGTTGCGATCGGTCAGGCACGTGGCCCTGAGACTGGTGAGGGTGACATCAGTGACGTGCAGACAGTAGCAGATGATGATGTGGCCGATCACACATGGGAGCCAGTTGAAGAGGGGGCTTCATCATCATCATCAGGAGAAGAGGGTGGCAGCTTGCACGTGCAGCAGCAGCTGACCCAGCAGGGTGGTAGCCTGGTTGTGAGTCAGCAGGGTGGCAGCAGTGTGAGATCTGGAGACAACGTGCCCGGGGTAGACTGCCTGCTATGCAGGAACCTACCTGTCTGGAATGAAGTACCGGTGCAGGGGTTCACAGAGATAGTGGTAACAGGCAGTCAGCATGGAGTGGTGGGGGGAAAATGCCATACTTGACGTTGTAGGAATTTGTCATCAAGTCGCTGGAGGATGTTAGCATGGCCTTTTGCAGAATATGTGGGCAGCAGTCAAGGCTCCATCACCTAAGCAGAATGAAGCTATGTTTCCTTCCCATCATCTACTAGTCCTTATGCTCCTGCTCCTCCTACTCCTTGTCACTCGTTTCATCAGCAATCGATCACAGAGGTGATTGCAAAAAGACAACAGTATGTATGCACTCATCCAATGGCGCGGAAGCTGAACATGCTCCTGGCCAAGTTGCTGATACTACAGTCCCTCCCTTTCCATGTGGTGGACACCTTTTAGAGAACTGATGGCTTGTGCCGAGCCAAGGTGGAGAGTCCTAAGCCATCATTTCTTCTCCAAAAAGGCAGTACCAGCCCTATACACGTATGTTGAACAGAACAACCTGTTTAACTCCGTCTACCATAAAGGCGGTATAGGTAAAAATGCTTTAAATCGTTAAAAGGCGGCAGCTGGTTGTGTTTTCTTGTTGGATCCCAGATACAGGACAGACCGTAGCAACAGCTTGATCATTAGAGGGACCAGATTTACGAACTCCTGAGCTGAAGAGACTTCATTAATTATAATGGGGTCTGCTCAGGATACTGCTCCTTTACCAGACAAAAGGGTCTTACATGCAGAACTTTTCTGTCCGGTCTTTTTAACAGAATCTGTGACCCAAACACAAATGTGAATGGATAGTATTAGACGTTTAGCATCAGATGTATGTTTAACACACAAATACAGAGCAAGAACCAAGATCACTACATACACACAGCACCAGAACCAAGTTCACTGCATGAATACAGTACCAGAACCAAGTTCACTGCATGAATACAGCACCAGAACCAGGCCCATATGTCAAATACAGCAACAAAATCAACAAGAAATATAGCACCAGAACAAAACCCATAAGTCAAATACAGCACCAGAACTAAGTTCTCTACATAAATACAGCACCAGAACCAAGTTCTCTACATAAATACAGAACCAAGTTCTCTACATAAATACAGCACCAGAACCAAGTTCTCTACATAAATACAGCACCCAGAACCAAGTTCTCTACATAAATACAGCACCAGAACCAAGTTCTCTACATAATACAGCACCAGAACCAAGTTCTCTACATAAATACAGCACCAGAACCAGTTCTCTACATAAATATAGCACCAAGAAACCAAGTTCCTCTACATAAATATAGGCACCAGAACCAAGTTCTCTACATAAATACAGCACCAGAACCAAGTTCTCTACATAAATACAGCACCAGAACCAAGTTCTCTACATAAATACAGCACCAGAACCAAGCTCATAACATAAATAAAGCACCAGAACCAAGTTCTCTGCATAAATACATCACCAGAACCAAGTTCTCTACATAAATACAGCACCAGAACCAAGTCTCTACATAAATACAGCACCAGAACCAAGTTCTCTACATAAATACAGCACCAGAACCAAGTTCTCTACATAAATACAGCAAGAACAAGTTCTCTACATAATACAGCACAGAACCAAGTTCTCTACATAAATACAGCACCAGAACCAAGTTCTCTACATAAATACAGCACCAGAACCAAGTTCTCTACATAAATAACAGCACCAGAACCAAGTTCTCTACATAAATATAGCACCAGAACAAGTTCTCTAAATAAATACAGCCCCAGAACCAAGTTCTCACATAAAAGCACCAGAACCAATTCTCTACATAAATACAGCACCAAACCAAGTCTTACATAGATACAGCACCAGACCAAGTTCTCTACATAAATACCAGCACCCAGAACCAAGTTCTCTACATAAATACAGCACAGAACCAAGCTCATAACATAAAATACAGCACCAGAACCAAGTTCTCTGCATAAATACATCACCAGTACCAAGTTCTCTACATAAATACAGCACCAGAACCAAGTTCTCTGCATAAATACATCACCAGTACCAAGTTCTCCTACATAAATACAGCACCAGAACCAAGTTCTCTACATAAATACAGCACCAGAACCACATTCTCTACATAAATTCATCACCAGAACCAAGTTCTCTACATAAATACAGCACCAGAACCACATTCTCTACATAAATACAGCACCAGAACCAAGTTCTCTACATAAAAGCAGCAGCAGAACCAAGTTCTCTACATAAATACAGCACCAGAACCAAGTTCTCTACATAAATACAGCAGCAGAACCAAGTTCTCCATAAATACAGCACCAGACTGCAGATTTTGCCGAGAAGATGTCTTCAGCTTCACACTTTACCAACACATTGGCACCCTGCATACTGACACAAACTCATCTTAGTGCAAATGCTGTGCCCTGAATATAACAGCAGCATTAGTGCTACACACAGGGCCCCCAATAGTAGTGCCACATACTCTGTGCCCTCGGTATATAGTGCCACATACTCTGTGACCTCTGTATATAGTGCCACATACTCTGTGCCCTCTGTATATAGTGCCACATACTCTGTGACCTCTGTATATAGTGCCACATACTCTGTGACCTCTGTATATAGTGCCACATACTCTGTGACCTCTGTATATAGTGCCACATACTCTGTGCCCTATGTATATGGTGCCACATACTCTGTGTCCTCTGTATATAGTGCCACATACTCTGAGCCCTATGTATACAGTGCCATATACCCTCTGTGTATAGTGCCACATGCTCTGTCCCCTCTGTTTATAGTGCCATACACAGTGCACCTAATGCTAGTGCCACATGCTTGGTGCCTCTTATAAAAAGTGCCTCTTATAGGTACCCCCTTTATGTATAGTGCCTCTTCTGAGTGTTCCCTGAATACAGTGTACACATCTAGCTTTTACCGAGTAAAAGTTAGAATACAGTGGGTGAGACGTCACTGGCTGCAAGTTCCTGATGTTCACATGACAAGCTAGATGCAGTGGGTATATATAGTATATACAGCAGTGTATATACTATATATCTGTACACACTGCATCTATTATACCTCGTATCTCACATATCAGTACACTGCTGTGTATACTATATATCTGTACACATTACATCTATTATACCTCGTATCTCACATATCAGTACACTGCTGTGTATACTATACACACTGCATCTATAATACTTTTATAATACATGCAGTATATACAGATATATAGTATATACAGCAGTGTACTGATATGTGAGGTACAAGGTATAATAGATGCAGTGTGTACAGATATATAGTATATACAGCAGTGTACTGATATGTGAGGTATGAGGTATAAATTACACCTCGTATCTCACATGAGTACACTGCTTTGTATACTATATACCTGTACACACTGCATGTGTTATACTTTGTACCTCATATATCAGTACACTGCTGTATATACTATATATCTGAACACACTACATCTATTATACCTCATACATCACATATCAGTACACTGCTGTACATACTATATACTTATACATACTACATCTAATATACCTTATACCTCACATATCAGTAGACTGCTGTATATACTATATATCTGTACACACTGCATCTATTATACCTCATGTCTCACATATTAGTACACTGCTGTATATACTATAGCACCAGAACCAAGTTCTCTACATAAATATAGCACCAGAACCAAGTTCTCTACATAAATACAGCACCAGAACCAAGTTCTCTACATAAATACAGCACCAGAACCAAGTTCTTTACATACTACATAGGTTTACCCACTGCATCTATTATACCTTGTACCTGACGTATCAGTACTCTGTGTGTATACTATGTGTCAGGTGTGAGGTATAAAAGATGCAGTGTGTACAGATATATGTTGACAGTCATATATTATGGTCACTGTGTGAGGTATGTGTGGTATTGGGGGTTGTAATTAAGGTTCAGGTCAGTTTTAGGGATAGGATTAGCATTGGTGTTAGTATATTAGGGCCAGTATTAGAGTTTGAGGTCAGTATTAGAGTGAGGGGCCAGTATTGGGGTTAGGGGTCAGTATTGGGGTTAGGGGCCAGTATTAAGGTTAGGCATAGTATTATCATAAAGCTACATTCAGATGACTGAAGGTGTTTAGCAGTCCCCAAATTGTGGATCTGCAATCAGCCCTATATAGAAATGCCTATTCTTGCGGACAAGAATAGGACATATGCTCTATATTTTTGTGGGGCCACGGAACGGAACTACGGACGCGAACAGTGCATGGTGTGTGTGTCCGCATCTTTTGCGGCCCCATTGAAATGAATGGGACTGCACCCATTCCGCAAAATTGTGGAACAGATGCAGACCCAGAAATATGGTCGTCTGAATGCACCCTTAGGGCCAGTATTGGGGTTAGAGGCAACATTAGGGTACATTCACATGATCATATTTCCATTCACTTCAATGGGGCCGCAAATCCGTAGTTCCGTTCCACGGCCCTGCAAAAAAGATAGAGCATGCCCTATTCTTGACCAGAATCGCAGACGAGAACAGGCATTTCTATCATAGGGCTGGGCATGTCATGACATGGCCAGTATCCGTGTTTTGTGGATCCGGAAATATGGTCATGTGAATATAGCATTAGGGTAAGTGGTCAGTAGTAGGGTTAGGGGTCAGTATGGTGTAGTATTAGGGTTAGAGAAAGTATTATGGGTCAGTACAGTATATTAGGGTTAGCGGTCTATATTAGGGTTAGGAACAGTATTAGAGGTCAGTATTAGGGTTAGGGGGTCCAGGGTTAGAGGTCAGTACTAGGGTAGGGGTCAGTACTAGGGTTAGGGATGGGACAGGGCCAGTATTAGGCGGGTGAGACAGGGCCAGTATTAGGGGTCAATACTAGGGGGTCAGGGGCCAATATCAGGTTTATGGGTCCAAGGTTAGAGGTCAGTACCAGAGTAGGGGTCAGGACCAGTACTAGGGTTAGGGGTCAGGGGCCTGTATTAGGGTTGGGGTCAATGCAGGGTCAGTATTAAGGGTCAGTAGCCAGTATTAGGGTAAGGCAGGGCCTGTATTGGGGGTTAGAAATAGGGAGGCAGGGGCCAGTATTAGTTTAGGGCTGCATGTAGAGTGGGAGGGCAGTTTATACTTACTTGTCCTGGCGCGGTCACACGATGCAGACCCGGCCTCTTCTGGCGGGTCTGCTCCTGAGGATCGTCGCAGGTGGCCCGATGACGTCATCGTGCTGCCTACGTCACATCAGTGCGCCGGCCACCAGTAATAGCGGAGCAGGGAACCAGAGGCTCCCTTGTTCTGTCGGCGCTGGCTGCTGTACACACAATTGTATCAGCATCTAGTGGATGCAGATACAATTGCGTTCAGTAGCCACAGCGGCCCTGACAGCCACCGGCCCGGGGGCATCTGCCCTCCTGCCCACCAGCCCAGCCCACCCCTGCTGCCCAGCCACACCAGCAATTTGGCCAGGTGACGGCACTGCCATCTCCATGTTCTCAAGCTATGGGTCCTGTGCTAATGTCCTCCTCTGCCTCCTCATCCTCCACTGCAGGCACAATTCGGAGTGCTACTTCAGCATACCACCTGTGCAGAGCACGGCGGTGTCATGCTGTTCTGCACCTGGTTTGCCTGGGCGAACGTGAGTCACACAGGCTAGGAACTATGTCCTTCAAGATGAAATCCAATCCTGGCTGTCTTCTTGCCAACTTAAGACTGGAACCATTGTCACCGACAGCGGAAAGAACATTGTGTCGGCACTGCGTCAAGGTAGGCTTAGCCAAGTGCCCTGCATGGTGCACGTCTTAAATCTGGTTGTAAAACATTTCCTGAAGACTTTCACCCAACTGCAAGACATCCTGAAAATGTCCAGGAAACTGTGCATGCACCTCAGCCACTCTTACACTGCAAAACACGTTCTCCTTGAACTGCAAAGGCTGAATAGCGTTCCTCAACATCGCCTCATATGCGATGTTTCCACCCGTTGGAACTCCACCCTCCACATGTTGGACCGAATATACGAGCAGAGGAAGGCCATAAACGATTTCTTGATGATGCGGGCTGACAGGAACACGCCCAACTTTGATGTTAGCCAGTAACAGCTTATGCGTGACACCTGCCGTTTGCTCAGGATTTCCTGCCTGGACAGTAGTGTAGCATCAGAGTGGGTTTTTAGTGCGGCTGGTGGCATAGTTACCCCAAAGAGAACACGCTTTTCCACCCAAAATGTGGTGAGACTAACCTTTGTGAAGATGAATTAGGCGTGGATCAGCCAAGATTTCCACATGCCAGTGCCTGATGCATCAGACTAGATCATCCTGGGTGCCACACCCAAACTTTGTGAAAAGAGACCTGTTTCTTGAAGCCACCTTCTTCAGCCATTATTCTGATGCTGCCATCTGCCTGATGCCACACACCTTCTGCCTCTGCTGCCCTGTTCTCCTACTGCCACCCACCATCTTGTGCTGTTACTGCCACTGCTGTTGCCCCTCACCCTGTGACTGGGCCACTGTGTTGACTCCTCAAGCTGATACCACCCTTTCCATAATGAAACTGGGCCACTGTGTTGACTCATCATGCGGTTGCCACCTCACCATTCTGTGACTGGGCCATTGTGTTGATTCCTCAATAGAAGTTCAGATACCTATCGTACTTTGCAAACCACACTGCTGTTTTAGGAGTCTTGATTTCACTGAGGCTGTAATTAGCACTGCAAAGGCCATGGCACACATTGTGTTCCTACCTGTGCAGTGTCCCCAAAGTTGCTGTTTTATTATGCAGAAAATCGAGTGGCCACAAAGTAGGATTGCAAAACATTTGTCAGAGAAGGTTACTGCCTACACTCTGGGTATTGGCTTCTCCGCACGTGGTGGTAGTGAGCATCAGGATCCTTATCATATCTAAAGGGCAGGAAGAGTCCTATGTTCAGAGACTGTGTGTATGCACTTCCTCATGCACTAACATGGGATAGTGCCAGAGTGACAGCTACTATGACCATCATTGTTGCAACTACTTCTCCTCTTTCCGTTCTCCATGGCTTGCTGCACCTGTACCAGTGCTGCTCTGCTAAAGTCTTGTATAGATGTGCTTGCTTTGCTCTGGTAATAGCCTGCATTGATGTGGTATGCATGCTATTAGCAGAACAGAGCCAGTGCAGGGCCGGAGCTGATGTAGCTTATCGCTGCTAAAGCCTGGCATAGCACATCTATTCAAGGCTTTAGCAGACAGGCACTGGTACAGGCAGGAAGAGTTATGCTCCAGCCTTTACATCGCTCAGTGCCGCCCAAATGCAATACATGCCCCATATAGCATTTGTCGCATATCTTAACAATCATTATTTTAATATCCGATTTACCCATCATATGTCTGATTGCCACATTTCTTTTTTTTGTTTTGGCCCTAATAACCAATAGTGAAACATGTCAAGTTATATGTAGTCTGTATAATAAATCTATTATGGGCAATTCTGTTCTTCACTCCCATAGTTGTCACTCAAAACATGTACACACGACGGCACACAATGAGATTGACCCCTGACCTCTGTAGGGGCAGGAACAGAGAAGAGTAAAAGGACACCTCCCACCACCAACACCACTGTTTCCTGTCCCTACAGAGGCCAGGGCAGAGAAGTGTCTCCTTGTGTGCTGGGAGATGACGATTTGGAAATCGTTCCTAACAGAGGGTAACGGCGTTCACTTACCTCTGTCCCCCTGCCCGCCCTCGGTCTAGTACTAACGCTGGGCAGGGGGAGGTGAGAGGACTCGTCCCAGTTGATCTGGAGCCAGCTCCCGGCATGGTCTCCCTCCTTTCCCCCACGTGGGTTAAGCTGGGTTGCGCGCCCGGTGCCTCGCGTGCTTAATGATGACATCCCTTCCGGCGTGACCGGAAGTACTCGGGAGGCGGTACAAGGCATCCGGATCTAGGTAAATTAAAAGCAGGTAGCCATGTTCAGCTTGCTGACTTGAGGTCTGGTTGTTGGCGTTCCTGTCTGCCAGGATGTCGGGTTTGGAGCCACGTTCCCCCAGAGAGCATGATGCTCCAGTACCACCTTCTGTAAGTCCAACTGGAGCTGTGTCTTTTTGGTGGCATTATTTGGGGGCACTTTGCTGGTCAGGGGGTTTATTCTCCCCTCTCCTATTTTGCACCAGGGTGGCATCGCACAATATGGTGGCTTTATCTCCTTTCCTTGCTGTTGCCTGACTTTCTCCTGTTGCCTCATAGGTCACTAAAGAGGCATAGAACAAGGCAAAAAAGCCCTTGAGATGTTTATCCTGCTGCAAAAAGTTGGCTGAATCTTATCCTAAGAAGCTATGCAAGGAGTGTATTGATAATATTATACGGGACGAACAACCTTCCTTATTAGAGGGATTCCGTTCTATGGTGAAGGATGAAATAAGATCCTCATTATCTCAGATCTCCATCCCTCCCCTCAGCCCCCTCCTTCTAAGCATCAGAAAGTGGCTGTCCATCACTCTTCCTCAGACTCAGAGGACATAGAGGTGATGGGCCCTCTCCTCTAAATTGCCGAAGACGATGAACATCTGTCTGATTCTGACTTTATGGAGGCTGTAAAAAATTCTTTTTC
>ONZH01008392.1:0-39603 GCA_900303285.1 Rhinella marina
ACACTGTGCAGTGAGTTGGGAAAAAAATTTCATCAGCCTGCTATATACCTCACAGTCTATAGATACCGTACTGATCTGTAGATTCCAGTTTTATTTGCGCAAACTGCATACATTTTTTTTTTTATAGGTCTGAAAATAATTTTACCTGCATATTCATCTATATTGTTCGTTGAATTTTACTGCTCTGTTATACACGGTGCAGTGAGTTGGGAAAAAAATTTCATCAGCCTGATATATACCTCACAGTCTATAGATACCGTATTGATCTGTAGATTCCAGTTTTATTTGCGCAAACTGCGTAATTTTTTTTTTTTGGGATAGGAGTGTAAAATAATATTACCTGCGTATCTATATTGTCCGTTGAATTTCACTGATCTCCTCAACGTCTCCTCAAAGAACCGAAAGACCATTGTGGAGAGAGCGGCACAGCTCACCATCAAAGTGACGAACCCCAAAGCCAGACTGCGCAGCTAAGAGAACGAATAAATATCTCTGTGGTTATTTGTGCTAAATAAAAGTTAAATAAACACACACAAAAAAAATTGATCTGTTTCTGTGCCTGATCCACCCAAGTTGAATCTGTCCCATCATGAGAAAGTCCCCCCAAGGAGTCCCCACTGTAACTTGCTTCACTTTCAACTACCTCACCCCCCGACACCTGTGTCTCGCCATTGTCCACCACCTCCTCAGACAACACTGGTAAATCCACACTGTCTGCACACTGAGACTGCAAAAGGTCTTGCGAATTGGGGCAGAGAATGTTCTGGGGTAGCTCATCAGAGAAGGGGTGACTATGGGGTTCCAGGGAGTACGTGACCACATGCAATCTCCATCCAAAAAGTCATACTGAGGCTCACCACCATGCTTTACACTGCAATCTTATTGAAAGACAGACAATCAGGGGTTCACCGCCAGGTTGTCAGGCAGTATTTTTAAGTGGGTCACCATTACCGTGTTCCTGAAAATTGGCGGTGATGAACCTTCGTTGCATGAAGTTGGGTGCATCCCTAACATGTGATGGGTATTTGCCTCGCCTTTCTTGGTCTGGGTGAGCACAATTGCCATGAGGGTAACCACCAGGCTGTTTCCTGAGAATTTGGGGTAATGGTGGGATTAGGCAGCCTCAGAGGCATCCATGCATGCTGCCCCTGCTGTTTCCTGTCCATTTCCGTGGTGTTTCCATCATTTTTTGAGGTTTCCAGGTTTTCACCCAGCCTTCCCTAGGCGGAGCCTTGGTCCCCTGCAAAAATGCTCGAGTCTCCCATTGACTTCAATGGGGTTCATTATTCGAAACGAGCACCTGAGCATCGGAAAAAGTTTGACTCGAATAACGAGCACCCGGGCATTTTAGTGCTCGCTCATCTCTAATTGCAAGTTTTCGGACATGAAGGGGCTAATATACTTTTAAGGGTACGCGCCCAACGGTATGTGACCTTAGGTTGCTTAGGGAGGTCTTTGCCGATAATTGGATCTCCAAGTATAACTGGCCATTGTTTCCTAAGAATCGCTCTTATGGCATTATAATCGGGGTTATATCTGGTAATGAAGTTGGGGACCACTGTTTTCACTACCTTCTGATGAGTTTTAGGTCTTAGACTTTCTGCCTGACTGACGGTTACGACCCTGTCAATAGAATTTAGGACCAGGCCTGCTGGATATCCCTTTTCATGGAATCTATCCTGTAGTACAGTGAGTTGTTTTTTCATGGTGGAGTCATCGGAGCAGTTTCTCCGTATCCGTCTTATCTGGCTATATGGTATTTTCTTTTTCCATTGTTTATAATGGCAGCTCTTGAAGTCTAAGTAGCTGTTTGAATCAACACTTTTAAAGTATGTGTTAGTCGCAATTTGTTTCCAAATGCTTTTCAATTCAAGGTCTAATAAGACTGCAGTTTCCTCATCGGTTTGAGCTGTAAAATTGAGATTTCAATAATTTTTATTAAATCCCTGTATAAATGTTTCAAGTGATTCCCAATATCCATTCCAAATAAAAATAATATCATCTATGAAACTTTTTAAAAAATAAATATTGGTATGGTCAAGTAAACCCATATTTTGTTCGATGGCACCCATAAACAAATTGGCGTACGATGGGGCAAATTTCAAACCCATCGCGGTGCCATGTTTTTGGAGAAAGAATCTTTCACCATATTTAAAATAATTGTGATTTAAAATGAAATGAATGGACTCTAAAATAAAATTCCTTTGTGTTGTGGGAAGGTAAAAATCTTCTAAAAGGAATGACTTGACAGCCTTAATGCCTAAATCATGTATAATATTGCTGTAAAGGGCGGAAACATGCATTGTGACCCATAGCATGCCTTTTTCCCATTTAAGGTTATGTAGAAGGGTTATAAGATGACTGGAATCTCTAAGATAGGACGGCAGGTGGATGACATACTTTTGTAGTATGGCATCTATGTAGGCTGACAGATTGGACGTGAGTCGATCCGAGAAATAATTGGTCGCCCTGGAGGATTAATGAGTGTTTTATGAATTTTTGGAAGGTAATAGAAATATGGTGTAGCTGGGAAAGGTATTCTCAGGAATTTCGCCTCATTTTTGGTTAAAATTCCCTCTTTCTGGCCCTTATTTATATGTTCAAACAATAATTTATTATACTCATCTGTTGGGTCTGTTTTTAGTTCCATATAATAGTTGTTATCTGAGAGGATTCTGGTAGCTTCGCTATTATAGGCCTCTGTATTGAGAATCACCACACCACAACCTTTATCTGCACTTTTTATTACTATCCTATTGTTTGCACTTAAGGATTTCATAGCTTCATACGGTGACCGTGTTAAGTTCTGTATCTGACGTTTCGATTTAGTTTTATTGTCAGTTAATGTTCGTAAGTCTGTTAAAACCAAATTATAGAAGGCTTCAATATATCTTTATATCTTTTCATCTTCAGGATCTGGCACCCCACAACACACATTAGTAGCCATGTTAGCTACTGGCATTACACTGATTGGCTAGCCGGGTCACATGTCACCGGGTGCTATAAAGCACTCAGTGACATGTGACCCGGCCAGTGTTAGACAGGGAGAGCTGCTGCATGCAGAGACAGACAGTGTAGGGAGATAAGCACACTAGGCTGGGATAGAAATCGCTCAAAAAAAAAAAAAAAGACCTTTTAAATGCTATTATATCTGGCACAAAGCAATATTTTATTATTTTTGGGGTGTTAAAAGGTGGTGAAAATAGCACTAGGTGGCCTGCCATTAATGACGCATGTGCTGCTGCTGCATGCTGTAGTATTCTCTCTGTATACTATATACCTGACATACTTTGCTATAATTTCTGCTATTAAGCCCGCAGTACCTCTTTTGCGTCTTGCCATATAACATTTGCGTAGGGATAGAATTTCTATAGGCAGGGTTAGTATCATTGTTCAAAAGTCACAAAAGTCCATTGTTAAATCCTTCTGCATTTTTTTTTTTTTGCTGGCAAAAAAAAACAACAACAACAACAAAAAAAAACAAGGGTGCCCTGTCAGAAATGCTAGGTGCACAGCGTATTACAACCATTCAAAAGTCTATGCAGCTGGGGCGGAGCCTGACCGCTGAGCTGCATGGAGGTCTGAGCTGAGAGCTCCTGCTACACGGCCCCGTGTTATCGCTTTTATATCGCTGGGACACGGCTCAAAATGGTGAAAATAAGGAAAAACAAGCAAGGGGAAGCTCCCACTACTCCCCGGCAGAGAAAAGGTCAAGCAGAAATGGATCGTTTCTTGAAACGGAGGCTTGCAATTTCCCCAGCGCGCATAGACAAGATGGCGGCGCAAGCAAGCGCGGCAGCTTCAGACGAGGAAGTGGAGGAGGAAACGAGCAGCTGCACGGACATCACTGAAACAGAAGGGAACGAGGTGATTACCAAATCTTTTATTAAAGATACCCTCAAGCAGACCATGGCTCCTCTGCTACAGGAGATAAAAGATCTCAGGCATGACATGAGGGCAATCGGGCACAGAGTGGAATCACTAGAGGCCAATCAAGGCCTTATCACAGCACATAGCTCAGCAATGACACAGGCTCTTGGCGCCCAGATCAACTCTCTTAACAACGCCTACTATCTCATAGAAGATCAGGAAAACCGTAGTAGACGGAAAAATGTAAGACTAAAAGGATTACCAGAATCTATTATCCACACAGATCTGCAATCTACTGCTATGGACATATTTTCTATGCTGCTTGGAGATGAAAGGGCCCAAGCTATCACCATAGAACGTATACACCGCGCTCTTAGGCCGCCGCCCAGACAAGATGAACCGCCAAGAGATGTCATCTGCGGCCTTCTTAGCTTCAGAGATACCGCGGACATTTTACAGGCTGCGAGAGAAAAGAAATCTATTACCCTGGGAGAGGCCCAGATCCTGCTTTTTCAAGACATAGCTCCCTCTACGTTGGCGAAGAGAAGAGCCCTGAAGCCACTCACAGATATCCTGCGCAGCCACAAAACACCGTATCGCTGGCTGTTCCCCTTTGGGATCACTTTCAATGCTAATGGCAGAAGATGCACCATTAAAACTCCATCTGATCTCCCATCGGCATGGTCCATTCTGGATATAGCGCCATTACAGATCGACTCATGGCTTCCAGTCGATATCGCCTTACAGAAACTTCCTCCGCTCCCGCAACCAGAAGGGTGGTCGACTACTACTAGACACAAATCACCTAAAAGTAGGAGATGCATCGACTGACTACGTCCCAGCACCAACCTCTAACTAATACTTAGTCTAGAAGTGCAGAATATGGAGAAAGACCTGACATCACCTTTTTCACCAGATAAGTACTTATGTGATTGGCCTGAAATACATTCTTTAGCACCCATAGTGCAAAACTATGAACTCCTCTCACATAAATGTTGAAAGGGTGACTGTCCCAACTGCTATCTGACCATATGGATACACAGACCCAGGTTCTGACCATGTCTGTTACTTGGTCCGCATCCCATATCTATGGAACTGTTTCCCTTTGATGACCTGCTCGGTTCACTCTAAATTGAAGACCATGAAAACCTCAGTTTACCAATTAGAGGTCTTATTAACCATTTAACAGTTTTTTCTTGCCTACACTACAAATCAGATTAGGCTATCGTTTATTCACATTTTTGTTCAAACAATATATTGGTACATGTTACTTTGAGCTACCTTTGCCTAGCATATCTAAAACCATATTTTCCTTCTATATGTGTAACGTGGGCTGTTCCCAGCGTTATTGCTTCATAAATTGTTACTAACACGGGGCTGTGATGCCAGGTTGGGGATGGACGTTCTTGTTCGCCCTCGGTTATCACATTCACCCTTTATTACAGGGTTATCACTGTTGATTAACCACTTACAGTGGATTCTTATATTATTACCATTTTATATGTTTCATAATGTATATGCAACTGCTGTTATTGGGATGTTATTTTCTCTGTTATCTATTATACAAGACCACACTATTATTCGTGACATTATACATGTGATAATAGCTATCTACGCCCCTTTCAACCTTATTTTGACATGGCGCTGATAAATATTACCACTTTTAATATAAGGGGATTACGAACTCCACAGAAGAGATCTCAGGTGATTACATTATTGAAAAAACACAAAACTGATATATGTTTCTTGCAGGAAACCCATATTAAAACCAACAAGATTCCTAGTCTACCGACATCAGTTTTCTCCCAATGGTACCATTCTACCTATTGTTCTGCGGCGCGGGGAGTTAGCATAGCTATCTCAAAAAGGCTGCCTTTTCAGCTGGATCTGTTACAATCGGATGATGACGGGAGATATCTCTTCATAAAAGGTACATTAGCCCATACTAAGGTTTCTCTAGCCTGCCTCTATGCACCAAATACGAGACAACACCAGTGGATGAAAACCACTCTGAAGAAATTTCAGGACTTCGCGGAGGGAATGAGAATAGTTGGTGGAGATTTAAATATAGCGCTGAATCCCCTTATAGACACATCCACAGGAGTTTCTGCACAACCGTATAAATCACTGGGTGGTGTTCAGAAACTTATTTCAGAAGCTCAACTTATAGACACGTGGCGTACTCTAAATGTCTTGGTAAAAGATTTCTCTTACTTTTCCTCAGTTCACCATTCCTTCCAGAGGCTTGACTATATTTTCATGTCAGAAAATCAAATAGAGGCCCTACGTAGCTCTTCAATAGGACAAATCTCCATCTCTGATCATGCCCCTGTAACAACGACCATCTCCTTTAAGGATATTCCAGCAAGGACATGGCAGTGGAGGCTGAATGAGACGTTATTAGATAATGAAAAACATTTGTCAGAGATAACCCATAAATTATCCTTATATTTCTCAGATAACAAACCTGAAGACACCTCGCATACTATAGTATGGGAGGCCCATAAAGCCTTTATTAGAGGCGAATTTATCGCACTAGGCTCAAGGATCAAAAAAATCAGACAAAAAACCCTCAATTCCCTCCTCTCCCAGATATCACTATTAGAAAAACAACAAAAAAGATCTAAGGCAACTAATGTATTACCAGACCTTTTATCCCTGAGGCGCCAACTGAAAGAACATCTAAATATTAAATGTGCTAAAGCCTATCAGTACATTAAGTACAAATATTATGCACATGGAGACAGAGGAAGTAAAATAATGACTCATCTAATAAAGAAAAGAAAGGATTCGCAATACATTAAACATATAAAAAATACTGCTGGTAGTCTCCTCACATCCACAAAGGATATAGCAGAGGAATTCTGTAAATTCTATACAGAATTATACAATTTATCTCATACTAGACAACGTTTATGGAGTTATGCGGAAGGTGATATCACTCAACATACGGCCCAAATAGACGACTTCTTAAATAATTTGAACCTCCAAAAAATTTCGGCTGCTGATGCTGCACACCTAGTCTCCCCCATAACCCAAGATGAAGTTGAGAGAATTGTTAAATCAATGCCAATGGGCAAAGCTCCAGGACCTGACGGTCTCCCGATCGGATACTATAAAAAACTCTTGCCTACTCTCATGCCGCATATAACTAGATGGTGCCAAGCTCTCGCAAATGGATCATCTCTTCCCAAACAGGCTTTAGAAGCTACCATCACGATTTTACATAAGGAAGGTAAAGATGAGACGGAATGCAGTAGCTACAGGCCCATCTCGCTTCTTAATTTAGATGTAAAAATTTGGGCGAAGCTATTGGCCTCTAGAATGAACTCCATCACACCTCACCTACTACATCCTGATCAAGCAGGTTTTGTTAAAAATAGAGAAGGTAATTCTCATTCCTGCAGGGTCATTAATGCAATACAATACGCTATAAAACAAAAATCACACTTAATTTTATTAGGAACCGATGCTGAAAAAGCATTTGATAGAGTCGATTGGACGTATATGGTTCACACCTTGTGTAGATTCGGGATCCCTGACTCCTATATCAAATCAGTAATGACATTATATACCAACCCAAGCGCTAGAATTAGAATTAATGGCGCTTTATCTAATTCATTTCAGATTTCCAATGGAACGCGCCAAGGTTGTCCCCTATCACCCACCCTGTTCATACTGGTTATGGAAACACTTTTACAGGCCTTCCGTGACTCAAAGGAGATATGCGGCTTGAGAGTGGGTGGGAATGACCATAAATGTGCTGCATTTGCGGATGATCTTCTTTTACTCGTTACAAACCCCCTCCAAGCTTTCCCACATATAGTTGCCCTTTTTGAAAAATTTGGTTCTTTATCGAACTTTAAGATTAACTACACCAAGTCGGAAGCATTAAACATTAATCTCCCACAGAAAGATGTCTCCCAATTGTCCAGCTCTTATCCATTCAAATGGCGTTCAGATAACCTACCTTATTTGGGAATTTCCTTAACTAAAGATTCTAACAAACTATTCTCCGCCAATTATTCTCCTCTTATTAGGAAGATAAGAAGGCAATTATCATCACTTGCGGTACCGTATATGTCTTGGATGGGGCGTAAAAACCTTTTACAGACGTACATTTTACCAAAATTTATATATTTGCTGCAAATGGTGCCAATACACGTCCCTAAGTACTTCTTTCAACAAATTAGATCTCTCTTTGTTTCCTTCCTATGGAATGGTAAGCGCCCAAGGATAAAATACTCCAGACTGATAATGGACCGCCTTCATGGTGGTTTTGGCTTACCAGATGTTAATTATTACTACAAGGCGATCCAGCTGAAGAGGTGGCTTCAATTATGTATCCCGCGCTTTAGGACATTGGGAGGAGAAATTGAATTAGCCATGTTGACAGATGTAGGTCTAGCACAATTATGGGGCATTAAGACCTCCCATAATATATCTTATGGCCTAACAAAAGGGGTAATCCAAGTAATACAATCTCTTTTACCCAACATGCAACTATTCTCTAAGTTGCCAATATCGATGCCTGCATCATTGACTCCATTCCTTTTGGAATCCAAAACTCAAAATATCCCCTCTTTTTGGTCCTCATTTAAACATATTACATCTACACAGCTTTTAGAAGAACTAAGGAAGGGAGATGATGCACGTATTCTATTCTCTAAGTATACTCAAAGAAGCAACTTCCTAGAATTAGCTGAATTTCACAGATCCTGTAAGCTATTACTCTCTACCTATAATACAACTACAGACTGTACATGGTTTGAAAAACTCGCTACCATTGAGAAAATGCCTCAACGTGCCATATCCTTTTTACATAGATCTATCTTTTCGCAATTACCAGCTGTCACACCAGCATATATTAAAAATTGGGAAGCTGACTTAGGTATCACATTCTCAGAAGCTGAAGTAGTCAAAATTCACCTACACTCCCACGGATTCTCCAAATGCATACGTATACAAGAACACTCGTACAAAACAATGACGAGATGGTATAATGACCCATGCAAACTCAAACAAATGAAACTAAGTGAATCTAATGTATGCTGGAGATGTTCAGGAGGAGAGGGTTCATTGGGCCACTTGATGTGGCACTGCCCACTGATTAAACCATATTGGTCTCAACTTGAGAAACTCATAAATGTCATATGCAAGACATCCATTAAACTATCTCCACAATCAGCCCTTATCTGGCTGCCATCTGATACATGGCACCCAAAACACTCAGATCTGCCCACAATGTTAGTCCAAGCCGCCAGACTACTAATCCCACTCCATTGGTTAAGCAACATCCCTCCGAGTATATCACAGTGGAGGAATAAAGTAGATCAAATTTATCTTCTAGAAGAGTTAGCTAGTTGGGCGAATAGGAGACATTCTCAATTCATTAAGCTTTGGGAACCGTGGAAAACATATCGCCAATCCCCAAATTGTTTGCTAGATTAACCACACTTACAAATGACGAACGGCCTCCCCCCCCCTCCCCTCCCCCCACATTCTGGAAGATATTTAGATCTGTTCACCGATAAGCCATCATCACGATTTGCCCCCTGGTAAGACGTTATCTCGTCGTATTTTCAATTTTCAAATATTGCTGCTTCATTTTAACCCCTCTCTTGTTGGGGTTAGCTTGTATAAGATGTCACCAGCAAGTTTCATATATACTACTCAATAATATGTGGTCTATAAAAAACCTAAATCATCATTATGATACATCTCAATTCGTTTCAAACTGTTATGTTATTATGCTCATAAAGGTTGCATAGTACAGAATGTAATGTTAACCTTTTTCTTTCTCTTACTTACCTCGATGCGAGCTGTTATTCTTATGTACTTATTAACACTGACCTAATCGAGAAAACTAGAATACTTTGCTCATAGTTCACTAACTCATCGTCTGGAAATTCACCCTCCTGATTGTTACTCCGGGGGGTGAAGATCTAGATGACTACTCATCAACCTACCCCTTTTATCCCTTTGTCTCCCCCTTTCATCCTTCCTACCCCTATCTTCCCCTACCTCACCCAACCACCTCTTCCAACTACTACCCATAATCATATATTTCTCTGAATACATACTATGTGTCATTCTTGTCAATTGTGATCTCATTATGTTACTGAATACGATGTCACATATGTGTACTATGTTGCTTTATACAAAAAAACAATAAAAAGAGATTTGTTAAAAAAAAAAAAGTCTATGCAGCTGACATCCGTTGTTACATTTAATACCGATAATTTAGGCCACAGTTCCTCATTTGCATCTGCATTTTAATTTGCCCAAGGAGGGAATTAAACTATAGGGATAGGATTTGTTTAGGTAGAAAGATTGTTTCTGTTCCAAAAAGACCAAAGTCCATTGTGAAATACTTCTGCTTTTTTTTTTTTTTGGGTGGCAAAAAAATCCCAAGTGTGCCCTGTCAGTAACGCTAGGTGCACCGCGTATTACAACCGTTCAAAAGTCTATATAGCTGACATCCATTGTTACATTTAATACTGTTAATTTAGGCAACAGTTCCTCATTTGCGGCTGCTCTATAACATTAGCGCATTCAGAACATTGGACTTTAGTTTAAATTTTTCTGATCATACAGTTAATAAAAATCTGCAGTATAGTAGTTGTGACCATGTTGCATATAGCACCACCCCCTCTTCCACAAAGTCCAGTCTCAGTAGCCAAGAGTCTAGGCTACCCTGATCCTCCTTCCTCCCACCATGCAAAGAACTAATCCGCTTTGGGATATTCCGAAGAGCTTTTTTCATCACCGTTCCTTGGCTTGGGCCTCTCGCCAAGGCCGCTTGAAGTGGGACATGAGGAGATATTGTGCCCTGATTCCCAACCTATTGAGCAAACACAGTCTGAAGAAGATGACAGTGCGGAAGGACAAGTATATTCTCCCGAGGTGGATGATGATGATGAGACACAGTTGCCAATAAGTCAAGGGCAATTAGTGTCTCAAGAGGTTGTGGATGAGAATGAGACGCAGTTAAGTCAGGTTCTTGTTAGTTCACCATGTCAGGAGGTGGACCAGAGTGAGGATGTGGAAAAGGAGGTGGTGGACGATGAAATAGCTGACCCAAAAAAAAGTCCGGGTTCGAGTTCTGGCGTTTAATAAAGCTTGTTGAAAGGCTGCAGGGCAGCCAATCAACAAGCTTTTAAGCTGTGGGCACTTAGAAGCCATCACAGCCATGCCTAGCAGTCTGAGATCCAAGTCATGCAGCAGTTTCTTATGCTTTTTGATGACTCTGCTGGCGGGGTTTCCATGGGCCATCCACCTAGCCCTGCCCCAGAAGTGGAAGAGATTGAGTGCACTGATGCCCAACCGCTTATGTTTCAGGATTTGGACATGGGAGGACCACCGCAGCATGTCTCTGATGATGACGAAACACAGGTGCCAACTGCTGCGGCTTTCTGTGGTGTGCAGACCGGCAAGGATGGCAGGGGTGAAGAGTCGGTGGAAGATGATGTGGAGGATGATGAGGTCCTAGACCCAACATGGAATCAAGGTCATGCGAGTGACGTGTGCAGTTCGGAGGAAAAAGTGGTGGTCACACAGTGCCAGCCACACAGCAAAAAAAGGGAGCAGGGTGCAAAAGCAGAGTGGCTGTCCCCTAGCCAGTATGCTTGCTACTGCCCACCGCACCCAGGAAATAAGCACTCCAAAGCCAGCTCCAAAGAGTTCCCTGGCATGGCAATTCTTCAGACAATGTGCTGATGACAAGACGCAAGTGGATTGCACGCTGTGCAATCAGAGCTTAAAGGGAACCTGTCATCAACTTTATGCTGACTTCACTGAGGGCAGTATGAAGTAGTGATAGAAATGCTGATTTTAGCGGTGTGTCACTCATGAGCAGGTATAGTATATCTCCCTGACTACACACTGGGTAAATGCAGTGGCGGCTGGGCCTGAGGCAGATAGCAGTTTGGCACATGTCCTACAGCCACCGAGGATTGCTGGACATTTCTCGTTGCCACCTGTTGCCTCCTACTCCGCTTCCTTCTCTACCATCTCCTCATCCAGTCAGCGTAACACCTTCACCACCAGCTTCAGCACAGCCAGGGGTAAACGACAGAAGGCTCTTTTGAAACTCATCTGTTTGGGGGAAAAACCCCACACCGCACAGGAGCTGTGGACAGGCATAGAACAACAGACTGATGAGTGGATGGTGCCTGGTGGTGTGCAATAATGGGCAAAATGTTGTAGCAGCTCTGGGGCTAGCCGGTTTGATGCACATTCCTTGCCTGGCACATGTGCTGAATTTGGTGGTGCAGAGGTTCCTGAAAAATTACCCTGATATCTCAGAGCTGCTGCAGAAAGTACTGACCATCTGTGCTCACTTTCGGCGGTCTCACCCTGCTTCTGCTTGCCTGTCTGCGCTGCAGCGTAACTTCGACCTTCCCGCTCACCGCCTCATATGCAATGTACCCACAAGGTGGAATTCCATCTTGCACATGCTGAAGAGACTGTGCGAGCAGCAGCAGGCAATAGTAGAGTTTCAGCTGTAGCATGCACGGGTGAGTCGCTCTGCGGAACAGCACGACTTCACCACCAATGAATAGGCCTACATGCGGGACATGTGTACCGTGTTGCTCTGTTTCGAGTACTCCACCAACATGGCCAGTGCCGATGACGATGACGCATGACTATCCCACTTCTATGTCTCCTTGAAAAAATGCTTCAAGCGATGATGGAAGAGGATGTAGCACAGGGGGAAGAGGAGGAGGAAGAGGAATCATTTCCATGGTTATCAGGCCAGTCTTTCACAAGTGGCTTGGAGGGTGCGTTCCAGGATCAACAGAGGCCAGGTACACAACTGTCTAGCCAGGGCACAGTTCTGCAGGATGAGGAGGATGATGATGAGGAGGAACCGTGTTCACAGCAGGGCAGCACCCAAAGCAGCTCATGGGCATCAATGGAGCGTGGCTGGAGGGATACAGAGGACACAAACGATACACCTCCCACAGAGGACAGCTTGTCATTGCCTCTGGGCAGCCTGGCACACATGCTGCAATGCTTGCGCAACGACCGCCAAGTAGCCCATATTCTAACCAGTGCTGATTACTGGGTGGCCACCCTGATGGATCCTGGCTACAAGGACAACGTGCTGTCTTTAATTCTGTCATTGGAGCGTGATCGGAAGATGCGCGAGTACAAGAGCACATTGGTAGACGCGCGGCAGAGGGCATTCACACCAGACAGTGGGGGCTCAGTGGAAGCACCAGGCGAAGGCAGAGGAGGAGGAAGTCGCCAACGCAGCTGGGAAACTGTCAGCACCTCAGAAGCATGGCCAAAATGTGGAAAAGCTTTGTCAGTACTCCACAACAACCAGCACCACCAGCTGATATGGAACATCTTAGCAGGAGACAGCATTTCAGCAACATGGTGGAACAGTATGTGTGCACATGCCTACACATACTGACTGATGGGTCTGCCCCCTTCAACTTCTGGGTTTCCAAATTGGGCGCATGGCCTGAGCTCGCCTTGTATGCCTTGGAGGTGCTGGCCTGCCCTGCAGCAAGTCTATTGTCCGGACGTGTGTTTAGCATGGCAGAGCAGACAAGCGCAGCCGCCTGTCCACAGCCAACGTGGACAAGCTCACGTTCATTAAAATGAACCAGGCATGGATCCCACAGGACCTGTCCGCACCTTGTGCTGAGTAGACAAGTATACTGGCCGTACCCAGCCATTTTATACTCCAGGGCACTTTATCTTTGCATTCTCTTTTCTATTTCCCTGTTTTAGGGTCTTCCCAAATTAAAAAAAATAAAAACAAAATTAAAAATTAAAAAACAACAAAAACAGTGTTGGCTACCTCCTCCTCCTCCATCACCGCTTCCACCCACACCGCCACGTCCACTGCCTCCTCAACCTCCTACTCCACTTTGACCTCCATCTCCTACTTCAAGATTATTATTTTTAATTTTTTTCTATTCTGTTATCTTAAGTCATTTACCTATCCACATTTGTTTGCAGGGCAACTGTCCTGCTCTTATCCCCATTTTGCAGCACTCTAGCCCTTACTATGACTATTTTGCAGCCATCTTAGTACACCAAAGTTCAGGTCTCCATTGACTTCAATGGGGTTCGGGTTCGGGTCCGGTTCCCGAACTTTGACCTGAAGTTTGGCGGAACTCGGCGAACCCGAACTTCCCCGGGTTCGCTCATCCCTATCCGCCACATGTCAGCAAATCACCCTAATAGATGGGCTGAACACTTGGGTCCACGATCTGTGTCTGCAGGTCACACCACTGCCTCCTCTTCCCCTCTGTTACCTGCTGTCCAAGACGAAGGCCCAGACGCCTCCCGCCGTGCACCTGTACCTTTGCAGGAGCCATCAGCCAGCACGTCCACTTCAATGTCCCAGCATAGCGTTCAAATGTCCTTACCCCAGGCATTTGAATGCAAGCGCAAATACCCTGCCACCCACCTACAGTCCTTAGCTCTAAACACGCAACTTTCTAAATTGCTGGCCCTGGAAATGTTGCCATTTAGGCTGGCGGACACCGAGGCTTTTCGCAGCCTGATGGTGGCGGCTGTCCCTCGTTATGCAGTCCCCAGCCGCTACTATTTTTCCCCATGTGCCGTCCCCGGCTTACACCAGTATGTGTCCAGAAACATAACCCGTGCCCTGGTAATTTCTTCTTCGGTCTGCTCTTCAGCAGAATGTCACATCAAGATTATAATTTTTTTCGACGGTCAGCTCGGCATTAGCGTGTCACACTTACATTTTTTTAACGGTCTGCTCTTCAGCAGAATGTCACATCAAGAATATCATTTTTTTTCGACGGTCAGCATTGCATCAGCGTGTCACACTTAAATTTTTGGGACGTCAGCTTGGCATCAGCATGTCGCCCTTAAATTTGGGACAGTTTGATAAAGTGCGGTTGCAGCAGCATGTGTACCTTAAATTTTTTGGACGGTCTATTCAGCAGCAGCATGTCAAGCTTAAATTTAGGACACCACTGACTCCTCTTCCCCTATGTTGCGTGCTGTCCAAGACACAGGCCCAGATGCCTCCCGCCCTGCACCTAGACCTTCGCAAGCACCATCAGTAAGCATGTCCACTTCAGTGTCCCAGCGCAGCATACAGATGTCCAAACCTCAGGCATTTGAACGCAAGCACAAATACCCATACACCCACCCACAGGCCATAGCACTAAACACGCAACCTTCAAAATTGCTGGCCCTGGAAATGTTGCCGTTTAGGCTGGTGGACACTGAGGCTTTTTGCTACCTGATGGCGGCGGCTGTCCCTCGTTGTGCAGTCCCCAGCAGCCACTATTTTTCCCTGTGTGCCGTCCCCGCATGTGTCCTGAAACATAACCTGTAACCTGACCAACACAGTTACTGGGAAGGTTAACGACTGACACATGAACAAGTCCTTTTGGCCAGGGACGCTTCATTTCCCTGACGGCACACTAGGTGAATGTTGTGGAGGCTGGGAGTGAGTCGTACCCTGGGATGGCACAGGTGCTACCCATGCCAAGGATTGTGGGCCCTACTTCCATCCGGATTTCCACCGCCACCTAAAGTAGAGGCTGCAACCCTTCCTTCTCTTCCTCTACCTCCTCCTCTACTTCCACTGCAGAATTTGCATCTTGCACAACCAGTAAGACTACAGTCAGTAGCTGGAAGCAGTGTAGCACAGCAGTCGGGAAGCGGCAACAGTCCGTCCTGAAACTTATTTGCTTAGGTATCTGTGCTACCGCCGCAGAGCTGTGGCAGGGCATAAGGGACCAGGCTGAGCTGTGGCTCTCGCCACTCAACCTACAGCCAGGCATGGTTATGTCTGATAACGGCTGCAACTTGGTGGAGACTTTGGAGCTCAGCAACCTCACACACATACCATGCCTGGCCCATGTCTTCAACTTAGTTGTTTAGCTGTTTCTCAAAACCTACCCCAATTTGCCTGAGCTACTGGTGAAGGTGCGGCGCCTGTGTGCCCATTTCTGAAAGTCACTCACAGCTTCAGCCAGGCTGGCAATACTGTATTAGCGCTTGCGCTTGTTAGCTCACCGACTGCTGTGCGACCTGAGCACACGCTGGAACTCCAAATTCCACATGTTGGGCAGGCTTTGTGAGCAGCAGAGGGCAGTAGTGGAATACCAGCTTCAACACGGTCTGCGCCTTTCCATTCAACTTCCGCTCTTCACAAGCAACGAATGGGCATGGGTGTCTGACCTCTGTGAGGTTTTACACAACTTTGATGAATCTACACAGATGGTGAGCGGCGATAATGCAAATATCAGCGTAACAATCCCACTTCTGTGTCTACTAAAACGCTTACTGCTCAAAATAAGGCGGACGCTTTGCATGTGGAAGAGGTGGAAATGGGGGAAGACCCTACAAAGGGTGATAGCCAGACCACCCTCAATTAGTCTTCTCACCGCGAATTGGAGGAGGAGGACGAGGAGAAGAGGCAGAAGACCTTTGCCACCTCTACAGATGGTAGTACTCATAACAGGCTTAATCCATCTCTTCGGTGTGGATGGGCCAAAGAGGAGGAAGAGGATGAGGAGATTGACAGTCATCCTCCTGGTGAGGAGAGCAAAACCTTGTCTGTTGGGACTCTGGCACACACGGCTGACTTCATGCTATGCTGCCTTTCTTGTGACCCTAGTGTTATACGCATATTAGCCAACACCGATTACTGGTTGTTCACCCTTCTCGACCCCTGCTACAATCAGAACTTCTCATCTCTCATTCCTGTGGTGGAAATGACTAGCAAAATGTTGCAATACCAGAAGGCTCTTGTAGAAAAATTGCTCCAAATATTTCCATCTGACAACAGTGGCGGCAGAGTACATAGTTCCTCCCTCACCACTAATTTTTAAGATGGTCACCAGCAGGCCCTCAACCATAATTTTTTAGACAGTCAGCTCAGCAGTGAGCCCTCAACCATAATCCTTTCGATGGTCAGCTCAGCAAGAGGCCCTCAACCATAATTTTTTAGATGGTCAGCTAGGCAGCAGGCCCTCAATCATGATTTTTTAGACGGTCAGCTCAGCAGCAGGCCCTCAACCATGATTTTTTAGATGGTCAGCTAGGCAGCAGGCCCTCAACCGTTGTATTTTAGATGGTCAGCTCAGCAGCAGGCCCTCAACCATAATTTTTTAGATGGTCAGCTCAGAAGAAAGCTACTGCCCCTAATGTTTTAGATGGTCAGATGAGCAGCAGGCACTCGCCCCTAATGTTTTAGACGGTCATATCAGCAGCAGGCCCTTAACCATAGTTTTTTAGACGGTCAGCTCAGCAGCAGGCCCTCAACCATAATTTTTAGACGGTCAGTTCAGCAGCAGGCCCTCAACCATAATGTTTTAGACGGTCAGCTCAGCAGCAGGCCCTCAACCATAGTTTTTTAGACAGTCAGCTCAGCAGCAGGCCCTCAACCACAGTTTTTTAAATGGTCAGCTCAGCAGCTGGCACTCAACCATGATTTTTTAGACTGTCAGCTCAGCAGCAGGCCCTTAACCATAATTTTTTAGATGGGCAGCTCAGCAGCAAGAACCTTCTCCTAATGTTTTAGATGGTCACATCAGCAGCAGGCACTCACCCCTAATGTTGTAGACAGTCAGATCAGCAGCAGGCACTCGCCCCTAATGTTTTAGACGGTCAGATCAGCAACAGGCACTCGCCCCTAAAGTTGTAGATGGTCAGATCAGCAGCAGGCACTCGCCCCTTATGTTTTAGACGGTCAGATCAGCAGCAGGCACTCACCCCTAATGTTTTAAAGGGTCAGCTCAGCAACAGACCCTCACCCCTAATGTTTTTGAGTGTCAGCAGCAGGCCATCAATCCTAATTTTTCAAGGGTGTGTCTGATGTCCTCCATTATGTGTAATAAAGGGTGTATTGGAGTGCCTGTTCTTTGTAATGCTTGGCAGCCCTTTAACTTTGGGCATAGGCTTTATGAGTGTAGGAGTTTCACGACATGAATAATTGTACCACAATGTGAATGAGGCCCTCCTTTATGTGATATACAGGTTTGTATCGGAGTGCCTCTTCCTTGTAATTTTTGGCAGCACTTGCACTTTATATACAAGTAAATATATGTTTCCTAACTATTTCCTCTAAAATTAATGTTATGTTCGGTTTTGGGGGGTATTATTGTCATTCCGTAAAAGTGGAGTAATACTCGGACAACATCATTCCTATCAGTGACTTTGGAGTCCAAGATGCATCCAGGCATCCTCCCCATGCTGTTCCCAAACCATTTCAGTGGTGTTTCCATCATTTTCTCACCTTTTCCTATGAACCAGACACCCTCCCCTCTTCAGAGCAGGGGGTGCCTAGTTTAGTGCTCGGGTTCTCCCATTGACTTCCATAGTGCTCGGGTGCTCGGTAGAGCACTCGGGCATCACCTAGTGTACGACCCGAGCACTATGGTGCTCGGTCAACAGTACTCATCACTAGTTATCACACTGTTCTCTTTACATTACACTTTAGTCTCCCAAACCACCCATATTATACTCCACCATTGCATCTATGTGTTCTAATAACAGCATGTACAATACAAAATTAGTGATAGTATACATTGATGTTTTACAGTAAATTGTTAATAACTTTTGTCTTAAAAACTCCAACTGTGAATGGGTGAGATGATTTTTATTACATAAAATTAATGTTCTAATTATTATTGTCAGCTAATCTCTCTATTACTTTTTAACAGACACTGAAAATTGCCAGCGATGTCCTGATCATGAATGGCCCAATGAAGGAAAAAACAATTGTGTCGTCAGGAATCAGGAGTTTTTCTCCTATGAGACTGATGTTCTTTCTTTAGTCTTTTCCATCATCTCCATATTACTCTCTCTTATAACTTTCTTTATAATTGGAATATTCTCTTTATTCCAGAAATCTCCCATTGTCAGAGCCAATAACCAGAACCTAAGCTTCATTCTACTGACCTCTCTCATGTTCAGTTTGCTCTGTATTTTTCTCTTCATTGGTCGTCCACTGGATATAACCTGCATGCTACGACAAATCTGCTTTGGGATCTTCTTCACAGTAGCTGTGTCTTCTGTCCTGGCCAAGACCATCATAGTCTGTATAGCATTCAAGGCCACCAGACCTGACAGCTCCTGGAGAAAGTGTGTGGGAGTTAAGCTTCCTTATTCTGTAGTGTTGGTCTGTTCATCTATTCAGGTTCTCAATGCAGTTATCTGGTTGTCACTTTCTCCTCCATATCAAGAACTTAACCTGGATTATCCTGGGAAGATAATCCTCCAGTGTAATGAAGGTTCTGTCTTTGCCTTTTACCTCATGTTGGGTTATATGGGGTTTCTGGCGGCTTTGAGTTTTGTTCTGGCTTTTATGGTGAGGACATTACCTGACATCTATAATGAAGCCAAGTACATCACCTTCAGCATGCTGGTGTTCTGCAGTGTCTGGATCTGTGCCATCCCAGCCTATCTGAGCAGTACAGGGAAGAACATGGTCATCGTAGAGATATTTGCCATATTGTCCTCAGGAGGTGGAATATTGAGCTGCATGTTTTTACCTAAATGTTATAATATCCTGATAAAACCTGAAGTGAACAGAAAAGGACAATTATTAGAGAAATGTGCTCAGTACAATAGAAAATAAATCACTTTATATTATAAAAAGACAGCAACATCTCATTGCATAACCTTTAAATATTCAAATGCATTGTATCTTATTTATAAAACAATTTTACGGATTCTATTGATCAACAATTATAACATAAATAAATGATACATGGAGATTTGCTTCTCATTATATGCAGTGTTGAGCAGTTTAGGAAAAATTCCATCCTCAACTAATTTCCTTGTGTCTCGTGGTAACAAATAGGTTTTTTTTATCCAAAAATTGCAGCTACACGGGTTACAAAGTGAAAGTAAGAAGCCCGGGAACATGAGATCACACATAATACATTGCAGACAGCCAATCGTGCCCTGTAATATTACAGCCCTTTAACCCTTTCAGTAGTGAGCCACTTTTCACCTTAAATCCCAGGCTGATTTTTGCAAATCTGACATGTGTCACTTTATGTGGTAATAACTTTAGAACTCTTTTTACTTATCCAGGCCATTCTAAGATTGTTTTCTCGTCACATATTGTGCTTCATGACAGTAGTAAATTTGTGGCAAAATATTTCATTTTTATTTATAAAAAATACCAAATTTAGCAAAAATTTGGAAAAATGTGCAAATTTCGAAATTTCAATTTCTCTACTTTCAAAATACATAGTAATACCTCCAAAAATAGTTATTATTTTACATTCCCCATATGTATACTTTATGTTGGCATCATTTTATAAATGTAATTTTACTTTTTTTGGACGTGAGAAACCTTAGAAGTTTAGAAGCCATTTTTCAAATTTTCAACAAAATTTCCAAAACCATTTTTTTGAGCACCAATTCAGTTATAAAGTGATTTTGGGAGGCTTACCTAATGGAAATCACTAATAAATGACCCCATTTTAGAAACTACACCACTCAATTTATGAAAAACTGATGTTATAAACCTTGAGGTGTTCCACAAGAATTAAAGGAAAATGGAGGTGAAATTCTAAAATTTGAATTTTTTGGTAGATTATTCACGTTAATAATTTTTTTCTTGCAACATAGCAAGGGTTAACAGCAAACTAAACTTTGATATACATTACTCTGATTCTGAAGTTTACAGAAATACCCCATATGTGGTGGTCAACGTCTCTATGGGTTTGCGGCAGTGGTCAGAAGGAAAGGAGCGCCATACGGATTTTGGAGGCAGATTTTGCTAGAATGGTTTTTAGGCATCATTTTGTAATTGAGAGACCCTGGCGTACCCCTACAGTGGAAACCCTCAAAAAGTGACCCCATTTTGGAAAGTACACCCTTTAAAGAATATATTAAGGGGGTACTGGCCACTTTGACCCCCTTTTACGGAATTTACGGAATTTGTAAACACTTGGCTATGAAAATTAAAAGTTTCCTTTCTTCCAATAAAATGTTGCTTTAGCCCCAAATTTTTCATTTTCACAAGGGGTAACAGGAGAAAAGCACCCCATAAGTTGTTCCCCATTTACTCCTGAATATGGCAAAACCCCATATGTGGTGGTAAACTGCTGTGGGGGCAAACAGCAGGACTCAGAACAGAAGGAGCGCCATGTGAATTTTGCAGCACAGATTTTGATGGATTGGTTTGCGGGAACCATTGATTTTTAATTTTTTTTTAGTTATTGTCTTATGTGGGGGCTCATTTTTTGCGGGATGAGGTGAAGTTTTCATTGGTGCCATATTGGGGTACATAAGACTTTTTGATCGCCTGCTATTACACTTTTTGTGAGTCAAGGTGAAAAAAATAGCCGTTTTGACATAGTTTTTTTAAAAATTTTTTTACAGCATTCACCCGAAGGGGCAAATCATGTACTATTTTTATAGAGCAGGTTGTTACGGACGCGGTGATACCTAATATGTCTAACATTTTCATTTTTGTTAAGTTTTACACATTAGATACATTTTTGAACAAAATAAAATCTTTTTTTTTGTGTTGCCATTTTCCGAGAGCCATATTTTTTTTTATTTTTTGGGTGATTGTCTCAGATAGGGTCTAATTTTTTGCGGGACAAGATGACGGTTTGATTGGTATCATTTTGGGGTAAATACGCCTTTTGATCGCCTGCTATTACACTTTTTGTGAGGCGAGAGGGAAAAAATGGTTTTTACAGCATTCACCTGGGAGGCCATCTCATGTAATATTTTTATAGAGCAGGTTGTTAAGGATGCGGTGATACCCAATTTTTTGTGTGTTGCCATTTTCTGAGAGCGATATTTTTTTTTTTTGGGGGCGATTGTCTCAGGTAGGGTCTCATTTTTTGCGGGACAAGATTACGGTTTGATTGGTACCATTTTGGGATTAATACATCTTTTTGATTGCTTGTTATTAAACTTTTTGTGAGGCAAGGTGATCAGAAAATGGCTTTTTTTGCATTGTTTTTATTTTTTATTTTTTACAGCTTTTACCTACCGGGGTGGGTCATGTGACATTTTTATAGAGCCGGTCAATACGGACACTGTGATATCTAATATGCCTGCTTTTCTTTTTTTTCCCTATTTTTACAATTTTTTTAAACTTTATTTTGGGAAAATTATGCTTTTTTTTTACTTGAAACTTTTTTGTTAAACTTTATTTTTTTGTCCCAGTCTGGGACTTCAACTTTTGGGTGTCTACAAAAATATTAAAATACTTCTGTATTGTAATGCATTGGCTGTAAGTGTATTACACAGTGTAATACACTTACAGCTTCCTGTCTGTGAGATCCAGGGGGCTGGATCTCATAGGCTTCCGTAGAAGGCAGCCCCTGCCATCGGGTCCCCGTAACCCGATGGGCTCTCCCTCCCAGCGCCGACTTCGCACATGCCGCGGTCAGCGCTGACCGCGGCAGTGTGGGGGTTAATGCATCGGCGTCGGTGTTTTAAACAATGCTGGTGCATACAGCAGAGGTCTGGCTATCGGCCACTGCTGGACCCCTGCAGCTCGTTGGGCGAGCGCAGCTCCTGCACCTGCCTGATCAGAGCGCCATACATGTACGGCGCTGGGAGTGGAAGGGTTAAAAGCATCATCTCCTGTGGTCTCTGCCATTTCACTATGAGTTGAGCACAGGGAAAGAAGTGACAAGTGCTAAGGATAGCTAAAAACTTTTAATTGTAGAGTATTGGATAGGGAGTGTGCAGAGACAGTGTAGGAAGATCGTTGGGAGAGTTTTTAAACACTGTAGAGAGAGCTTATGGAGACTGCAGGGACTCTGCAGGGACAGTGCAGAGACTGAAACCTGAAGCTGAAGAGATCCATAAGTAGCAGCACAGTTTGTATCAATCCCTGTAGGGCACAAAGCTACCTAACTGAACAATGTCCTCCTTGTTTATTACATAAGTAATTCTATTAGGTATTGATTCTCAAATTGGGGTGAATAACCTGTCTACTTCTACTGTAATTGGGGTGTCCATCGTGTGTAATAGATAAACAATTCCATTAGGCCTTAACTCTCAAATTGGGGCAAATAATTTGTCTTGTTCTACTGTTATTGGGGTGTCCACCTTGCTTAGAAGGATTAGGACTTAATTCTCAAATTGGGGTGAATAAGCTGTCAAATTTTATGGTTATTGGGGGGTCCACCTTGGTTAACACCTTCCCAAAATATGAAATACTATTATGTAATTCCAGGAAAGTACTTTCCTCAATTTGAGATTGTAGTGCTGAACGACAAGTCACAGGCAGGTCCCTGCTGTATATATAACAGCATCGCTATGAATAGCAATGGCGGTGGATTAACCCTTTGTATTATGCTGTGGTCAAAGCTGACTGCAACATACAGGGATCTATGGGGATCTAGGGATCTATTCACAGGGATCTATGCCTTCATTTCTATCCCCATCGGCTGCGGTGACAGGGACCTTGTGAATGAGAAGGCAGCCCAATGCCTTGCACAGGCATTAGGCCTTGCCTTCCACATAAGCCTAGGAGATCCAGCCCCCGTGCTGGGATTTCTAAGCAACTGTCAGGGTTATGTTGACAGGCAATGCATTACAATAGATGGAATCAGACCCTCAAAAGTTTAATTCCCAAAGTGGTACAAAAATAAAAAGTTAAAAAAAGTGTTTTTTATAAATAAAAAATAAATTTCAAGTAAAAAAAAAACAACAACCCTGCCTCCTAATAAACACATAGAAAGTAAAAAATAGAAAGAAAAGAAAAACAGACATATTAGGTATCACCAGATGTCATCAAAAATAAAAACGGTGCCAAAAAAGCCATTTTTTGTTACTTCACAAAAAGTGTAATACGAACCATTTAAAAAGTCATATGTACCCCATAATAGTACCACTCAAACCGTCACCTCATCCTTAGAAAAATGAGCCTGAACATAAGACAATCACCCTAAAAATTAAAATATACGGTTTTAAGAAAATGGAAACACAAAAACATGAATTTTGTTCAAGAATGCTTTTATTGTGTGAAACTAAATTTTAAAAAGTAGGCATATTAGGTATTAGCTATGTACATCTGTAATGACCTGCTCTATACAAATAACTGATCTATAAAATAAAAACTGTGCCAAAACAACCAATTATTTGCTCACCTTGTCCAATAAAGTGTAACTTTGAATGATCAAAAAGTCTTATGTATACAGATGAGCAAACCCGTGGATGACTTTGAACGAACTTTGCTTTATATTTCAAGGTAAAGTAAAAACGCGCTGCTCCCAAAAGATGTAAGTCTGACCACTCCAGAAGATGTTGAAACTCTACAAGGCAACCAATCACTGTTCAAACCGCACTTCAAATACACACTAGTCTCTCCTGTAAATGGTTAGATAGAGGAGCCAGGGATAGTGAAGCACTGCAATAGATATTCTAAAATCAGCATTTATTGTACTCACAGGATCATCAATGGCACAAGCATATCAAGTACTTAGACCGGTCTCCCATCTAGGAAGCGCTAGATGGGAGACCGGGTACCCGAACTCGATCTGAACAGAGTGGTGAGATGGCAACAGCAAAAGCAGTTAACATAGTACCCTAGGGACAGAGTGGTGAAGTGGAAACAGCATAAGGATTCCAAAGAATTGCACAGTGAAAGAGCGGTGATGTGGCAACAGCATGAGGAATCATCAGAGTGGTCCAGTGGCAGAGCAATGAGATGGCAACAGCATGAAAAGTAAACACAGTAGCCAAGCGACATAGTAGTGAGGTGGCAACAGCATGAGGAATCAACATAGTTGCCCATTGACAGAGTGCTGAGATGGCAAAAGCATGAGGAGTCAACACAGTGGCCCAATGACAGAGTGCAAAGGTGGCAACAGCATGTGGAGTAAACATAGTAGCCAAGTGACATAGTGGTGAAGTGGCAACAGCATGAGAAGTCCACACAGTGGCCCAGTAACAGAGTGTTGAGGTGGCAACAGAATGAGGAGTCAACAGAGTTGATCGGTGACAGAGTGGTGAGGTGGCAACAGTATGAGGAGTCCACATAGAAGCCCAGTAATAGAGTGGTGAGGTGGCAACAGCATAAGGAGTCATTAGAGTGGCCCAGTGACAAAGTGGTAATGTGCCAGCAGCATGAGGAGTCAACATAGTAGCCCAGTGAGAGAGTGGTGATGTGGCAACACTATGAGGAGTCATCAGAGTGAACAAGTGACAGAGCATATACTGTAGAGAGGCAAGAGTCCACAGAGAGGCCTAGTGAAATTTCTGTATGCTTTAGACCAGGGATCTCAAACTTGTGGCCCTCCAGCTGTTGCCAAACTACAACTCCCAGCATGCCCCAATAGCTGTAGGCTCTCCTGGCATGATGGAATTGTATTTCTACAACAGCTGGAGGGCCACAAGTTTGAGATCCCTGGTTTAGACAGAGAAGCAGACAACTTAAGAGGAGAAGGTCCGTTTACCAACTTGAAAAATCAGAGCTGTAAAATGCCCCCCCCCCCCGAATGACATTTCATGTATTGATGTGTTTTTGAAAAACATGATGAGGGACCTTACAGCATTAAACCCTTCTTCATCACATCATAATGTCAGCTCTGAAGAACGCAAATCCATTACAATAAAGCCCTCGGATAAAGGGGGCACCATTGTGGTAATGGATACAACACAGTATGTTACCATGTGTAACTTGACCTTCAAGTATAAGAAGGGCTATGAATCGCTCTGTGCTGACCCTAATCCCAAGTACAGACAGGAACTAAAAGATTTATTACTCAGATCTGGGGAAAGTAAATTGGTGAGGAGGAACTTGATTAGCTTTATCCAGCCTATCCGGTGGTCTCAACTTTTTACTACCTCCCTAAGATCCATAAGGGGACGTCACCCCTGAGAGGTCGTCCTTTAGTCTCTGGTGTTGGTAGCCTTTCATAAAATTGTGGAGTATATATAGATCTGATCTTGAGACCGTTTGTACTGAGCCTTTCATCCTACATTTGGGACACGGGTAACCTTCTATTACTATTATGACTAGAGGGAATCACTGTGGAGGTGGATTGGTGGCTCGCATCAATTGATGTGGAAGCCCTCTATTCCTCTATCCCACATCAGATTGGATTGAAGGCAGTGGAGCATTTTTTGAAGGCTAGGGGTCAACACTTAAAAGCACACAATATGTTTGTAGCAGAGTTACTTGAGTTTGTGCTGACCAGGAACTTTTCCCTGTTTGATAACCACTTTTACCACCAGCTCAGGGGCACTGTGATGGGCATCTCTTGTGCATCAGCCTACACAAATCTGCTTCTGGGCTGGTGGGAAGAGACTGTGGTGTTTGGGGATGTTCCATTACAGAGAACAACGGACATTGTCCTATGGACCTGCTTCATTGATGATATATTTGTGATTTGGAGAGGGTCTAGGGAGAGCTTCTGTAAATTTGTTAAACTACTTAATATCAGTTCCATCAATCTAAAATTCAAGTTTGAAATTACCAAGCATCAATTCCCTTTCCTGGACATCTACAAAGTCTGATGTAGGTAATCTTACAACTACAATTTATCGTAAACCTATGGACACAAACTCGCTTCTGAGATGGGAGAGAAATAGAGAAGAGCGAGCACTAAAATGCTTGGGTGCTCGTTATTCGAGACAGATTTTTCCGGATGCTCGGGTGCTCGTTTCGAATAACGAACCCCATTGAAGTCAATGGGAGACTCAAGCATTTTTTTGCAGGGGACCAAAGCTCTGCATAGGGGAGGTTGCATGAAAACCTGGAAACCTCAGAAAATGATGGAAACACCACAGAAATGGACAGGAAACAGCAGGGGAAGCATGCATGGATGCCTCTGAGGCTGCCTAATCGTACCATTACGCCAAATTCTGGGCAACAGCCTGGTGGGGACCCTCAAGACAATTGTGCTGACCCAGACCAAGATGGGCAAGGCACATGCACTGGCACATGTTAGGAAAGCACTCAACTAGGTGCAACGAAGGTCCATCGCCGCCTGCGGGTGACACCACTTCTCATGCTGGCACTGCTGTCCTATACCCGGCCCATGACACAGGCATAAGCGTCTCCCTCTGCACACCCACCCAGTAGTCCACAGCGTACACAAAGTTCTCCCAGCACAGTGCCCAGCTCTCCCCATCCCAGACGGGAAAACACCCACCCACCCTGTCCATTGCAGACACAAAGACCTACAAGCACAGTACCCAGCTTTCCTAATTCCAGATGGGCTAAGATGCACACTGCACCCACCTATTAGTCTCCACACGTGGGTGGGTGCAGAGCCTTTTAGTGCCCCTCAAGGCAATGTTTGTGTGCCAGGGCCTGATAGTAACTGTCCTTGACGTTGTTGTTGGAGAGGCCGCCGGTGACCCTGAAGACAGTTTTGGCTGACAGTGCAGTGGCAAGCCTCCAAAAAATCGTGGGTGAGAGCCTGGAGGTGACCCTCAGAAACAAATGGTTTAAAAAAGCATGGTGGTGCACCCCTAAATGACAGTCTGTGACTGTGATTGCAGGTGAACCCGCTAAACTTGAAGTCTAGCACACCTTGGTGGTGAACCCCTAAATTACAAAGTTTGACTGAGATTGCAGTTTGCAACATGGGGGTGAACCCCAGGATGACTTGTTAAGACTGAAATTGCAGTTTACAGCTTGGCAGTGAACCCCAGAGTGGCTTGGTTAGACTAACATAGCAGCTGAACCACCCAAAAATTTAGCCTGACACAGCATGGCGGTGACTACAGTCCAGTGAACAATTCTGTGGTGTGCGTTACACTAGCCGGAGTCTAGAAAATATATGTTTTTTTCTCTCAGTCATATATACTACAGTGCAGTGAAAAATTCTGTCGTGTGCTGCACACTAGCCGGAATCTAGAAAATATACGTTTTTTTTCTCTCAGTCATATATACCACAGTGCAGTGAAAAATTCTGTTGTGTGCTGCACACTAGACGGAGTCTAGAAAATAGACGTTTTTTCTCTCAGTCATATATACTACAGTGCAGTGCAAAATTCTGTTGTGTGCTGCACAGTAGCCGGAGTCTAGAAAATATACTTTTTTTTCTCTCAGTCATATATCCTACAGTGCAGTGCAAAATTCTGTTGTGTGCTGCACACTAGCCAGAGTCTACAAAATATACATTTTTTCTCTCAGTTATATAACCTACAGTGCAGTGAAAAATTGTGTGGTGTGCGGTACACTAGCAGCAGTGTAGAGAATACGTTTTTTCTCTCAGATACATTTAATACAGTCCAGTGAAAAATTCTGTGGTGTGTGTTACACTAGCCGCAGTCTAGAGAATACGTTTTTGGCCTCAGATATTAATTCTACAGTTTAGTGATTACACAAAATGTTGAACCCAAGGGCTAACGGTCGAGGACGAGGACATGGGCGGCCAAGTGATGTAGGGGGGGCAGAGGCCGTGGTCCTGGGCAGGTGACACAGTACCTACTGATAAGGGAGCAGTGGAACGCTGCAGATTTTCACTCCCTAGCTTTATCTCGCAACTTACAGGGTCACGTGGTACACCACTATTGAAACCACAACAGTGCGAACAGGTGATGATGTGGATAGCAGATAATGTGTCCAGGAATTTATCCACCACCCAGTCTTCCATGTAGTCCACCCACACTATCCAAGGGAGTAGATCTCTGGCTCCTCCAGCTCAACCTCCTTCCCCCAAGCCTGCCCCCCCATGAAAAATATGGATTCAGATACGGTATACTCACAGGAACTCTTTTCAGGACCCTACCGAGAGACACAAACCACTGCTCAACAGCAACCTGAGCAGTTGCTCTGTCCCGATGCCCAAAATTTAGAACTTTCGCAGTCTGTGGGTGATGAGAGTGTGGACTTAGTGCTAGTAGTGTGTCAAGAGGTGTCGGATGATGATGAGACACGGTTGTCAGACATTTCTTGTTGTGGTTAGGGCAGTAAGTCCCAGGGCGGAGCAAAGTGAGGAATCGGAGGAAGAGCAGGTGGATGATGAGGTGACTGACCCGAGCTAGGTTGGTAAGCCTAGTCAAGACAGTGCTTCTGAGTGGGAGGCAAGTGAAGCACCAGAACAGGTTGGAAGAGGCAGTGGGGTGGCTAGAGGGAGAAGCAGGGCCAGAGCAAGTGGATCAGCAACTGTTTCACGGAGTCAAGCTCCCGTGCCGAGGCCTAGATGTTCGCAAGTCTGGAGGTTCTTTAAAGAATGTGAGGATGACCGACGGACTGCTGTGGTGTGCAACCTGTGCCACACCAGGATCAGCAGGGGAGCCACAACTACCAGCCTATACACTACCAGCATGCGCAGGCATATGAGTGCTAAACACACGACTCAATGGAACTAAGGCCGTTCACCTCCTGCGGGTCACACCACTGCTCCTTCCCCTGTGTCACATGCTGGCTTTGTGTATGTGACAACGGGCGTAACCTGGTGGAGGCTCTGCAACTCGGCAGATTCACACATGTGCCATTATACACAAATACTATTTCCTAAAGTAACAAGAACCCATATAAACACTGCATATAAAACCTTCCTGGCCCACGTGTTCAATCTTGTGGTTCAGCGGTTCTTCAAGACCTACCTCAATTTGTCTGATTTGCTCACCAAGGTGTCACGCATCTGTGCGCATTTCCGCAAGTCAACCACAGATGCCGCCACTCTCAGGGCAGTGCAACGGCGCTTACAACTGACTGCTCACCGACTGTTGTGCAACATGCCCACACAATGGAATTCCACATTACACATGTTAGCCAGGATTTACCAGCAGCGCAGAGCGATTGTAGACTGCCAGATGACAACTTCCACGAGAACTGATAGTCAGGTTAGTCAGCTTCCTCAAGTCTACAATGAGTAGTGGACGTGGATGTCTTATATCTGTCAGGTGTTAAGCCACTTTGAGGAGTCAACACAGATGGTGAGCGGCGGTGCCGCCATTATCAGCGTCACCATCCCGCTGTTTTGTCTGCTGAAAAACTCACTGCTCAGCATGAAGTCAGAGGCTTTGCGCTTGTCACAGGAGATGGGGGAAGAAGATATGTTGCTGGATAGCCAGACCACCCTCAGGTCTGTTTTTCAGCGCGTATTGGAGGAGGAGGATGAGGAGGAAGAGGAGGAAGAGGAGGAAGAGGAGGAAGAGGAGGAGAATGTTGGCAGAGACTGAAGAGGGTACCTATGCTCATTCCTTCTTATCTGTTGAGCATGTATGGGCTGAAGAGGAGGAGTTGGAGGAGGAGGAAATGGAGAGTCAGCCTATTGAGGAAAGGGAATTCTTGCGTGTTGGGACTCTTGCGCACATGGCTTTCTTCATGTTAGGCTGCCTTTCCCGTGACCCTCGCATTTTTGCCAACACCGATTATTGGGTGTTCACCCTCCTGGACCCCCGGTACAAGCAGAACTTTTCCACTCTCATTCCTGTAGAGGAGAGGAGTATGAGAGAGAATCAATATCAACAGGCCCTGGTGCACAAGCGGAAACTATCCTTCCCATATTACACCGCTAGCGGCAGAGGACGTAGTTCTGTGGGCCAACTAGCAGGGGAGAGGAGGGGAGCAGGCAGCTAGTCAAGCACTGGCAGGGGAACACTCTCCAAGGCCTTTGCCAGTTTTATGGCACCCCAGCAAGACTATGTCACCCATCCCCCAGTAGGGGGGAGCTGTTTAGAAAGATGGTGAGAGAGTACCTAGCTAACCATACCAGCATCCTGCGTAATCACTCTGCTCCATACAACTACTAGGTTGCAAAGCTGGACACGTTGCCCAAACTGGCGCTGTACGCCTTGGAGGTGCTGGCCTGCCCTGCCGCTAGCGTGTTGTCAGAGCGGGTCTTCAGTGCAGCCGGTGGCATCATCACTGGTAAGTGTACACGCCTGTCAACTGACAGCGCTGACAGGCTGATGATTATTGAAATGAATAAAGCCTGGATTTCACCGGAATGCAAATCTCCACCGGGCGAAAGGAGCTCAACATGAATATTCTTTATGTATCCTCTCCTCCTTCTCCTCTTCGCACGCAAATGCTGAACCAACAGGCAATGTTTCCTACAGGCCCTCTCTCCATTAAATTTTTAGGAGCGTCAACTACAGACACTCAAAAACAATTTTACAGGAGGGTCAACTACAGACACTCCAAAACAAATTTTTGGGAGGCTCACCTACAGCCATTTGACTGCAATCTCAGTCTGACCAAGGCATTGGTGGTGTCACCGCCATGCTGTGTCAGTGTAAAATTTTTGGGGGTTCACCAGCTACCTTCGTGTAACTTGGTCACTCTGGGTTCACCGCCATGCTGTGTCAGGGTAAAATTGTATGTGCTTCACCTGCTACCTGAGTGTAACTTGGTCACTCTGGGTTCACCGCCATGTTGTGGCAGTGTAAAATTTTATGTGCTTCACATGCTACCTGATTGTAACTTGGTCACTCTGGGTTAACCGCTATGCTGTGTCAGTGTAACATTTTATGTGCTTCACCTGCTACCTGAGTGTAACTTGGTCACTCTGGGTTCACCGCAAACCACTCCATTTTTCAGTGGACTGTAGTACAAATAACTGAGAAAATACGTAGTCTTTAAATGGAGGCTATTCTACCGCAAACCACTCCATTTTTCACTGGACTGTAGTATATATAACTGAGAGAAAATACGTATTTTATAGACTGACGCTGCTGTACAGCACACTACAGAATTGTTCACTAGACTGTAGTATATATGAGAAAATACATAGTCTTTAAATGGCGGCTATTGTACCGCAAAACACTCCATTTTCACTGGACTGTAGTACATATAACTGAGAGAAAATACGTATTTTATAGACTGACGCTGCTGTACAGCACACTACAGAATTCTTTACTGGACTGTAATATATATAAATGAGAGAAAAAGACGTAGTCTTTAAATGGCGGCTATTATACCGCAAGCCACTAATTTTTTCACTGGACTGTAGTATATATAACTGGGAGAAAAAAATGTAGTCTTTAAACTGCGGCTAATTTAACGCAAACCACTCCATTTTTCACTGGACTGTAGTATATATAACTGAGAGAAAAAATGTAGTCTTTAAATGGCGGCTATTGTACCGCAAACAACTCAATTTTTCACTGGACTGTAGTATATATAACTGAGAAAAAAAAAGTAGTCTTTAAATGGTGCCTATTGTTCCGCAAAGCACTCAATTTTTCACTGGACTGTAGTACATATAACTGAGAGAAAAAACGTATTCCCTAGACTGACGCTACTGTACAGCACACTACATAATTGTTAACTGGACTGTAGTGTATAGAAATGAGAGAAAAAACATATTGCCTAGACTGCACTACAAATCCCAGCAAGCCAAGGTACAGTAGCAGCAGCAGCAGCAGCAAAAATGAGTACTGAGAGGACTTTGGGCAATTTCTTTTGGGTCTGTGTGGACCACGTGCTGTCCCTTCTGCCATCTGGCGCTATGCACAGTGTGCAGCCAAGATGGTGGTAGCTGCACTACAAGTCCCAGCCAGCAGCCAGGAGGAGACCAAAAAAAAGGTGCTTGTAGCCCTTAAAAGGGCTGTTGGGTTCTTTGAGCATGATTCCTGCCTAACCAACATCTAAATTGAGGCCCTAACACTCTCCCTGACAGACAGTAGCTCTATCCCTAATCTCAAGCAGGCGGCGTCTGACGCGAGCAGCGCGGGACCAGATTTTTATATTCCCAGGTCATCTGATCTGGCCAGCCAATCCCTGCTATTGACTTGTAGGGGCCCCTCGTGATGCTAGGAAGTACCAAAGACTCTCCTGCAAGTTGATTGGCTGAGAAAAGGCGCCTAACATGCAGGAAGAGAAAGATGCCATTTCCTCGAGGATCGCGATATGCTCGTCCGAGTATCGAGCATATGCGAATACCTTAATGCTCGAACGAGCACCAAGCTCAGACGAGCATGTTCGCTCATCTCTAGAGAGAAACCATATGATCCCATTAAAATGTGGTATATCCACAAGGCAATACCTTAGACTTCGACATATTTGCTCTCATGAACATGACTTCATGGGTCAGGCAGGAATTTAAGAACACGTTTCCAGGAGGAGGACATCCTGATAGGGTGTTGCATTTGGCATATCAAAGAGCACACAGTCAAAACCGTACACTGCTGCAACCACCGAGCATTGTAAAAGAATCACAAAAAATCACAAAAAATATTGAGAGTGATTGGGACCTTTCACAGCACATCTAGGGAAGTGAGATACACTGTATCATTTTCTCACACTGGGATATCCTTCGTATGGACCCTGACCTATGTGATGTCATTGGCCCCCGTTTTATGTCAAAATCAAGAATAGCGCCCAAAATGTGGTTGGGTAGCCCAGTGTTAGGATGCTTTTGATGCCGTAAATGTAGTTTCTGTGGCTATGTGCAAGTGACTAAGTCCTTGAGGGGAAATGTAGTGGACATTAAATTTAAGATTAGAGATGAGCGAGCATACTCGTCTGAGCTTGGTACTTGTTCGAGTATTAGGGTACTCGTAAGTAATCGCAGCTCGGACGAGTATCTCGCCATACTCGAGGAAATGGCAACTTCCGCATCGTGCTTTTTTGGCGCCTAAAAACACAGCCAATCACAAGCCAGGAGACTCTGCGTACCACCTAGCATCACGTGGGGCCCTTACATGTCGATAGCAGGGGTTGGCTGGCCTGATCAGGTGACCCTGGAATATACTGGCCACGGCGCTCGGCTCAGATACCGTCTGGATGTCATTAGGGATAGAGCTGCTGCCTTTCAGGGACAGTGTTAGGGCCTGCATTTAGTTGTCTGTTAGGCAGGGATCACCCACAAAGAACCCAACAGCCCTTCCAAGGGCTAGAAGATATTTTTTTTTGTCACTTGTCTGGCTGGCACTAGTAGTGCGGCTATCGCCATATCTAACCCTGTTTTTTTTTTATTGTTCTATCTTAGTGATACAAATCCATTGCACACAGCAGTGTGGAACCATTCTGTGTGTCACAGTTCAGCACTAACTCACTCCAATCCATATATACTGTCCAGGTGACGCTTTCTGTACGTCACACAATACAACCAAGTCATTTGCTACCAATATCATCTACCGCTTGATCCAGAAAACTCTCTGTGTGACATTTGTCTGGGTCGCAGACTAAATAGCCACCATTAACAGGGTGTCAATCAGTTCTACCATAGTTCCTGCACGTCACGTTCCCAAAAAAAACAAAATATAAAAAAAAAATAATATTTTTTTCAGTTGTTTTAGCTCAGTGATACAAATCCATTTGACTCAGCTGCGTGTAACCTTTCTGTTTCGCAGTTCAAAACATTCTCTCACATCCGTATATACTGTCCTGGTGACACTTTCTGTACGTCACTTAATTATACCGGACTTAATTTTTTTTTTTTATCATACACCTATATACAAAAAATGTTGAACCCCAGGGCTAAGGGTCGAGGGCGAGGGCGTGGGCATTCAATTACTGCAGGGGGCAGAGGCAGTGGTCCTGGGCAGGGTGAGACAGTACCCGCTGATGAGGGAGCAGGGGAATTCCGCAGAGCTACACTCCCTAGCTTCATGTCTCAACTTACAGGGACACGTGGTAGTGGACTGTTGAAACACAACAGTGCGAACAGCTGATCTCGTGGATTGCGGACAATGCTTCATGTAATTTGTCCACCAGTCACTCTTCAACGCAGTCCACCCACGTTACCCAAGGGAGAACTCCTATGGCTCCTCCACCTCAACCTCCTTCCCCCCAGTCTGCCCCCTCCCAGGAAAATTTGGAATGCGATCCGGAATACTCTGAGGAACTGTTTTCTGGACCCTTCCCAGAGTCACAAACCACTTCTCAGGTTGCTGCTGACCTCGTTCCCGATGCCCAAGTTTTCCAACTGTCGCAGTCTGTGGGTGATGATGATGATGATGACAATGTTGACTTAGTGGAAGAAGTTTGTAAAGAGGTGTCAGACGATGAGGAGACACGGTTGTCAGACAGTGGTGAAGTTTTTGTTAGGGGAGGAATTCCGAGGGGGGAGCAGACTGAGGAATCGGAGGATGACGAGGTGACTGACCCAAGCTGGGTTGATATGCCGAGTGAAAACAGTGCTTCTGAGGCGGAGGCGAGTGCTGCACCAGAACAGGTTGTAAGAGGCAGTGGTGTGGCCAGAGGGAGAAGCAGGGCCAGAGCTGGTGCATCAGCAGCAACTGTTTCACGTAGTGAAGCTCCCGTGGCGAGGCCTAGATGTTCGCAAGTCTGGAGGTTCTTTAAAGAAAGTGAGGATGACCGACGGACTGTGGTGTGAAACCTGTGCCACACCAGGATCAGCAGGGGTGCCACCACTACTAGCCTAACCACCACCAGCATGCGCAGGCATATGAGTGCTAAACACCCCACTCAATGGAACCAAGGCCGTTCACCACCTCCTGCGGGTCACAGCACTGCTCCTTCCCCTGTGTCACTCGCTGCCTCTGCTAGTCAACCCCCCGCGTCACTCGCTGCCTCTGCTAGTCAACCCCCTGCCCAGGACCCCGGCACGAGCGCCTCCCGCCGGAAAACCACAACTTCGCCTCCACGATCCTCCACAGCGTCCACCAACGTATACCAGCGCAGCGTTCAGCTGTCTTTACAGCAGACGCTGGAGCGCAAGAGGAAATACAGTTCCACCCACCCACATGCCCAAGCCCTCAACGTCCACATCTCCAAATTTCTTAGCCTGGAGATACTGCCCTATAGGCTGGTAGAGACCGAGGCCTTTCGAAATCTCATGACGGTGGCTGCCCCTCGGTATTCCGTCCCCAGCCGCCACTATTTTTCCCGATGTGCCGTCCCAGCCCTACACCAGCACGTGTCACAGAACATCATCCGTGCCCTGACCAACGCTGTTTCTGAGAAGGTCCAACTAACCACGGACACGTGGACAAGTGCTGGCGGGCAGGGACACTATATCTCACTGACGGCACATTGGGTTAACTTGGTGGAGGCTGGGACCGAGAATGACCCTGGCTCATGTACTGCCCACACCGAGGATTGCGGGGCTTACCTCGGTCACGGTCTCTCAGACGTACTACTCCTCCTCCTCCTCCGACCCCTCCTCCTCCACCGAATTACCATCCGTGGGCACGGCGCCTTCAGTCGGTAGCTCTAGGCGCAGCAGCAGTGCCGTGGGTAAGCGCCAGCAGGCGGTGCTCAAACTGCTGAGCTTAGGTGACAAAAGGCACACCGCCCAAGAGCTGTTACAGGGCATCACGGCGCAGACCGATGTGTGGCTGGCACCGCTGAACCTCAAGCCAGGCATGGTTGTGTGTGACAACGGGCGTAACCTGGTGGCGGCTCTGCAACTCGGCAGACTGACACATGTGCCATGCCTGGCCCACGTGTTCAATCTTATAGTTTAGCGGTTCCTCAAGACATACTCCAATCTGTCTGATTTGCTCACCAAGGTGACCCGCATCTGTGCGCATTTCCGCAAGTCGAGCACAGATGCTGCCACTCTCAGGGCAGCGCAGCGCCGCCTACAACTGCCCGCTCACCGACTGTTGTGCGACGTGCCCACGAGATGGAATTCCACATTAAACATGTTATCCAGAGTTTACCAGCAGCGCAGAGCGATTGTAGACTGCCAGATGTCATCTTCCACCAGAACTGGTAGTCAGGTCTCTCAGATTCCTCAAGTCTACAATGAGGAGTGGACGTGGATGTCTGATATCTGCCAGGTGTTGAGCAACTTTGAGGAGTCAACACTGATGGTCAGCGGCGATGCCGCCATTATCAGCCTCACCATCCCGCTGCTTTGCCTGTTGAAAAAATCACTGCTCAGCATCAAGTCGGATGCTTTGCGCTTGTCACAAGAGACGGTGGAGGAAGATACGTCGCTTGATAGCCAGAGCACCCTCCGGTCTGTTTCTCAGCGCGTATCGGAGGAGGGGGATGAGGATGAGGAGGAAGAGGAGGAGAATGTCGGCGAGACAGTAGAGGGTACCAGTGCTCAGTCCTTAACTCTTGAGCGTGTATGGGCTGAAGAGGAGGACTTGGAGGAGGAGGAGGAGGAGGAAATGGAGAGTCAGGTCAGTGAGGAGAGGGAATTCTTGCGTGTTGGGACTCTGGCGCACTTGGCAGACTTCATGTTAGGCTGCCTATCCCGTGACCCTCGCGTTAGAAGAATTTTTTCAAACACTGATTACTGGTTGTTCACTCTCCTGGACCCACGGTACAAGCAGAACCTTTCCACTCGCATCCCTGCAGAGGAAAGGAGTATGAGAGTGAATAGGTATTAACAGGCCCTGGTGCACAAGCTGAAACAATTCTTCCCATCTGACGCCGCTAGCGGCAGAGGGCATGGTTCTGTGGGCCAAGTAGCGGGGGAGAGGAGGCGAGCAGGCAGCTTGTCCAGCACTGGCAGGGGAACGCTCTCCAAGGCCACCTACAGGCCCTCTCTTCAAACAATTTTTCAGGAGGGCCCCCCTACAGGCCCTCTATTCAAACAATTTTTCCAGAGGTCCACCTACAGGCCCTCTCTTCAAACAATTTTTCAGGAGGGCCCCCTGCAGGCCCTCTATTCAAACAATTTTTCCAGAGGTCCACCTACAGGCCCTCTATTCAAACAATTTTTCCAGAGGTCCACCTACAGGCTCTCTCTTCAAACAATTTTTCAGGAGGGCCCCCTACAGGCCCTCTATTCAAACAATTTTTTCCAGAGGTCCACCTACAGGCCCTCTATTCAAAAATTTTTCCAGAGGTCCACCTACAGGCCCTCTATTCAAACAATTTTCCAGAGGTCCACCTACAGGCCTCTCTTCAACAATTTTTCGGGAGGGCCCCCTACAGGCCCTCTATTCAAACAATTTTACCGGAGGTCCACCTACAGGCCCTCTCTCCAATTCCAGTTCCAAGTTTTATTTGCGCATACTGCATACATTTTTATTTTTGGGATAGGTGTGAAAAATAATATTACTTGCGAATCTATATTGCCCAACATTGGATACGGTAGCAAGTAGAAGACCAAACACATGCTGCTCACAGGGTTCCGCAAATTCCTGGTCCACCCGCAAATTCCTTGTCCACAATGTCAAGGAGGACGAGGTTCTGTGGATGAGCAACAAGTCCTTCTGTACTGAAATCGCCAACAAAGTCTCTATCTAAGAACACACAGACCATTGTGGAGAGAGCGGCACAGCTCGCCATCAAAGTGAGGAACCCCAACGCCAGACTGCACAGAGAAGATAACGAATAAATATCTGTGTGGTTATTTTTGCTAAATAAAAGTTAAATAAACCCCCCAAAAAATTCATCTGTTTATGTGCCTGATCCACCCAAGTTGAATCTGTCCCATCATGAGAAATTCCCCCCCAAGTAGTCCCCACTGTAACTTGCTTCCCATACAACTACCTCACCCCCCGACACCTGTGTCTCGCCATTGTCCACCACCTCCTCAGACAACACTGGTAAATCCACACTGTCAGCACACTGAGACTGCAAAAGGTCTTGCGAATTGGGGCAGAGAATGTTCTGGGCTAGCACATCAGGGAAGGGGTGACTATGGGGTTCCAGGGAGTACGTGACCACATGCAATATCCATTTAAAAGTCATGCCGCACTTGATCCTAATTGAAAATTGTACCGGTTGATGCTAAATTTTTAAGTTGGGGTCCTGCGTCATCATTCTAACTCCATCCGGCTGTTGTCACCACCACACACGCTAGCCCCAGGGGGCACTCCTCTGGCTCTTCCAGCGAAACCTCCTTCCCCCCAGCCTGCCCCCCCACCTACAGGCCCTCTCTCCAATTCCAGTTCCAAGTTTTATTTGCGCATACTGCATGCATTTTTATTTTTGGGATAGGTGTGAAAAAAAATATTACTTACAAATCTATATTGCCAAACATTGGATACGGTAGCAAGTAGAAGACCAAACACATGCTGCTCACAGGGTTCCGCAAATTCCTGGTCCACCCGCAAATTCCTTGTCCACAATGTCAAGGAGGACGAGGTTCTGTGGATGAGCAACAAGTCCTTCTGTACTGAAATCGCCGACAAAGTCTCCATCTAAGAACACACAGACCATTGTGGAGAGAGCGGCACAGCTCGCCATCAAAGTGAGGAACCCCAACGCCAGGCTGCGCAGAGAAGATAACGAATAAATATCTCTGTGGTTATTTTTGCTAAATAAAAGTTAAATAAACCCCCCAAAAAATTCATCTGTTAATGTGCCTGATCCACCCAAGTTGAATCTGTCCCATCATGAGAAAGTCCCCCCCAAGGAGTCCCCTCTGTAACTTGCTTCCCATACAACTACCTCACCCTCCCGACACCTGTGTCTCGCCATTGTCCACCACCTCCTCAGACAACACTGGTAAATCCACACTGTCAGCACACAGAAACAGCAAAAAGGTCTTGCGAATTGGGGCAGAGAATGTTCTGGGCTAGCACATCAGAGAAGGGGTGACTATGGGGTTCCAGGGAGTTCGTGACCACATGCAATCTCCATCTAAAAAGTCATGCCACACTTGATCAATCTCATAATTTACGACTGTACCGGTTGATGCTAAATTTTTAAGTTGGGGTCCTGGTTCGTCATTCTAAATACATCCGGCTGTTGTCACCAACACACACGCAGGGGGCACTCCTCTGGCTCTTCCACCGAAACCTCCTTGCCCCACCCTGCCCCCCCACCTACAGGCCCACTCTCCAAACAATTGACGTCTTTTTCCTATCTTTCTCTCTCTCCAAACTATTTTTCCGGATAGCTGCCATATACGGTATTAAACCGAGAAGAATACAGAGAACACATGCTACACTTGATCAAGTTTATAATTTACGACTGCTACCTTGATGCAACAGTTTTCAAAAATCCAT